>JAWNMV010000312.1:600000-999798 GCA_035043635.1 Drosophila rellima | reverse complement strand
ATAAATTTAGGATTTAAAATTTTTGAAAATTTTCGAAAAATGTAAAGGGGTAACTATGTAAAATTTCCGAAAAAAATGAATTTTTAAAAATCATCCAATTTTGATGCCAAATCAATATTTGTGTAATAAAATGGTAAAAAGAACATACCTTTTGAAAATCTGTCAAGATTTGACAAATCTATTCAAATTAAAAGAATACCATGTGAATATTATAAATAAGGGAACATTTTGCAGTTTTTGGCATAAATCTTAAAGAAACTAACCGAAATTTAGTGCAAAAGTACTTTTTTACCCATATTTTATCACCTGGAGTCGATTTAAAGAATAAATTTAAGATTTTAAATTTTTGAAAATTTTCGAAAATGTAAAGGGGTAACTATGTAAAATTTCCGAAAAAAATGAATTTTTCAAAATCATCCAATTTTGATACCAAATCAATATTTGTGTAATAAAATGGTAAAAAAAAACATTCCTTTTAAAATCTATCAAGATTTGACAAATCTATTCAAATTAAAAGAATACCATGTGAATATTATAAATAAGGGAACATTTTGCAGTTTTTGGCATAAATCTTAAAGAAACTAACCGAAATTTAGTGCAAAAGTACTTTTTTACCCTGATTTTATCACCTGGAGTCGATTTAAAGAATAAAAAATCAAATCAACTAAAATCAAGTTTTAGTATGAAAAACTTTTTTGTTGTTCAAGATATCTCAATTAAACTAATAGAATATGCATATGTTGTGGTCACATACATCCTGACTAATCTTGGTTAAAATCGGAACACTATATAATATAGCTGCCATAGGAACGATCAGTCGAAAATCAAGTTTTGGTATGAAAAACTTTTTTGTTGCTTGAGATATCTTAGCCAAACTTAGACAATATGCATGTGGGATGGTCCCATACATCCTGACCAAACTTGGCTAAAATCGGTCTACAATATAATATAGCTGCCATAGGAAATATCAGTCGCAAATCAAGCTTTAGTATGAAAAACTTTTTTGTTGCTCTTAGCCAAACTGAGACAATATGCATGTGGGATAGTCCCATACATCCTGACTAAACTTGGTTAAAATCGAAACACTATGTGATATATCTGCCATAGGAACGATCAGTCGAAAATCAAGTTTTAGTATGATAAACTATATTGTTGTTTGAGGTATCTCAACCAAACTAACAAAATACGCATTTGGGATGGTATTCTACATCCTGACCAAGTTTGGTTGAAATCGGATATCAAATAGCTGCCATAGGATCGAATTTTAAGATGTAGTACGAAAATTATTGTTGTTTTTAGAGATAAGTCAACCAAACTCACAGATTCTGAATTTGCAATTTGGTTTAAATCGGTTCACTAGATCACACAGATGAAATAGGGTATTCTACAGTCGACTGTAGCCTGAGCCCCCTTGCTAACGTTTGGAAAGATCTAAGAAACTTATTCATTGATAAAATATAAATAATATTGATATATTTGGGTTGAAATTATTAACAACTTTTATAAAACTAGGTTCCAAACTACAGTAACTTTTTCATTAGCCGTGTGATTGCTGAGTTATCGGTTATCGTTGATCGCATATTGTTTTGAAGAGATTCCCATTTAAATGTGTTTGTTCCAAACGGAGCTCTTTCCATTGCGACGTCTTTTAATTGTCTTCTTGCCCGGCTTTTTTACGATCTTGAACTTCCTCTTCGTTTTGGTCTTCGTATTTCCTCCGCCTGCAGCTGTAGTTGTCTCTTCTTCCTCGCCGCCTCCGTCCACAGGCAGCACCGTAGTCAACTCCCCCTCACCGGGAAGAATAGTGGTAAGCTCTGTTATCGCCTCAACCACGCAGAGAGGATGCAGAACATTGATTGGCAGATCGCAGTCGATGCATTCCAAATTAAGGGGCTCGTCAATACAGCTCACTTGCGCCTCACTCAGAGGCAACTGTGTGATGATGGCCAGAACAGCACAGATACCAATTGAAATGACAGCTCTCATCTTTAGGTTGATTAGACGAATGATAATCTACCTTTCATTTCCAACTATTTTTATACCTTATTAAAGATGAACTCAATTCTATATTGGATAAGCGTGCGCAGCTGCTGGGAGTCAATTTTTGTAAGTCAATATTTGTTGAGTTTCTTCTTCACTTTTTGACTGTTTAAAGTGGGTCAAGTTAATTAAGCACCAATTTATAGTCATGTGACAAAAATAAATAAGTTTCATAAAATACTAATAATAATTTCAATTTCATAAAAAACAGTTCAATACAAAAAAAATATAAAACAAAAATTAATAAAAAAACAAAAACGCAGAAAAGTGATAAATGCCAGCTGTGATGGAACGGGGAAGAACTGAAAGTGAAAATTGAGTTAAATTTAGATGAAAAGCCGCGCAACGGCTGTCGGTGGCATTTCTTATCTGCCCTGTCAGCTGGACACGCCACCAGGTGGCGTCACTTCTCATCTGATTTTTCCGTTTTTTTGTGTTTTTTTTTTGGGGAGGTACTTCGCAACTTTGTCAAGTGTCAGCGGCTTTTGTTATCACTTCCGGCAAGCGACCTTGTCGACGGTTGGTTGTTGGAGTCATTTCTCGCTGTGAAAAATGTTTTGAAACTTTTCATAGTCCTTTTTTGTGTGTGATTCATGCACACCTCATTTGTGCCTACACTTTGCCTACATGAAAATTCTGTGCTTTTATTTTCGTTAACCTGCTACAAACTTTCTCTGATTAATGGCCCTTAACTCTGCTTTGACTTCGCGCCTGTTTAAAATTTGTCTCAACCAAAAAAAAAGAAGGAAAAAATTCTACATTTTACATTTTATCATGCAACAACTTTGTTATGTGCCGCAAATTGAGCTCAATTATTGGCGAGCTTGGAGTATCACATAAATTAGTGACCGTATAATTTGATGGTTTTCATTAAATCTTTTGTCAATAACTCGACATATCTAAGTATAATTAGCGGAACATGAATATATACTCAAATTTTTGTATGTTACGGTGCTAAGCAATATATTTGGTGCAATTTAGAAAATTAATTATGTGTTTTGTACAATTGATTAAAGGTGTTTTAAATTCTGCAAGCATTGAGGTAGTAACACACATAACATAATGTTTGATTTTTAAATTTAGTGAAATTAATTATTACCTAAAACCCGAAACATCTCACTCATATTTCATGTTTTATAATTAGATTTAATTCCAATTTAATTTACTGAAAAAGAAACAAATTCGTTTGGTTTTAAGTGACATAATTTCACGAACCACAAAATTTGTGGCAAATCTGAAATTCATAGAACGGTTTACATATATTATGAATGAAATAACCACTCTTTTTCAAATCCTGCGAGCGTCCACTTTTAAGCAGATTGCTTTCGGTTAATTTGCAAGTCGATTTCGCTGGATATGAAACTGAGTTAACTTATTTCACACCTCTTTTTAATTTCTACCTTTAATTTGCTGTAAATTTAATTTAACTCTTTTTATACCCGTGCCCATTGAAAATGGTCAAAAAGGGTATAATGGTTTTGTGCAATGTATGTAACAGGCAGAAGGAAGCATCTCCGACCCTATAAAGTATATATATTCTTGATCAGTATCAATAGCCGAGTCGATTGAGCCATGTCCGTCTGTCTGTTCGTCTGTCCGTCTGTTTGAGTCAAAGGATAGCGGGCGCAGATCAAGTTTGTTTTAAAATTTCGATCGGACCACTATAGCAAATAGCTGCCATAGGAACGATCAGTCGAAAACCAAGTTTTGGTATGAAAAACTTTTTGTTGCTTGAGATATCTTAGCCAAACTGAGACAATATGCATGTGGGATGGTCCCATACATCCTGACCAAACTTGGCTAAAATCGGTCTACTAAATCATATAGCTGCCATAGGAACGATCAGTCGAAAACCAAGTTTTGGTATGAAAAACTTTTTTGTTGCTTGAGATATCTTAGCCAAACTTAGACAATATGCATGTGGGATGGTCCCATACATCCTGACCAAACTTGGCTAAAATCGGTCTACTAAATCATATAGCTGACATAGGAACGATCAGTCGAAAATCAAGTTTTGGTATGAAAAACTTTTTTGTTGTTTGAGGTATCTCAACCAAACTAACAAAATACGCATTTGGGTTGGTATTCTACATCCTGACCAAGTTTGGTTGAAATCGGATATCAAATACCTGCCATAGGAACGAATTTTAAGAAATAGTACGAAAATTATTGTTGTTATTAGAGATAAGTCAACCAAGCTGACAGATTCAGAATATGCAATTTGGTTTAAATTGGTTTACTAGATCACATAGATGTAATACGAACAATTAGTTAAAAAGTTAATGCCGCATCATCACACCTTCGGCATGCCTAACGTAGCGCACCTATCGGAGAGCCAGGGCTCAGGGTATTCTACAGTCGAGCACACTCGACTGTAGCCGGAGCCCCCTTGTTTACCCTAATTTTATCACCTGGAGTCGATTTAAAGAATAAATTTAGGATTTAAAATTTTTGAAAATTTTCGAAAAATGTAAAGGGGTAACTATGTAAAATTTCCGAAAAAAATGAATCTTTAAAAATCATCCAATTTTGATGCCAAATCAATATTTGTGTAATAAAATGGTAAAAAAACATACCTTTTGAAAATCTGTCAAGATTTGACAAATCTATTCAAATTAAAAGAATACCATGTGAATATTATAAATAAGGGAACATTTTGCAGTTTTTGGCATAAATCTTAAAGAAACTAACCGAAATTTAGTGCAAAAGTACTTTTTTACCCATATTTTATCACCTGGAGTCGATTTAAAGAATAAATTTAAGATTTTAAATTTTTGAAAATTTTCGAAAATGTAAAGGGGTAACTATGTAAAATTTCCGAAAAAAATGAATTTTTCAAAATCATCCAATTTTGATACCAAATCAATATTTGTGTAATAAAATGGTAAAAAAAAACATTCCTTTTAAAATCTATCAAGATTTGACAAATCTATTCAAATTAAAAGAATACCATGTGAATATTATAAGTAAGGGAACATTTTGCAGTTTTTGGCATAAATCTTAAAGAAACTAACCGAAATTTAGTGCAAAAGTACTTTTTTACCCTGATTTTATCACCTGGAGTCGATTTAAAGAATAAAAAATCAATCAACTAAAATCAAGTTTTAGTATGAAAAACTTTTTTGTTGTTCAAGATATCTCAATTAAACTAATAGAATATGCATATGTTGTGGTCACATACATCCTGACTAATCTTGGTTAAAATCGGAACACTATATAATATAGCTGCCATAGGAACGATCAGTCGAAAATCAAGTTTTGGTATGAAAAACTTTTTTGTTGCTTGAGATATCTTAGCCAAACTTTGACAATATGCATGTGGGATGGTCCCATACATCCTGACCAAACTTGTCTAAAATCGGTCTACTATATCATATAGCTGTTATAGGAACGATCAGTCGAAAATCAAGTTTTGGTATGAGCAACTATTTTGTTGCTTGAGATATGTCAGCCAAACTGAGACAATATGCATGTGGGATAGTCCCATACATCCTGACTAAACTTGGTTAAAATCGAAACACTATGTGATATATCTGCCATAGGAACGATCAGTCGAAAATCAAGTTTTAGTATGATAAACTATATTGTTGTTTGAGGTATCTCAACCAAACTAACAATATACGCATTTGGGATGGTATTCTACATCCTGACCAAGTTTGGTTGAAATCGGATATCAAATAGCTGCCATAGGAACGAATTTTAAGATGTAGTACGAAAATTATTGTTGTTTTTAGAGATAAGTCAACCAAACTCACAGATTCTGAATTTGCAATTTGGTTTAAATCGGTTCACTAGATCACACAGATGAAATAGGGTATTCTACAGTCGACTGTAGCCTGAGCCCCCTTGCTAACGTTTGGAAAGATCTAAGAAACTTATTCATTGATAAAATATAAATAATATTGATATATTTGGGTTGAAATTATTAACAACTTTTATAAAACTAGGTTCCAAACTACAGTAACTTTTTCATTAGCCGTGTGATTGCTGAGTTATCGGTTATCGTTGATCGCATATTGTTTTGAAGAGATTCCCATTTAAATGTGTTTGTTCCAAACGGAGCTCTTTCCATTGCGACGTCTTTTAATTGTCTTCTTGCCCGGCTTTTTTACGATCTTGAACTTCCTCTTCGTTTTGGTCTTCGTATTTCCTCCGCCTGCAGCTGTAGTTGTCTCTTCTTCCTCGCCGCCTCCGTCCACAGGCAGCACCGTAGTCAACTCCCCCTCACCGGGAAGAATAGTGGTAAGCTCTGTTATCGCCTCAACCACGCAGAGAGGATGCAGAACATTGATTGGCAGATCGCAGTCGATGCATTCCAAATTAAGGGGCTCGTCAATACAGCTCACTTGCGCCTCACTCAGAGGCAACTGTGTGATGATGGCCAGAACAGCACAGATACCAATTGAAATGACAGCTCTCATCTTTAGGTTGATTAGACGAATGATAATCTACCTTTCATTTCCAACTATTTTTATACCTTATTAAAGATGAACTCAATTCTATATTGGATAAGCGTGCGCAGCTGCTGGGAGTCAATTTTTGTAAGTCAATATTGGTTGAGTTTCTTCTTCAGTTTTTGACTGTTTAAAATAGGTCAAGCTAATTAGCAACAATTTTGTGTATTTACAATCATAAAAACTGAGACAATATGCATGTGGGATGGTCCCATACATCCTGACAAAACTTGGCTAAAATCGGTCTACTATATCATATAGCTGACATAGGAACGATCAGTCGAAAATCAAGTTTTGGTATGAAAAACTTTTTTGTTGTTTGAGGTATCTCAACCAAACTAACAAAATACGCATTTGGGTTGGTATTCTACATCCTGACCAAGTTTGGTTGAAATCGGATATCAAATACCTGCCATAGGAACGAATTTTAAGAAATAGTACGAAAATTATTGTTGTTATTAGAGATAAGTCAACCAAGCTGACAGATTCAGAATATGCAATTTGGTTTAAATTGGTTTACTAGATCACATAGATGTAATACGAACAATTAGTTAAAAAGTTAATGCCGCATCATCACACCTTCGGCATGCCTAACGTAGCGCACCTATCGGAGAGCCAGGGCTCAGGGTATTCTACAGTGGAGCACACTCGACTGTAGCCGGAGCCCCCTTGTTTACCCTAATTTTATTACCTGGAGTCGATTTAAAGAATAAATTTAAGATTTAAAATTTTTTAAAATTTTCGAAAAATGTAAAGGGGTAACTATGTAAAATTTCCGAAAAAAATGAATTTTTACAAATCATCCAATTTTGATACCAAATCAATATTTGTGTAATAAAATGGTAAAAAAAACATACCTTTTGAAAATCTGTCAAGATTTGACAAATCTATTCAAATTAAAAGAATACCATGTGAATATTATAAATAAGGGAACATTTTGCAGTTTTTGGCATAAATCTTAAAGAAACTAACCGAAATTTAGTGCAAAAGTACTTTTTTACCCTAATTTTATCTCCTGGAGTCGATTTAAAGAATAAATTTAAGATTTTAAATTTTTGAAAATTTTCGAAGATGTAAAGGGGTAACTATGTAAAATTTCCGAAAAAATGAATTTTTCAAAATCATCCAATTTTGATACCAAATCAATATTTGTGTAATAAAATGGTAAAAAAAACATACCTTTTGAAAATCTGTCAAGATTTGACAAATCTATTCAAATTAAAAGAATACCATGTGAATATTATAAATAAGGGAACATTTTGCAGTTTTTGGCATAAATCTTAAAGAAACTAACCGAAATTTAGTGCAAAAGTACTTTTTTACCCTAATTTTATCTCCTGGAGTCGATTTAAAGAATAAATTTAAGATTTTAAATTTTTGAAAATTTTCGAAAATGTAAAGGGGTTACTATGTAAAATTTCCCAAAAAAATGAATTTTTCAAACTCATCCAATTTTGATACCATATCAATATTTGTATGATAAAATGGTAAAAAAAACATACCTTTTGAAAATCTGTCAAGATTTGACAGATCTATTCAAATTAAAAGAATACCATGTGAATATTATAAATAAGGGAACATTTTGCAGTTTTTGGCATAAATCTTAAAGAAACTAACCGAAATTTAGTGCAAAAGTACTTTTTTACCCTGATTTTATCACCTGGAGTCGATTTAAAGAATAAAAAATCAAATCAAATAAAATCAAGTTTTAGTATGAAAAACTTTTTTGTTGTTCAAGATATCTCAATCAAACTAATAGAATATGCATATGTTGTGGTCACATACATCCTGACTAATCTTGGTTAAAATCGGGCTACTATATCATATAGCTGCCATAGGAAAGATCAGTCGTAAATCAAGCTTTAGTATGAAAAACTTTTTTGTTGCTTGAGACAATATGCATGTGGGTTAGTCCCATACATCCTGACCAAACTTGGTTAAAATCGGAACACTATATAATATAGCTGCCATAGGAACGATCAGTCGAAAATCAAGTTTTGGTATGAAAAACTTTTTTGTTGCTTGAGATATCTTAGCCAAACTTAGACAATATACATGTGGGATGGTCCCATACATCCTGACCAAACTTGTCTAAAATCGGTCTACTATATCATATAGCTGTTATAGGAACGATCAGTCGAAAATCAAGTTTTGGTATGAGCAACTATTTTGTTGCTTGAGATATGTCAGCCAAACTGAGACAATATGCATGTGGGATAGTCCCATACATCCTGACTAAACTTGGTTAAAATCGAAACACTATGTGATATATCTGCCATAGGAACGATCAGTCGAAAATCAAGTTTTAGTATGATAAACTATATTGTTGTTTGAGGTATCTCAACCAAACTAACAATATACGCATTTGGGATGGTATTCTACATCCTGACCAAGTTTGGTTGAAATCGGATATCAAATAGCTGCCATAGGAACGAATTTTAAGATGTAGTACGAAAATTATTGTTGTTTTTAGAGATAAGTCAACCAAACTCACAGATTCTGAATTTGCAATTTGGTTTAAATCGGTTCACTAGATCACACAGATGAAATAGGGTATTCTACAGTCGACTGTAGCCTGAGCCCCCTTGCTAACGTTTGGAAAGATCTAAGAAACTTATTCATTGATAAAATATAAATAATATTGATATATTTGGGTTGAAATTATTAACAACTTTTATAAAACTAGGTTCCAAACTACAGTAACTTTTTCATTAGCCGTGTGATTGCTGAGTTATCGGTTATCGTTGATCGCATATTGTTTTGAAGAGATTCCCATTTAAATGTGTTTGTTCCAAACGGAGCTCTTTCCATTGCGACGTCTTTTAATTGTCTTCTTGCCCGGCTTTTTTACGATCTTGAACTTCCTCTTCGTTTTGGTCTTCGTATTTCCTCCGCCTGCAGCTGTAGTTGTCTCTTCTTCCTCGCCGCCTCCGTCCACAGGCAGCACCGTAGTCAACTCCCCCTCACCGGGAAGAATAGTGGTAAGCTCTGTTATCGCCTCAACCACGCAGAGAGGATGCAGAACATTGATTGGCAGATCGCAGTCGATGCATTCCAAATTAAGGGGCTCGTCAATACAGCTCACTTGCGCCTCACTCAGAGGCAACTGTGTGATGATGGCCAGAACAGCACAGATACCAATTGAAATGACAGCTCTCATCTTTAGGTTGATTAGACGAATGATAATCTACCTTTCATTTCCAACTATTTTTATACCTTATTAAAGATGAACTCAATTCTATATTGGATAAGCGTGCGCAGCTGCTGGGAGTCAATTTTTGTAAGTCAATATTGGTTGAGTTTCTTCTTCAGTTTTTGACTGTTTAAAATAGGTCAAGCTAATTAGCAACAATTTTGTGTATTTACAATCATATGACCAAAACTAAATATATTTAATAATATAAAATAAATAATGAGATATGAAGGCTCTTGACTTATGAAAGTTAAACAATATGAATAAACATTATACATGTATTTTGTGAAGAGTAATCTAATTATTTTTAAATACGAGTAAAAAATAAATACTTAATATTTAGTAGCATTTTTGCTCAAGTGTAAAGCTTCATTTTCAAAGCCTTGGCTTACAGAAGTTTTGAAAGTCGCATTAGCCTTGACATTGAATTAATACTGGATTACAAAAATTCAGTTTGTCCTTAACAATTCAGATCTTAAGGGGAAGGCTTTGGCTTTGTCACAATGGAAATCCATTAAGTATGTTAATTAGGCATCGGCTCATGAAAATGCGAGACTGTGTTCTTAAATTCAAGTCAGCTCGGGGAATGAATCTATGAGTGCAAATGTAATAAATTACTTGCAAATAATTCAACTAATCTGATCCGTTTCCCTCACCCGAATTGCGAGGCGTGCGCTCATTAGGCCGACACTCTGTGCTCTGTTCTCTTCACGCCTTCCCCCCTCAGGCAGGGGAAGGGGGCGATAGATAGACTCTCTCGGCAAATTGTATATGAGCATACATTTATTATGGCATCGTTTTTTGCCAGCTTGCGAGGACGTAGAAATCTTCAAGTTGCCACGCGCCGACTGCGTAAATCTCTTATGCCAGTGGACCAAATAGGCTTTGGCCAAAACAGGCTAGCTACCGCCTACCCCCTTGCCACACCCTTTCGCGCATTCAGCGGCAGGAACAATAAATTTGGCTCAGGCTCAGTTACCCGGAAGTTGGGCGTAATGAATGTGTGTCGGCAATTGTGTTAATTGCGCAAAATAAATTGTTAAAATAATAATACAATAGATAGACGGACAGAAGTACAGAGGAACAGGCTCAGGAGGGGAGGCTGAGCTATAGAGATACTATTGAGAGTCAAATCTGACAGCTGAGTGTATCTACATCTCTCAACTGAGAGCCTGGCCAACACAATGCTCAACGTACAAATACAATCATTATAATAATAATACGAGCTTCTCTCGTTGCTGCCTCTCGTTGATTGCGTGATTGCTCCTGGCCAGGACTGGCACCCTTCCTCCGGCCCCTCTCCCACCTCAAGGACAACCGAAAATACATATCTCCACATGCGCGTGTGTTTCTAATGGCCAGCCTCCTGGTAGAAGCCCCACCGCATCCATCTAAATCCCGCTTCGATAGGTGCCATTGTCCGGCCGTAATTGTGTCACGTGGCGCGTGAAAACGGACTCGTCTGTGGCCACTGAATTAGAGGTATTTGTGTTTAACCAAATGAAAATGCCAGTAATTTAATTGTACCTCATATTTGTAGTATGTATTACCAAAAGATGCCATGGGCTTAGATCTCTATAAACCTCGACAAAGCCTCAGACTTTTCTTCTCTTTCAACTCCTCTAATGTCACACACATACATATGTATGAACATATATGGTTTAGAATTGCCCCTGCAATATTCAACTACTATCAATGAATACTAGAATTTGCCTGAAGAATTGATTCTGATAAAAGTTTAAATGCTTTTATGAACTTTTATAAGCCACTAGATATCTGTTCCCTGTCATAAGCTGAAGTTGAATTTCAAAGGCCAAACTCAATTTCCAACTCAAGTCTCAGCTTTCCCATTTGATTGACTCAGACATTTGACATGTCCCCGAGATCAAAGACTTATTCAAAGTAAAATGAATCGCATATAAAATGGCTTTTGAAAACGATAATTAGCATAAAAGAACATGTTCCTGAAATATGAAGACTCGATTGTCAAGCAAGAGTTCATGAACATTCTATTAGAATCAAATTACCGAGAAATGCAAGGGAATGGGAAATAGTTTCATATATTTGCCTTGTCAATTTGCTTGCCTTTTGTGTCTAAACAGAACGCGAACGTGCCAAATTGAATCAAATCTCTCGCAATTGTTTGGCTGATTGACAATAATTGAAGTTGACATTTGGACAATTGCTTACCTTCCACGCATTTCCTCTGTTGGCCAATCCGAATTCTGACCCCAAGGCATTTCCGTGGTGCCGAGAATTAGTCCAAAGCAAAATCCAAATATGCAGGAGATCAACATGCCCAGTCCCAAGGACAAAAAGCCAACGCGCTGTAATCATTAATAATATATATATATATATTTAACAGTTAAACATAGACTGGCAGATACCCTGCAATAAATTTGACGTGAGCTAAAAAACTCTATTTATCTAAGGTTAACTAGAGCATTTATTTTTAAAGTACTATATGTGCTTTTCTTTAAATCTGTTCAGAAATATGCCTACATCAGGTTCGGATATGCCATATTCAAAGTTCTAACAGGATTAGTTTAGAAAAACCCACATCATGTATTTACAATATGTATTTGATAAGCATAATAACTAAAAAGTAAATCAACTCATGAGCAGATGTTTGCACTTAAACAGCAAGTTGAATACTTTCAATTGGAGTTTGTTTATTTAAACAGTTGATATCATAAATTATTCAGGCATAACTTAGTTTAGTATACCCTACAATTTATAAATATTTAGAAGATCTCCGGCTCTTTTGCTGACCTATCACTACTTTATAAAGCATCTTAAAATAGCAACACTAAAATTAAACACATTATGATAAAAGTATATATTAATTTGATACAAATTGGCTCAACTATTGAAGCTGCTTAGAAATATTTGTACATGAATAATATACATATCAATATGAACAAAATTTCTAAGTTATCGAAGTTGTTAGAAATATGCATATAATACTGGTAAAAAAAACATGGACTAGAAGGGAAACGGATTAAAAGAGAAAAAAGGCAAAAGAAAGAAGGAGAGAGTTAAGGGACAATGATAGTGATTGCATGTTGAATGCCAACACTTTGAGCGACAGTTTAGCATACTTTGCAGCGCATACTGTAAGATGAAAGGAAGGGAAAAAAAGTAAGCGGGGGCGCGAGGAGGGGGCGTGGCCGCAGCAAGTGGGTGCGTGACATGTTAACCCAAATTTGCAGCCACGCAGCGTAAACTGCTTTTGGCAGCTGCACACAAAAGAAAAATGTTCTAATGTCAGCCAGATGATGTCGTTGCCATCTTAGTCAATCCCCCTCTTTCTTTATTCGTCTCCCACATCTCCAAATTCTTTGGTTTTCGTAGGGAGCGCAACTTGCCCCATAACAAGCTGTCAACTGTTTAAATTCTATGCCATAAGAAACAACAACAGCCAACTGAAAGGGACTAAATGCCGTTTAAAGCATCGACTCGAGTTACTGTACACAACAATTTGCCAACTGGCATTAAAGTTAAGTGAAAATATAAGTTTCTAGTTCTTGTCATTTTGGTTTGTTCTCTCACTCGAAAAGGTAGTTAGGAAAAAAGCGATATCGTGTGGGGCACACCAGGCGTATGAGTAATGTGCAAACTACACGAATCAACTTTAAATTGCGTGCAAATATTTTTTTCGAATTAAATGCGTTTCCGCATTATTTGTTTTGTATGTTATTGTACATTGCCTGCAGCTGCATAAAAAGTGCATTTCAATAACATTTAACGACTTTTGACAGATGCTGCCACAAACAATTCTGCATATAGTAGACAAAGCATTTAGCTATTGTTATTTTTGGGTATCCTTTTTTGTGATTTGTTTTCATCTCAGTTATCTATTTGTATGCTATGCATATTTTAATGTTAACTATGTTTATTTCACCGTAAATGTAAAGCAAATGTTTTGCAGTGTAAAGCATTTAAACCTATTAAATGACTTTCGAAATATTTACTTAACTAATTTCTGTCATCGTAAACATTGAAACTCTATGTTTAGCTGATGGTCAGCTTTGTATTTAAAGTGTGATACATGATATTATGATTCAGATTATTTAATTTGATATCTAATAAATTTAGTAATCAATTAATATGCAGTAATTCAGCATTTAAAAAAACACATCTTGATTTTGTCCTTTTTTGGCTTGGCTATTATTCAAATTATATCTTAACCATAATATCATTTTTATTTGGCATATTTTCTGTTCGTTTTATTCAAATACTGACTCACCATACTTTGGCATAGATTATGCCGCAACTAGAGCTACTTCTCAGAAAAATATAAAGCGACAAAAATATATTCATTTCAATTAAAATTTAATTGAAGTACACGACGCAGATGTCAAACAGACAACCAAGCCTTGTACATAAAGATACACATATGTATCTATGTATAGCTGTTTGTGTATGTATCTGTGTGTGAATCTGTGTGTCCACAGTCTGCAAATTTGTGTCAGCAGACACCAAGTTGCCCCTAGAGGTGGCTCTCAAACCAAAACGAAAGCAATCCACATCTCACACTCATTAGAAAAAATGTTTGCCTTACATTTTTGATTTGGATTCTATCTTCTTCTTCATCTCTCTCCGTCACTCTTCTTGTTCGCCTCCTTCCCTATCTATCTTCATTTATGAGTGTGTTTATCACATAAAGCGCACCTGCAAAATTATGAATCGCGCTTTCTTTCTTTCACTTCTCTAGCGAATAAAACCCAAAATCTTAGCTCAGCCATAGAATTTAACTGTTGTCCTCGCTGCTTATGACATTTATAGGTCTCTCTTGACAGTCGGAGGAACCGCACAGGATGAGCAACAGGAACATAAATAAAGAACATGGGGAAAGGGAAAAGAGCAGAGGGAAGAGAAAAGACGGAATGGCAACTGGCTGCAGTTGACGTTAAGTTTTATTTGCTCCGAGTTTGGGATAATTCCTTAAGTGCTTCTTTTCTTTTAATTTAAGTAGCTTAAGTCTGTTTGCAGACGCTTCTCCAACGAGTTTTTCGCTCTTGATAAAGCAGCTCGGCCTGGATTCACTCATAGATAGCACGCCGACTGAAAGTTATATTGAATGGAGAAAATGTTCAGCTACCTTAAATTTAGTTATTATCAGCTTTTGGGGAGATGGTGATGGGTCAATTTCTGTGGTCAACGATATTTGATTTTCTCATTAAATAAAAAACTAACCCAAATAAAGCATAAGCTACAATTTAAAAGACTTTAATATTTTGCTATTTTTGGTCCACTTATTTTAAAATTTAAAATTGTTTATATTGTTAATTAATTTCTTTAAATAAACACAAAATTACTAAAACAAAAAGTGATAATAAAGATAATAAAAATGCTGTCTAGCAAAACCAATGTTGTCTACTCTGTGGGACACTTCAATTGCATCATTTCCATCAATATTTTTGATAAACCGAACATTTTTGTTGCGAATAAATTGTCAATAAACACGAAATGAAAAACTCGACAGCGTCGACATTTACCACAAAGTGTTGAAATTGTGTAACAAATTCGCATGAAAATTGTCGTTATGCATTTGACTTTGCTCATGAGGGAGGCATGTTGTTCATAGGCTGACGGACTGAGGGACTGACGGACTGAGGGACTGACAGACTGACTGACAGACTGTCTGACTCCCTGGCACAGCAATTTTCGACAAATGCACTTTTTTTATTACTTTACAACTGTCATTTTCTCATTCATAAATCAATCCGCAGCATTGGATTGTCGGGCTTGCAATTGCAATTTCTCGATTCGTGCTTTATGCAATGTTTTTTGCTGGCAATTCGCAGAGCGAATGTTGGCAACACCACATCACAGAAGCGACTCAAAATGGTTTTGGCCAACCGCAGAGACATGGCAATAGCAATAGCAATAGCAACAGCAACAGCAACAGCAACATCAGCAGGAGAAGAAACAGCTGCAGGCACTTACCATTAGCTCTCTGTCCGCGATAATTGTGCCAAATGTAATCGACATAACTGGACCCATAAGCGGTGAAACCAACATGGCCGCAACAATGTTCGGTGCATTATTCTCGACCAAACCCAGGGCCGCCAGAGAGCTGCAAGAAAAGACCATAGAGTGCACACATAATACACAACACATTTGAATTTCTGAACCGAATTCGGACAACATTTGTATCTGTATCTGTATCTGTATCTGATTCTGGTTCTGTACTCACTCGGCGGTAACAATTAGCAGTAGATAGTCAAAGGACAAGGAACCGCCAGCCCGCACACCGTCCACCACCTGCTTAACGGTCAATTTCGATTTAATTGATTCCACAAAGTTGTTCCACCTGGACGCCTCCTCGGCATCATCGCTATAAATAGTTAAATAAATAAACACCATTAAGGCCATATCATAAAATGTAATGGCCAACAATATGTGGTTAGCACTCTGCAGGTGTTTTTCCACTAATTGTTTGAAAATTTTACCACAATTTAAATTGATTTCAATTGCCAAACCAAGTTCTCTGCTTTTAAGTTGCCTGGGACCTTCAATTAAGGAATGAGCCAGATGTCTTACCTCTTATTAAAACAAGTAATTCTTTAAGAAAATATCATGGTCGAGTTAAATCAAGGCTCCGGTCCAAAAACAGGCTTATTCAAATTTAATGCCGATTTGCAAGCAATAAATTAGCAACTTAACCTCAACTAAAGACAACATAACCTCAATTAGGTACGCTGTACACATGGTTACCCTTCTCTGTATTTATCCATTTTTATTTATTTTTTTCTCTATAGCCTACGACAATGCCATTTACTGGCATAGATTCAAAAAGAAAACCTTTTTCAGCGAAAAATACCCAAAAGTTCTTGCCAACGCCCCAAACTCATAAATTCTGTGCACTAGGTGAATGCATTTAACCCTTTGATGAGGTTAATCCAACTAGCTCGTCGCTTTTATATGTAAATTTGAACATTTTCACTTTTTACACCACACGACATCCAAGAAACCAGAATGGAAAAAATGCCTGCGACAATACTCGTAGCTCTTGTCAAAGCCGCAATAAACTTGGGCAGAGGCCAAGGTCTGACAGTGGTGTGTTTCTGGCAACTAGAGATGAGCGCGTGACACGATATATCAGACGTTCTTGCCAACTCAAAAGCAATTTTAAGTGTTTCAGAAAACCAACAAAAAATTAATTCTTGTAACTGAAGCTGAAACTAAAACTCAAACTATGGTCTGAAACTGAGATGAGAATTGAGACACTGCAAGTGAAAGTTAATGAAATGACAGACGCCTTTGCGAGCTAAGCAGAAATTAGTTTCCGACAAAAGGAGCAGTCGGGTCAAAAGCCACGTGTCTGCAGCTGACAAAGGTGCTCAAATTAAAACCATGCACACATGCCCATACAACTACTTCCTACTCATTGTCATGCTCACAATGGGATTATTATAGCACAGACTTACCTGTAATCATCTCGCATGTTGGCCGCTTCAGAGATGGCATCATAGCTGACACTGCAGGGTAGAACGCTGTAAAACAAAACCAAAGGCTGCAGTTGAAAGACTAGATTCGAGATTGAGATGAATTTGAATATGGTAATATTTTTACAGTTGCAAGCAAGTCATGCATATGTAGCTATGTACTCTGTTTCAGATATCATAGCTTTGCACTTGGTCCTGACAGCAGCTGCTGCTTAATCCCAGGACTTCAGGCGAAAGTTCCAGCCGCTTCAAAGGACTGTCTGTTTGTTGGGTTGAAGCTTAATTGCATTCTGTGCACATTAAACAGCTTGAATATCACTTTAGCGCATCGAATCTATCCGCCCTTTGATCTGCCACTCAGCAAACGGTAAACAGATGCTCGACCAACCCTCTATCTGCCCCTTTTTCCCTTCTGATGCCTTTGTCCGCCCCCTAACAGCTGGTCACACCTCCACTGGCTGCATTTTAATGCAGCTTCTTAATGCCATTAAATGATTATCGCACCTGCGTGTCTTTTGTATCGTCCTGTTTGCCGGCGTCTCATGGTCTTTACCTGTTCATCTTTAATTTATTTTGTAGGGCTACTTAGTACACTTCATTGTTTTCACTCAGCTACTTAATTTATTTTGAGGAAACTGTCCCTGTAGCTTCTTTTAGACTGAAACTCTACCTTTACTTATTGCTTTGGATGTGAAGAATGTTTCGTTTCTCAACGTGTTCTCTCTATATTAAATCGACGCTTGAGTATCTTTCGCTTGATTAACATTCTTCTTTAAATATAGGAAATTTTTGAAAGACACACGTTGTCACTTGTCAACCTTATTTTTCCGTTTCTTCTCCAGAGTTTTGCCAGTTCATCGGGGTCAATTACACTTAAACTGGAGTAAGGGTATTAATTTTTAAATCCTGAGCTGTGCAGCTGTTGCATAAATAGAAAATCCATGTGACGCACCGGCCTCCGATTTCTTATTCACTTCAGTTTCAGTTTCAGTTTTCCGTTCTCGACGCCTACAGTCAATAAAAAAATATGAACCTGCCTCCTGCTACTTTCATAAGTTCTGTTGGCTAAACTTAAGCTGTGCTCCGCCCACTCAACGATAGCTGCACTTTCTTTTTTCATTAAAACCTAGCCCGGTTGCAGAGAAACCCGGAGAAAAGTCAGAAGAAGAGCGGGAAAAGGTTGGACTTTGGCCAGCTGTTGCTGTTGCTGTTGCCGGTAGTTGTCGCCTTGTTGGCTTGCCCGGCACGTTTACCGTTTGCCGTTTGTCGGTGCCTTTCAATGTCTCAACTTACCTGACACTGGAATTCAATTTAGTGCCAATGCCCAACTCCGTGAGACAGTGCAGTGTTGTCTCGCAGGCATCGCCGGCTTGCAGCGGGAAAACGACGTGATGGAAATATCCTTTTTTGCTTGTTGTCCAAGTAACGTGCTCAATTTCAAGCTTGACAAGCAACTCCTCAAGTACCTGGCAAAGACAAAGCGAGTAAGTACTCTATTCGTACAGTTAAAGACCCGGTCTTCCCAGGACTTCCGATAACCTAACACCTGGCGTATAAGGACGAGTCTAAATATTAAAATTAAAAGACTTACATTAATTAATTGCTGTTCAGGACTATTTATAATTTATATAGGGCTCGATGAGGTCATCTTTTTGTACATAGATTGCCACAAACTTATTATGCCCAAAAGATTCAAATGATTGTTCGGATTTTCAATATGCATCTAATTGGATTTCTGAGTCACAGTTTGAATCCCCGACTGCAGTAACAGTTACAATTCCCCAAGCTCTCCGACTTAATGGATGATTCATCAATCTTTAGTCGAGCATCTTCATCTTGGTGATTATCTAACTCGGTCAGTTGTCGCCGCCATTCATCAAAATCAACGATTGATCAACCACAATACACACACATTTCGGTTGGCATTTTACCAGTATTACCCCCCACCACCGTCTTAACTCTTCTTCCCTCTTCCCTCTTTCATCCTCCCTCTTTGGGTATGCACTGAGCTACAGTCACGTTTCGCCTGGTTAAGTGCATCCACACACACAACACTACACACAGAGTCGTTGAGTACCCTTGAACACAAGACCGCACCAGAAGTCAACTTCAAGTGTTTTGTGCTTTGGGGCAGCTCGGCTTTGGACTGACCCCTCCTTGGGGGTTGTGAAGAGTAACTGCTCGATGGACGCACCTTTTCAAGCGGCACCACTAAATTACGACGGTCCAGTGGCACAGCCAGCGTGGGAGGCGCTCCGGCGCCGCCTCCACCCCCTCCCGCTCCTTGACCTGTTCCTGCTCCTGCTCCTGCTCCCGCTCCTGGTATCGCTCTCTTGGCAGCTGCCGCTGCTGTGCCGCGTCCTTGCCCAGCACCACGCCCAGGGCCACCGCCCACGCCGCGTCGATACTTGGGCACATTCTTGTCACGTAATTCAACTTCAAGTCGCAGTATTGCGTTGTTATTTTCCGGAAGATTGATGTTCAGATTATTATTGCCGCCTCCCATTCCAGCCATTGTTTTGAGTCCATGTCCACCAGCTTCGTGCGTAACTTCTGTCTCACTTATGGCATTATTCGATGTGCCTACAAGTAAATGAAATAGTGATGTACTCGAATTTCCTGAATAAAAAGCTTACAATCTTGGCTACAAATAATTCACACACTACCGTTGTCAACCATAATAATAAAAGGTATTTCGCTAATGACGCTATCCGCATTTTAAATGAAAATTGTAATAAAATTGTCTTCATATTGTATATCATATAATATGAGATTGCTTTAAACTATTTGCATTTGCCATTTACTTAAAATATGATTATTGTAACTTAATTTGATTTTATTTCAATTTTTAATGCTTACTAAGATTTGGGCCCATTTCAAATTTTTACATTAAATTTTAGAAATTCATTATTTGATAGTAAACTAACATATATGTCTAAAATTACTGTCTCTTTAAATCAAACTATAAAATTTATTTTTTTATTAAATGTCAGTCAGAAAATAATGTGTTGCTTTTTTGCATTATGTTCGGGTAAAATGAGTTCATGATATGCATAAATAAATATATAATTATTCAAAAATAGAAATAATATATTATCATATCTCGTCCAAATACCAAAAATATTTTGGATAACCACCGCAAAAAATATTATCAGAAGGAAATTCCATTGTGAGCGTGATTATGAGAGATATTAAAAATGCTTGATTGCTCGGAAATTGTTTTCTTTTAAAGCGCTGTTTTATTTTAGCAAATATTTATATGTGTCGTATCTTGGTTAATTTATTTTCTAATTAGCGAAAAATTTGAACGTAATTCGTTTTAAGCATTTTGTAAATATTTGCATTATGTCCGAGCGCCTAAATGCAGCTTGCATTTTTCGCTTTTTCATTTGTTGGCTTATTTAAATAGCATTTGACCACTAAGCGCATTTAGTTGCAAATATCACTAATTAAATTTATCGCTTGGTGTAAACAAAGAGCAATTATTAATTATATCATTTATGCAACAGTCCATATCACAATGTTTAAAGAAGCTAATATAATTATATACAATTTTATTGCAGTAATTAATAAAGCTTCTGGACAGCGCCAAAGCTAAATAAATAAATTGGCAGGCAAAAATCAAATCAAAGCTTACATAAAAACCACACAAAAGGATCTCAATTTATTATAGCAACGCACAAAGAAAGAGAATGAGAGAGATATGGAGAAACATTCCGACATCGAAAAGTTGTTTAAGTCCCCACACATTGACAAATGCCAAAATAAAGCTTAAATGTGCTTAGTTTCAGTGAAGAACAGCAAATTTTCCTAGGAGTAGCCAAGTCTTTGTTACCCATAGTTATTTTTGTTTTTTTTTTTGGCCAAGACAAGTCCACAAGCCGCCCAATTGCCCCATCTTCTCTCTGACTCTTAGCTGCCAATTGAGGAAGACTTTGCAAATTTCGAGAAACACTTTGGCATGACATTGAGCCCTGTGATTTATGTCTGGCACCTCGACCAGCTCTTCAATGACTTGACACAAGTATGTATATGTATATACATGTCAAGTTCTTGTTCTATAATGCCAAGTTTTTGGCCTGGCAACGCATGTTCATTGCCTACTTTTACATTCTCAAAAAAAATCTTTTCTTTTACTTTTTGACTTTGACATTGACGCAACTTTGTTCACGCCTTGCGGCGAGGATGAGTCTCTACCTTTACCTTTACCTTTACCTCCACCTCAACCCTCCCTTGGCCCTAATTCTGCTACCCTCCACCTGCCCGATTTCTAGGCTAGCTACGCATCATCATCAGCTTCGATTTCATTATCAGCATTTGGTTTTGCTGCCTTGGCGACAAATAATATTAATGATGTTAGTCCTTGATGGCTTTCGTCTTCGTCTTCGCCTTGTTTTATTTTTCTTTTATATAAATAATTGTATTTAAATAAATATTTGATTAATAATAGGAACTCACACATACACCCACCACACACTCGAACCTGATAAGTTTCGATTTTTTTCTAGACATTTTTTTATCCTGACTTTCCGTTTCATCAATTATTAAATTTGATAGGTTTTTATTATAGACATTTTTGTCTTTGATTATGATAAATTAATAGCTTTACTTATGCCAAATGAAAGTTGACTAGCACAAGTTTTTGTTAATTGTTTGCTGTAGTCAAATATTGCAGATAATATAATAAATCAATTTAAGTTATGCTCTTGACTAACATCTAAGTTTATAAGAATAAAGAATAATTGCAACAGTTGCTTTATTTTATTGAAAAATTGTATTCGTACTTTTAAAATAATTGTATTCTACATATTATATGTAAAACGAATTCGTTTTATTGTTTCAAAAATAAGTACACACGTTTCTTAATAATTATTTACTGCCTTAAATTGTGCTTGACTCGAATTATTGCAACGGAACAAATTGGAAGTCTTGTAACATTGCGAAACGGAACAAACAGAATTTAACTTAATGTGCTTATGCTGAACAAGCAATTTGATAAAGTTTTAACCAGGCTGAATTCCTTCTACGTCTAAACTTTGACTCACCGTCTTCCCCCCGCGCAACCCCCTTGGGAGAGGCATGTTTACACATGCTGCTTGCGAGTAAATAAACATGCCACAACACCGCACTGCATTCATGCCACATACTACAACACTTAACCCAACTCGCTGGCTTGCTAATTAAAATTTAATATTCAATTTTTAGACAGAGCTAAATGTAAGCGTGTAAACCTCTTTAACCGGACTCTTTCACACACATTTTGAGAATGCTCAGTGTGTGTGTGGTGTGTGTGGTGTGTGTGTGTGTCTGCGGGCAACATTCATGGCATGCTTTTAGGCGCAGCAAACAGTTTTACACTTTTACGATGTCATAAAATAATTAATAACGCCGCTAAACAACATAATTACGCGCCACAGTGTAGCGCAAGTATGTAGCATGCCACAATATGATGCAACATGTATGAAGTGAAACATAACAAATTTTGTAACTTTCTATTTAATTAGCGCTCGGCGCGTTATTCAATTTCCCCTCCGCGTTTCGCACTTACCGTAGATCAGCTCCCGTTCAAAATTCGCTGTCGGCACAACGATTAGGAAGACAACTCCCGGCATTTTGTAAATAAGGAGACGATGACGGAGTCGGAGACGGAAATGATTCGCCGTTGAGTTAGTCCTTCAAGGTGGCCAAGCAAAACTCTGTGAATGACAAAGGGGAAAAAAGAAAATGGCTATTTTAGTAAACAAACTGTCTGCGTTTTGACTAGACTTCAAAGGTAACGAAGAGAATGGGCGGCTTCAAGTGTCTAGTAGACAAGTTCAGGCTTGAAAAGTTGTCAACACTTTTGTAAAAGGTGTCAGAATACCAACGAGAGTAGTTCGTTAACTTTGTCTTGTTTGCGTCAATTTTCATGCTAGATGGCAAGCTGGTTAATTAAATTCCCCTCTTGCATTTCCTTAATAGTGATCAAATGAAGCAGCTTCATAAAAATTTAATTAAGTTTCTCTACGGTGCTTTTTTTTGGAAAGCTAAGAACTTATTATTCAAATATATTTATCTCGGAGCTTCACTTTAACTGGACTAGAAATGGGGCCTTATATAGAAAAAAGGAACTCAAACTAAAGTTAGTTGGCCAGTGCATTTATTTTCACTTTTACTAAAAACATGGCAAAGCTTACCTAATTGAGAAACACTCAAACCAAAAGAATCTTGAATTTAACAAAATGATATTTGACGGCATGGCAACTCCAACTTAAATCTGAGAAAGTGTGTCTAATTGAAGAATGCTCGACGTAGTTGGCTTCACTTTGCAACTTAACCTCATTGGGGGGAAAGTTTCTTACTTAGTGTCAGCTTTTGTTAAGTTGAAATCAACTATTTTCGGACTCGTTTTGTAATGGTTTGAGCGTCTTACATTTCAAATTTAAAGGCCTCACAACAATTCTGATGAGCTCAATAAAAGAACATTGCTTTGGGAAAATATCATAATTTACGAATAAGTAGCCATAATTTCATATAAATATGCATTTTGTGCTCCTCTCACTTCACTCATCTCTTAATTATTTAACTTGGCATATTTCCATTGGTAATTTTCTTTTATCAGTGAAAAGGAAAAGAGAAAAAGAAGATATCCTGAAGCTGTGCTTAAATGGCAACGTCCTGCCAACAGATTTTCTCCAGCACACTGAAAGCGACGCCTTCAAGATTTTCCGCGTTCTCACACTTGAATGTTGAAATTAAAATGCCATTAGCACAGAGTTGAGATAAAAATGATACGGCCAAATGGAGACAGACAAGAAGCCAACGCTCACAATGTGCAGTTTAAGATGTTATCCCCCTTCTGTACGAGTGTCTGGGGTTGCAGACAAAAAAACAAATGAGTTACTTAGATTTCTTACGGCTTATGTTACTAAGTTACTATTTAATAATCAGAATTATCATTGAGTGAAAAGCGTTACATTTCAACTAACAGAATGAGCTATCAAAGTTGAGGCCCTCTAAATATTGCTTCATGTTAAATTAACATCGAACTGTTAAAATTAACTTATAATATCGAGCTTAGCCTAGGTCTTCTTTTAAGAATACACATAACAAAATATTAAGCATTTGCGTAGTCTGTTAACAGAAGACCGTTATTCATAGTGCACCATAATTTTAACAGTAATTTAATATGTGCAACTATTTAAAGCTGATTGTCATTCGAGTTTAAGTGAACTGTTGCAAAAACTTGTCAGCCGCTGTGGGAAACTTTTAAGTAAACAATATGCTTATTTCTTTTTGCGACACTTTTACTGGTAACATTTTTCGCTACAACAGCAACAAAATATTCTGGCATGGTGCACTGCCAGCAAACTCTTCTGTGAACTTTTAGCGCCACTTTTCAGAGCATTGACTGTTGCACATTCCTCGGCACTCGCAACTTTGTGGAATATTTATTAAAAAACAAAAGGGAATATCTGCAGTATCCCTTTTATTAACTGAAAATATTTATTTTCCTGCTCTCGGCAGTTGCTATTTGCCTGTTTTAATGTGGTGTAGTATTTTTCGAATATCTCTGTAATTCCTAAAGAAAGCATACTTCTTAAATAGTAACAGGAACCAATTTACTGACAATCTTTATTTATGAGGTGAAATTATAAACATTTC
This sequence comes from Drosophila rellima, assembly GCA_035043635.1. Lineage (NCBI taxonomy): Eukaryota > Metazoa > Arthropoda > Insecta > Diptera > Drosophilidae > Drosophila > Drosophila rellima. The sequence continues at coordinate 975,013 of JAWNMV010000312.1, read as the reverse complement.
TAGATGCCATTCCAGGGTATCTAATAGCCGTGCACGCTTCAACTCGCGCTTTCTTACTTTTGTTTCATTATTTTCAGCTGCACTTTTTTGATTAATTCCGTAAATATATATATTTACATAAGTTGAGCGACGCTTGGCCACGTTGACACTGACGGTCACTTGTAAAATGGGAAAAAAAACGGGGGCGGTGCAAAATGGAAAATGGAAAATGGCAAGTGGCAAGTGGGAAGTGGCAAGTGGGAAGTGGAAACCCGGAACCAGTGCACGCTTTACTTTACACTTTCGTGCCGCGTGTTGCATTGTTGATATTTGTGCGCCCCCGACAATGCAACGCAGTGCTAATTTGTTCAAGTACCTCCCACATCCCCTTGCTGCGCCCAAATTAGAGCAAAGAAATTATATTAATTTTCCACTTGTAATTACAAAGTTCACAAAAACTGTACATACTTATATACTTGTATACTATGAGCGTAAAAGTTAACGGAAATTGCAATTGAAGTGCCCCAAGGCTGCCATCGTTGCACGTCCTAAAGGCGCGATCTAAAATATTGTAATAACTACCAATAAGCGGCTGATTGCCGCCACTTTTATTATACTCGTAGTTTTTACTCTCTCTCTCTGTCTCCCACTTATTTCCCCATTCACTTCGTGTGTCTAGTCCCTGTTCCTGCTCCCGCTCTCATTCTCTTCTCCTCCCCTCAGTTTTGGTATTTAATGCGTACGGACAAGGCCAGAAAAGGCAATTTTCTTTCTGTTGTCAGCTTTGATTTTATGCTTTGCTAGTTGCTACAGTCCCTGGTTATACCCTGTATTTCAATGAGCAATGTAAAATGAGAATCTATGCTACTTGCTCAAAATATTCTGTGAATTAAATTACGAGACACAGTCTCAACTTATAGAGCAGACCCCACATTATTTTTAGCTCTCCTAAATATTTTATAATATATATGTATATATTTATATACTTCTTTATTGTAATATATTTTATATTATCAGTTCAATTTCAACTCAATATATTTCAATAGTAGTATCTTCTAGTCGCGCATTGTTTATCTAAGTATTGTTGGTTGTTTATTTATTTTCCTTTTCTTTTCTGACAGCTGCCACATTATATAACTCTTTAATGTTGTGTTAATTAAAAGCGCTAATTGCTTACACTCGTTGTGAGTATGAATGCGAGTGTTTTTGTTAGAGTGAGTACTAGTCGTTTTATTCACACAAGATTTTGAGAGCTTCAACTGTTTAAATTAGGCTTTCAGCACTCTCAAAAGTATAGACATTTACATACCCCACAGACTCGACCTCTTTTAAGAAATCAAAGTTATTCAAATTGTTCCTCATTATACTATACTATATTTTAGTTGTATAGCAATGTTGAAATAATCCTCCTCATTTGAGACATGCAAATAATTCTCAAGATTATCAAAGCCAAATAAAAATGGATAGATATCTTTACATATTTATACAGCATTAAACAATAGAATACCTTAAGCTAAAGCTGGACTAAATGTGCTTGCCCATAGTTAACCTTTCGTTTTGAACAGGTTCGTTGGGCACATTTAAGACCCGGATCAAAATATTTTCACTAAGATCTTTGTATTTTTGTTTTGCCTTTGCCTTTGAATCAACATTTTTCTTCATTTTGAAGTAGTTTTTCCACCATCTCTTTTTTTGGTAGAATATTTTCACATTTTTTCAGTGGAAATGCCTCAAATTGCATTTCAGTTGGCTTTTAGTTTTTTTGGCTGTCCGCTTTATGCTACTTCAGTGGCAAATGAAGCGTTGCCATATTGCCCAAAAGTTGCCAAGCTAACAGTATTTCTAATGACAGCTGCCGGCTTAAAGTGTACCAAATCGTTAGCATCTCTTATGACTTCGACTTCCTACTACATGTCTGGGCAAATATTTCAAATATTTTTTTTCCTTTCATTTTTTATATGTTTTTTATCCCTATCGTCCTGCCTAAAAAGTCATTGACTTCAAAAGGCTGTGCCATGAAAAATAAATAGCTCAATAATATTAATATTTAAGCAGATAGTTGCATTTGTTGTTGAACTCGTAGTTCGTGGCGAGCAAACACTGCAAAAGTTGGTAAAATAAACTTTTTAGCCTCATTCGGAGCAACGACCCTCGCAAAGGGACCAAGCGAACAGTAGAAGCAACCGACTTTAACATAATGCATAATCATTTAAATAAGGATATGCCAGACACACTACAAGTCCACCCAAAATCCAGTCTCCTGATTATGAGACACGACGCTGCAACACAAGAGCCAAGCAACAACAACAATAACCACAAGAAAAACATGAAAGTATATAGAAAAGTTTCGTTAGTAAAAGGCCAAATTGCATTTCATAGCCAATTTCGGCGTTCAAAGAATAAACTTTGCACTTTAAGTTTGTCCAGATAAGAAAAGTGCTAAGAATAAAGCCAACGAAAAGCACTTTAAGTACACCCCAGTGTGCGATAGTGCCCAGTTCCGTGTTTTTCTCTCTATACCCTGTATTATATTTATTGAGGGCAAAAAGATGAATGTTGAATCGTTTGATTTTTCCATTAACATTATTTGACCATTTATGTTCATATATTTTTACGCGTATAAAGAAAAAGCTAGAGAGCTAAGACTTCGAATTTCACTTTAAAACTTTAATTCAATATTGTGTTGTCCCAGGCTTTGGCAAAATTAAATATAGAACAAAACTGAAAAAATGATTAAATACCCTACAGCTTAAAAGCCTAGGGTATTTCATAGCGTTTGCGTCACTCTAATCGTTGTTATAAGTTTGTATGATGGCAACTTTTTACCTTTCCCAATGACATTTTATTTTTTATGCGTGACCAGTTCTCAATGGTCCTATTGACTCGATTATATTATCATTCACTTTAAGAATGAGAAGCCAATTTTTTGGGGTAATAAAAGTTAATGTCATGAGGACAATCCAATCGAATTGCTGCCAAAGTGCTTATTAAATATTAAAAATTAATTTCAAAAATCTATTATCAATTGTCTTGCAGCTGACACGCGTTTTGCGCAACTTTAATATTACGAAAATTAGCGATCTCGAACTGATTTCCAACACCACCGATCGTTTGGATATCACATTCCATTTCTTCGGCATCAAAGGCGACTCGCAACGCATTCGCGAGGTCATCACTCGGATGGTGGAACGTGGACGCATTGGCAACTTTACACTTGTCTCGAATTTTCATCACTTTGACGAGAATCCACCGCTAAATATGTTGGTAAGTATAACATTTCAATAGGATACAGTTCGGGCATCAAATTCTACTAAGAAACTATAAAGTCAATATCATACGCCCTGTTGTCCGAAAAATTATTACTAATACGTCCTGTTGCTTACAGTGTTTCAATTTTAATATTTGATATATTAAATGTATTTGTCGATCTAGACGGAGTGTTTTGTAAGACTTAAGTGCACTGCTTTAAGAATTTTATTAACAAAACATAATATAATTTTTTTATTACTCATACGACGAGAGGTATAAATTCATTTAAAAGTATTTGAAAGTAAAAGTGAGAAATTATCTTCATTACCACCAATTAATTGAACATTTTAACAGATTCGTTGACACTTGGCAAATTGACACTATTAATAAAACTGTATATTCACAAATATATATGCAAATATAAAGGATAATTTGCCAGAAGAAGGAAAAATCAATCAATTGAAGCACTTCGTCATGAATATTTGCGTTCTCGTTTTTATAATAAAAATAATAATTTACAATACCCATATGTGTCCGCTACATTGCATAATATAGATACCTCTGCTTTTATTTCCGTCACAAATGAAACATTAATTTATTTACTTTTGCGGCATTTGTGTGTCACGCGACAGACAATAAAAACAATGACTTTAACAGTGGGGGATAAATAAAAGGGGGCCTGTTAATAAATATATGCACATATGTAAATATGTAAACAATGTGGTAGTTGGCACTTGCACCGGACAACTGGTAAACTGCCAACTTCCAACGAAAATAATTATTTATTAATTGTGGCAAACAGATGAACAATTGGCTTCATCAGGAGGCCATCAGGGCTGCCTGCAATTAAGTTGCATTAACATAACCGTGAAGCCGGAAACCTCAGAGCACCTCTCTGGACAGGAGTCAAGGGAGCGAAACCCCCTCCCCGCCCTATTTGATGTCTAATTAGTGATATATTGTGAACTGAAACTGTCTGTGGTTCACTTTCATTGCAGGACCTGAGCGTCAATCAACCGCAAGCTGCTGTGCGCGAGGACAGCGAGTTCATCATATCCTGCACAGCCCAAGGCTCATCACGCATGCAGTTCCAATGGTTCAAAGACGGCGCACCTGTAAATGCCACCAAGGCAACAAGGTAAGTGCAACATCCAACATATACTATATAACACCGTGGCGGGGTAGTCCCAGCTGTCTATCACACTTGACCATTCACATGGAAAACTATAAAATAAATACCCAGTTCTTTATATCACAGCAGATGGATGGTTGGCAGAAAGTTACTCTATAGTAAAGAGAAATGCAGAGCTGAATAATAAAAGGTATTAAAATTCAGCTCAGTTGATAATTTCATTGATATTTAAAGGACATTCAGATATAAATGTGTATTTATAGTAAATACAAAAAATTATAATTATAGCAATAAATAGGAAAGTGATTGAAAGTATGCATGACTTCTGATCGACCACAATAAACTCTCTAGTGAGAATTATTACACAAATGTGATCTGCCAATGGTGACAGTGTCTATTTTCCTTTTAGAAGTTTTGATAAAAATTGTATAAAGAAGTTATTGGTCAGTACAGAAAGGGTATTTTAGGGTAGGTAGAAAGCTGGCTATTAATAAAAGTCTTTTAACCCTTGACCATTGAAATAGAAAACTATAAAACAAATACTTTACCTCAATAGAAAGCTGATAGGCTATAATATACCCAGTAAATGCTCTTCTCACATAAATTTAAAAATATAATTTTATAAACTAGCTAGTGTTGCCTGCCGTTATTTTATTTTACAGGGTATTTTTATGAAAATCAAATCAAATAAGAGGAAAGAGCAAAAGAAAACTGCAACATCAACGTGACAGCTCTGTAAAAGAGGGTGGTTCGAATATATCCATAGGACGGTTTCGTGTAGATTTTGCAGCACAAGTGTTCAATTTGACTTTACGACTTTTACACATCAATAAACATGACATAAAAAGTCTTGGCAAAATAAAAATGAAACGGACAAAAAGGATAAATAAGTCAGGGCAAAGATAAAGATTTGTCAGCCGACGATGAGTCGTACTTCCACCCCCGCGATAGAGAGGGAGGAGGAAGGGAGAGCCAAGAGCTGGTCCAGCCAAACCGCAGTCAGCCAAGAAAGGCGAATGATTGATCATAAACCCCTAGAATGAGTCAGAGGCAGGAACCCTTCTGTGTGGCATACACTACTCACACGCATGCATTGAGGATTCATACAACCTTTGTGCCTGTGGTACTTTCTCATATCTTTCTCTCTCCCTCTCTCTCTCGCCCCCCTCTCTCTCTTTCTCTGTGTTCATCTGTTTTGTGGCATATTACATAAAAAGCATATGGCCGTAACTAACGAGGGGTTGTTACTTGGACGACTGCTCCGACTGCTGCCGCCTGGGGTTTCTAGGGGCTTAGCTTTAGCCACAACTAACGGGCCATGTAGCCTTGACAATTTGCGCTCAAAGCGTGATGCTTAAATTTGTTGCACAATAAGTACCCAGCGCATAAGCAAAGGGGGCACAGCAAATGAACTGAAGCATGGTGCGAGTTGTTACGCGAGTTCCTAGAACTCTTTCTTTCTATTTGCCTTTTTTCGCTCAAATGCATAAGAGTTATAAATTAAATTCATGTTTTGCCTCAGGCATTTCGCAAAAAGAGTGGAACATTTTCCACATGTTAATATCAATTTACGTTATATAACATAATTACACCATGACATTAGCTAAGAGTGACCCTAGGGCAAGACTGATGCTAAAATTAATGATATGATAGTCTTTTGAAAAATATTATTTTTCAGCATTTTGTTAGCATTCCCCATCTTTTGTATAATCTCTTAAATATGATTTGGCTTTTGTTAGCAATTTTATATATTCTGTAAAGACTAAAACACACTTGAGGCATTTAAGTGTTTCTCTTAAGGTGTCCTTGAGAAACGGTAACTCTACCCCTCTTTCAAAACAGAACGTTGGCCATGCCAGCCCCAACTTCTGATTATCGCAGTCAAGTGTTACACGTGTTAGGTTTTCTCATCATTCCAATTCTCGTCAGCACAGGAATGCGACGATGTGTAAATAAATGTGGATGTAGGAAAGCCGCAAACACGTGTTCCCCCTTGCAGAAAAAAAAGAAAAGAAAATAAGAGTAAATATTTTAACTAAAGTGAAGTGAAGTCATTCATTTGGACATTTACTAACTTCGCATTACACAAACGACTAAACATTGGATCCAGGTCCAGTCTGATGGACTGAGCTCCTCTATTCGTTAGTTGGCCTCAGCTGACTTCACTTTTGCGTACTAAAATAACCGGAAATAACTGAATTAGTTATGCCTGATTTCACATGCACTATGAGTCGGGAGGAGCCTAGGCAAATATGGATGATTTATTATCAAATATTATGTTTTGCATATTTGCTAAACAGACGAACAGGCTTTGGGCCTTTAAATCGACTAATTTTGAGCCAGCTACCAGCTGAACAAGGCCGCAGCTTCAGCTGGGTAATTAATGTAATTACGTTCAGGGCGCCACTTTGATTAGCATGCTAACCCCCGGCCCCTCTCCCCTTGATCCCCAAAGCTAGTCATATGTGTACGCCAAGGCGCTGCCATTAATTCAACTTCCCCTCTGTACAAGACGACGGGAACTGCGGCTTTCATTAAGTGCTAGAAAGCTGTTTATGCTGTAATTAGCTTCAGCATTGCCAAAAGCATTTAACAAATATTATTCGATTTGGTGTAATGTGTATGTTTATGTCACGGCAATTACCTGCTCAAGTGTAATCCTAATTGGTGTTAAACAGGAGTCAAGAGTCAAGTTATTTTTATTTTTGTTGAGTTACAAACTTTTAGCCTTTAGTAAAGTCAGCTATTAAAATTCCAATCCGAAATGCATAAATAAATGTTTATTTATGATTTTAAGAAGAATTAATATTTGAAAATTACTTAAAGTTCAATAACTTTAGCACTTCACTTTGAACACGATAAATTGTCGTTATTTCAACTCCGTATTTTCGATAATTCACTTCAGTTATTTGACGATAACTTTAAATTACTTAAAATCTGTAAAGTTATTCCATTTTATCTGAAATTTTTAAATTCACTTTTTGCGACAACCAAACGAATAATTTCATCTGAACTGTTTTGCGTTCCGTCGCAGACTGAAGTTTATTTTGTAAGCCTCTTCGACTCGTAAGGCTTTTTTATCTCACAGATAAATATTTCCATCACAAACTGTTGTTAATTTTCAAAACACGTGTACAAAAAGTGAACAACCATTGTTCAGGCGTCAAAATTGACGTAGATTCGTTAAGAAAATAAGCTATACCAACTATCGATGGTACCATCAAAAGCATCCGTGATGAACTTGAAGCAAATGGTTAATGGTTCTACAAATATCTCCAACTACTTTGACTACGTTTAAAAATTTCTTTAAGTCATGCCAAAAGTTAAATGTTTGCATTTTATTTTTGTTGATTTTTTTATCCCGCACTCTGTTTACTTTCAAGCTTTGTTGTTTTGCTCTACCCATTAATTATCTCTGATTCATTAACTAAACGATTGCTTAAAAACTTTGGTCTTTTGCTAATACCTTAAACAAACCAGCTAACGCCATTTAGTTTCCTGGTCAACAGGCAATCTCTTAAAGAAATACAACGTCTCCCCCTTTGTATTTTGATGTTCACGAAGTGCTGTCCTTTTAGCCGTGTCAAGAGCTGCAGTCGCTTTTGGCTTGTTTGCTGAAAATTTGTCAAACTGTAAAGCTAACAGCAGAAATTCAATTTCAGCAGCCAAGTTTGCAAAATTGTCTGACCCCCAACACGATATAAGTAAGATGCGTATATATATTTCGTTAGTTTACAAATTGGCTCGACTCGGGTCCAAACACCAACAGCAGCAACACAAATAATAGCAACAAAAACAACAACAATGAAAGAGCAAATGTCTTGACAACTCCGGCGATGTCGAGGACAATGCAAGTATTTTGTTGTACTCGACTCCTTTGTACTTTCTTTCATTTGTAAGGGGTATACAGGGTGCACCATCCAAAATTTGAGCTTAAAAGACAATTTGAAGATGCCAAGAATGGAACTAAGTTTAGTAATGAAATTAACATCTATATTGTTAAAGAAATTTCCAAGTACTTCAAAGATTTTGGATCTGTCACTAAGCTTTTATCTGAACTTCCTCTTTCAAAATCTTTAAAGCGCTTCTAATGCTTCTAATATGTATTGTTTGGCTATAGCCCAGTTTAAGCCAGGAACTGCAACACCCTGTAAATCCATATAGTTATTTATTTGTGACAGTCTCATATGAGAGACGTGCCGAGTGGGGGTCACGATTTTCATTAGTTACATTTGCCCTAGTGCGATGCGCGGAAAGAGACAGCCAAGGAGCAAGAGAAGGAGAGAGTCGAGAAACTAAAAACGCATCTCATCGTCATGAGGCGACAATGCCACAATTAGTTGCATAAACTCGTTTGGCGCTGCTTCATAATGTTATGGGGCATTATCGTATACTGCCATTGGCTTGTCTGGGGGCTAAGGATAGTTTCCAAGCCATTGGCGCCATTTGGGAGGGTTTAAAAATAGCTGCAAGGGCTGCACTCGACGGAGTACAACAAATATTGATCAAACAATTCGACTTAGGGGTCGCTCTACTTTCCACCCCACCAACAATTTATGCGTTGCGGGCTGGGCGAGGAGGAGAGTGAAGGGATGCGATGGCTTGCCACATTTATGCGGGGCATTGGAAGGATTCTAGAAATGGCCCAGCACAGTTGCTACCTGAGTCAGGTTGAGGTACAGTCGCAATCAATTGAAACGGGTCGAACAATAATTTTAGCATACTTTGCCGGATCGAGCACTCGAGCCACTTAGCTAGTTAGTTTATTTAGTTAGTTAGTTAGTAAGAGTCGAGCAGGGTGGAAGGCAGCCGAGGACAACGGTTTTTTTGGCGCTCCTAGCCAAAAGCAACGCGTTTGCTCCGTGTGCAACGAAACAACACACATCACACTTTAGACTACACTAGAATACATAAACCATGCCCATACACTGGGACTGGGATTGGGAGCACGAGCACGAGCACGAGCACGAGCATGGCGGGGGACACTTTCACTGGCCGCCGAGGAGGCATTGGTCAACGGGAGAGCCGAAATGTCGACAGCGGCGCTATCACCTCTCCCACGAGATGGACGTGTGCGCCCGGGAGTTCCATCTGCGGGTAGATGACAGCGCCTGGTGTCACGGCTCGTGTCTGGTCGGCCGCGTGGTCATCGAGACGGGCACGGAGCCGGACTCACTCGGACGGGGCACCTTCAAGGTGGTGCTGGACGTGCATCACTTCCAGCTTGCCGAGCTGACCGTGAAGGCGAAGAACACCGACACCATCTGCGTGGAGGGCCAACAGGCGGATGATCGGGCCAACAAGGGGCAACTGTGCATCACGAAGGAGTTTACGCGCTGCTACAAGCTGCCCCGCCACTATGATGCAACACAGGCGCGTGCCACATTCTCGGCGGACGGCATACTTATGGTAACGGTGCCAGCACCACCCAAGCTGGACGATGTGGAGCGTGTGGTGGACATTGAGCCCACTGGCAACTACTTTGGCAGCATTGCGGATCCCAGTGCGTCCAAGGCCATTGAGCAGGCCACTGACGATTCAGCTAATGGTGGCGAGGCAAATCCTGCTGGCACAGCGACGGACAAATGAAGCTGGCGACGTCTGACGGTCGCGCGTCCCTGGCGTCCTTTCGCCAACTGGAAGAAGCGTCTCCTGGGGCGCGTGAAGGCCGTCAGAGGCGGTCGTTTGGCTTGAAAGAGGCTAAACAAGAGTATGTGGAGAATTCGGAAGATGTAGGCAGCCCTGGCTAAGCCAATGCACTCTGTAGAATCTATAATACTACACTATTACTCCACATTCATACTATCGAAAATTACTTAGTTACAATCCTGTTAAAAAAACACCTAGTGAAATTGTTAGAAAAACGTTATCAAATATGGCCCCTAGAATCTATAACTATAACATCTTATAATACTTAAGATTCTGCTTAATGCCAATAAAGGACTTTATCATAAACACACTAAAAACTAGCTAAACTAATTCTTATTCTTGATTGGCGACTCCTTTGGGAACAGAATCGCTGCAGAGATGAAGAAATTGTCGAATATTTGAATACAATGTCGATATAATCTTAACAACAAGAATCTAGAGACCACTTAATTCCAGTATAGCTTCAACGTTGTCTTTAATATGAATTAGTACAACAATATTTATAACTTCTGTACAATTCAACATTGTGCTATTAAAGTAGCTGCCTTACAAGTCCAAATTCAATTGATCTATTAAAAACATAACATTATTTCAAAAATCTATACCTTACTCAATTTCTCAACCATAATTTGTCAGTCCCTCGAGAGATTCGACGAACCCGTCACGTGCCATTTGATTAGCGTCAAATTTGAATAAAATTCACTAACACCTCAATCCCCCCGCAGGCCAAGAAGCCACCTTGCCCTTTAGTTGGAATGTCGCCCATAACGCACATCAATAAAAATTGGGAAAGTCGAAAAAGGCAGATGCTTGTCAGCAGAATAACGAAGAAGGAAAGCAAAAAATAAATGAAAATGCTGTTGCCGGTTTGACCTATACAAAAAGGGAAATGCCGCCATGATAACAATAACAAAATCCATAGTATGACAGCAATATGCCAAGGGGCAAATAATATAGCAAACTGTTAAGGAGGGGGGGGGGGCAGCTCTTGGCCTGGCCAAAATGTGTGGGGCGTTTGCTATTTTCTATATATGAAATTGTATATATGTATGTACATAGATATGCATATAAACATGTGTAGTTTGTTGCTCAGCACAGACGGACGACAATTTAACATGTACTGTTAAGTTAAAGCATGTCAGCTGTTAGGCTCATGGGCTTTAACAGCAGTCTGTTAAAGTTAAATTGCGGCGTTGTCTCTGTTAAAAAGCAAATCAAGCCTTTTGGCCATGTCGCTGGGCCGCCTAGTTATGTGCAATTTTTGTCTTTGCTTTCGCTTTAGCAATTTAGTTGTTGAGACACGTATTCTTGTTACGATTGTAATGAAATTTGTTACAACTTCAAGTGAATTGTGCGCCCAACAGCAGCAGCAGCAGCAGCAGCAGCAAAAATAACAAAAACAACAGAAGAGAAGGCAAGATAAAAATTGCCAACGTCGACGTCGCAGTCACGCAAAGGGACAACAACTGGAAGTTGGCAAAGCGTCGCGTACTTTGTCATCGTTTTATTTTTATGCGTAGTTGCGTTTAATAAAGTTTTTATATATGTAGGTCCTGGACGAGCCTATGCATATTATATACAAATGCATACATACATACACATGTATCTTCGAGTGTGTGTTTGTTTGTGAATGCTACGCTCTTGAATTTCGGCTCTGCTGTATATCGTATACTGTATAATAGTACGTATACGTATATCGTATACGTAATCAAGTTACGATTTTAGTGGGAGCCTGCAGCATTAATGGCATTGCCACAGCCAACAGTGCAAAAAACATTTTTATTCATATTTACGTGTTTTCCACGGGGCAACGCATAAAACATTCAGCAGAAAAGTAACTTCACAATTTCAATTTCCCGCGCTATCGAACCGGCGGGGCAGAGAGTAAACACATACACGCCAATTTTATGAACTCATAAAACCATTGCGATGGATTTGTATTTGGAAGCCCGAGGGCTTTAGCAATGCGACTGGTCATATAAAATTCTAATCCCTATTTCTTGCGCACTCTCTCTTTCTCTCTAACTTTCTCGCTCACCCTTACAATTGCGGCTCTTCCAGTTGTCAACGGAATTGGACACGAGAGCAGAAATCGCTCATAGCCATTGATATTTTTAGGACCGCAAACATATGCCCCGATATTTATGCATATTTTCTTTTAGTCTAATTTTTCATTTATTGTACGAAGCGTGTGTGTGGCTGATTTATTGTAGTCTACAGTTGGCTATGAAGAGTAAATGTAAAAGTGTAAATTTGGTTTCAAGAGAATGCTTGCAATGGTGAAGTTTTAGTATATCTTGAACAGTAATCTGTTAAAATTTCCCTTTGCGATATACGAATCCAATTACACTGTGTTAAATTGTGCAGAGAAGTTTCGCAACGCTGTTTATACAGCAAATCATGAGTCTCAATTTCACTGCTTACACCCATCCCATTGATATGCAGTTATGGCATTTAGAACCTTTATTGCCAATGCTGTTTTATGAACTATTTTCTTCCTCTACCAAAAATCACAGCGACTGGCAAAACAACACAAATTTGAACTGCTCTGCAAGGGATTCAGTCAACTTTGCCATCCATTGCACGTGTGCTAAAACGTTAAACACACACACGCACACACATTCAAACACTCTTATCCACAGCAAATGGCAATGCTGTTATCGTTGCCACTCTGCCTCTCCACAGTTGTTGCATGTTTACAAATGCAGTTGAGCAACAAATCAACAACAACAACAACTTCTACTCTGCCGACTTTGCTCCTAGAGATGTTTGCGTGCCACGATAGTCCATTTAGTTAGTTTACTTTCTTCAAATTATTTAAAGTAGTTTATATATGAGTTAAACATAGAGATATTATGTTATTACAATTGTAAGTGTTTTCATTTAATGTTAACATAACATGAAGCTGCAAAGTGATCAATCGCCACAGTGAGAAAGCAATCGATAGACACTATCGAGCTTAGCGTAACATTAATCGATATATCGCTGGCAGCATTTGCTGATAAATATCCCATTTCTCTCTCACACTCGCACACCTTGATGCTCACGTGCTCAGCTCTGTTGGTTATGTATTCCGTTAGCTGGCTGTTGTTGTTGCGGCTGTTGTTGATGCTGCTGTTGTTGCTGCTGTTGCTGCTGTTGTTGTTGCTGCTGTTCCTATTATCTTTTGGTGCTGGCGCATGGCGTATGTACGTAATTGTATTAGTCGAGAAGTAACCAGCACTAAGGCAGCTTCCTGTGCGTTATTTCCATTGTTGTTGTTGCTGCTGCTGTTGCTTTTGCTCATTTGCTGTAAACGAGGACAGAGCTTTGCTGTTTTTGCGGTTGCTGCTGCTGTTGCTGCTGCTGCATTTAAGCGTTACGCACTTCCTGCACAGAATGTTATTACTTCCGTTGCCGTTTAATTGATTTTGAAGGTGCGTAGCAAACTGGCAAACTAGGAACAGGCCGACACAGGCTTTGGTAAAATCTTGCGCCGTGGGCCATTAGCAAATTGTAGGTTAAGTGCTTTATGTGTATGCCCAGCAATGCCACGCCTCCACTAACACACACACACACACACACACACACACACACACACGCGCGCGCCTGTCAGTAACTTTTCGAGCCTTTATTCCATACGCAGTTTGCAGTTTGGGCCATTGCACCTGTAATGCGGTTTACGACCATAAACCGCACTTTCGCTTTGTGCGGTTTTTGTCCGCTTTTTCAATGTTATGATGAAGCTGTTATCCTAGCTGGCTAACGTTAGCCGTGCGTAAAAGTTATTAGTGGAATGCACTTACTCAGCGTGTGGAAGGGACGGGGGGGGGGGGGGGACGGGGTGTATTGGCTGCAAAGACAGTTTGTTTGCTACCAAAAACCTCACACTGCACTTAAGTTGACTCTGTTGCGATCTGCAGGAGTTTGGTTTTTGGTTTTAGAATGGGATTTACTTCAAGGTTCCACATTTTCCCCACCCTCCAAAGCACTTTTCCTCCTCTGCAGGTGGTTAAGTGGCACAGGTAAACTAAGGTAAGCTATCTGCAGACTCAGCTCAGTAGATTTTAATTATTTACCTTGATTGCAACTTTATTAAATGCTTAAGAGCGCAACTTTTGCTAAACAGCAGCCAAGGACTCGAATTCAGAGATTAAAAGTCAGAAATTTGTGATGGGAAATCGATAAGCTCTTACGAGTTTACTCCGAATTTCAATTTCCACACACATAACAGTAAATAATAGACGACTCAATATTGCTTTTCGTAGCTGAGGATAAAGTGGAGCATGCAGTGCTGCCACCTTTTCACAGTTGAGCAGGCTGGCCACATTTTGATGAGGCGCTGCCAACTTGATAATGCATCCATCAACTACTAAATTATCAACTACACAAAATATTCTTATTTGTATGAAAACTAATGATGAACACTTTAAAGGTCTTTCAACCCAACAATATCAAGCAGCGAAATAAGTAGCAAGCTTGCCAGCCAATATTGCGACCTAATTAAGCATGCAACCGAAACCGAATTTGAATTTGGCAACAATGCCACTGAAGCGGCATCGAAAACATTTTGAAAAACATTCGAGAATGAATCATGTTGCCTGCTAATTGACTTCGAACCGCAGCATCCGCGATTGTTTTCACATTAGCCATGATTTTTCACACACACTCACAGAGACACACACACGCTCGCACACACTCCACATATGTATATATGCATTTTAGCCTCCAAATGATAAGTGAGCTGCTATTAGTGGGTCAATTAGCGGGGGAGCTGCATACGCTCCAATTCATTTGCTCTGATGCTCTGTATATGCTTGTTGGGTGTGAAAATGTGAATCTGACACGAGTGCGAAAGCGAAAGTGGCATCTGCTAATTAGCCAGGCTAGTACTTACATAACCCATCAACTACCAAATACATACACGTGATCTAAAAACAAACTATGCCTATGCTCTTTTCAGGGAGATCTGGACTACGGTGCTGCCGCCGGAAACGAAGGATGTCTACACGGCCATTTTAGGCGTTACCAAAGCCAGTCGCATCGATGAGGGTGTCTACAGTTGTAAGGTGAGTTTGGGGCAAGTTAAGGCATTTAAGTTGTAAATATTTAAAATTGAAAAGCAATCACCTGGTAATGGAATTAAAATTTATATTTTTGATCTTTGTTAACCACTTCCAATTCAAAAACATGATATTGGCAAAAGTGAAATAGAACATGAAATAAATGTTCAATTTACCCTGTAACTAATTTGATTTATTGACAAATAGACTGTAGCTAACCCTAATAATCGAATTACCAATTGATTTATAACTTATTTTGCTTCTTCATTCTTTCGGAACTCAAACACAGGTTTACTACGAACCTTTCACTAAATGTCGATGGCATAATGTAAAAGTCCACCTCAAAGTCATAAACATGTTGTTCATACTTAGTTCTAGGAGCTCAGCGAAAGAATGGGAGCTTTCTAACTGTGATTCTTGTTGTTGTGGTATTATATGTCAATATTTTTTACAAGCCATTTGCGTAATTTGTCATTTGCCAAGCCATAAACATAAATGGTTGCCGGCCCGTCGGCGTTTAAGATTTAATGGCCTGGAACACTTTAAAGACTTAGTAAGTGCGACTAACTCACAAAAGGGAAGCCAAAATTCGGGCTGAAAATCGACAACTGAGTCAAGAGTTAGGCAAATGTTTAGATCCCATAGATTAACATTTTATTTGCAGACTGAGGACGCACAAATCAAAGCAACCCACATTCAACTGTTTTTACTCTCTTTTTTTTTTGTTAGGGCTCTCACTTTTTTCTTGACTTTTTTTAATTTGGCTAATTAAAAGCCACGTTCTGAGGAAAGCTAGCTAGAAGCTAAAAGTAATTTTGTGGCATTTTAGGATGATTTTTTATTTAATTATTTACTGCCTGTGTTTGAGTTTTTTATTCCAACATTGACTGACTGACAGGCGAGACTGAAGGTCCGTTGAAATGCCAGCTTAACGCATGGCAATTAAACTGATTAGTCAGTTGAAAGTTTCAATGAAATCCACAAATTACCAGCAAATCCGAACTGAATTAACAGCAGTTACGACGAAATGAGAGAGACAGAGAGATTTTAAATCGAAAAAATTCTGTTAGACAAGACAATTAAAAAGACGTTTTAATTGGATTTCTGGATATTAACTTGCACAGACAGGAACAGATTAATATTTATTTACAAAAGTGTTAATTTAATTTCAATTTAAGTTCCCTCAAATTTATGAGAATTTATATTTATCATAAAAAACTATGTTTTAAATTATAATTATTAAATTGAATTTGAGTTCGTTATTACCAATAAAAATGAATAATTTTGTAAATGCAGATAAATGAACATACAAATATCCGAATCAGAGTATCTGGGGAGGTTAAAAGCAATACAGACAAAATATTCTTAACGTTGTCATTCACATTCTCACACGATTTTTGATTTACAATTTAAAATGTTCCCTAATAAAGTGCTTAAATTTGGATTTATTTTTGTTACTTATTGAGAATACTTTATTATTGAATTGCACGAAGTGTTGTGGCATGTGCTGCAAGGCTTCAAGCTGTTTAAGCTGATGCAACGTGCCCCACTCGGGGGCTGCAATCTTATTCCTTGAACTGCAAGTCACTGCCATAAATTTCCTGACTTTAAGACCACAAAGAGCATCAAGAGCATCTGGAGGAGCAGCTGTTGCTTTGCAGACTCAACCGCAGAGCTAACGAGCGAAGATTTTCTTAAAGCCCAGGACCAATTGTATTTAATGCCTTGTCCGAATACTCCGAGGGGATTCCCGCTTGCTTTTCAACCACTGTATGAGTCCCCTAGCACAGTTTCTCTTTTTTTAGGACTGTCGCTTTGTGCCTTTGGTGCGCCTAGTCTCCAGCTTCTCTCAATTCCATTCCACTTATTACAGTGTGGACCACGTAATGACGCCATCAGATCAAAGGCAAAACTGCTGTTGCTGGAATCGTGGTTGATTCTGGGAGATGGCGAAGAGAAAGGGGCAGCTGCCTTCTGACAATCGTTTTCCAGTTGCTAAAAGAAATTCACGTTAATCAGCGTACTGCGCTCGCATTTTTTATTTTTCTATTTTTTCTTTATTTTTTGCTTTCTCAGCGGACGAGCTTAATGCACAATCCCCAAAGGTTGATTTTGGCCATCTTGAAACTGTAAAGCATAAAGTCCTTTTCAATATTACTCGCCCCGAAGGTTCCAATGTTGTGCGGCACGTCAACAATGTGTGTGGCAAGTCGTGTAGTCCATTATGCACTGGGGACCCCATCATCATATTCATACAATATACAAACACTTGAGTTGCAACTTAAGAAAATAGCCATGGGCAGTTAACGGCAATCATTATTTATTTATTGATATTAACTTGCAATTAGTTCATTACCCTTGGGGAGTTGTCGCCCTGAAGCCTGACTGCTTTTTGCCCAATTAATCCCATCGATTGTGCTTCTGTCACGTTCAATGATTTATGTCAGATTGAACTCCTTACAACTAGACATTTATTTTATGTTAGATTGAACACCTTGTAGCAAAACATTTGACAGGGTTTAGGGGAAAGAGGGTGTTATTCGCTTTGAGCAAATGTAATAGACAAAAAAAAGACAAAAAGAACAATAGAACAAGAGTGAATTCAGATTGATTCAGCTTTTTTTTTTATAATTTGAAGAAGATTCAAAGGGGCTCTTGAAAACGACCCGCGTACCATCCTACCGAACCTTCTTTAAAGTTTTGGATATTTTTTGGACTTTTATTCTATTGTTATATAATCGTAATCTCTCATAAATATTTCAGTAATAAAGGATAATAAACAACAAAATTTCTTGAGGATTTTAATTTGAAGATTTATTTCTTAGGAGTAGTCAAAATTCTATTCTTATACCCTGGCCCATTAACAATGGTCACAAGGGGTATAATGGTTTTGTGAAATATATGTAGAAATGTATAATAAAATGGTTAAAAAAACATCCCTTTTCAAAATCTATCAAGATTTGACAAATCCATTCAAATTAAAAGAATACCATGTAAACACTATAAATAAGGGAACAAATCGCAGTTTTTGTCATAAATCTTAAAGAAACTGACCGAAATTTAGTCCAAAAGTACTTTTTTACCCTAAGTTTATCACCTGGAGTCGATTTAAAGAATAAATTTAAGATTTAAAATTTTTGAAAATTTTCGAAAAAATGTAAAGGGGTAACTATGTAAAATTTCCGAAAAAAATGAATTTTTCAAAATCATTTAATTTTGATACCAAATCAATATTTGTATAATAAAATGGTTAAAAAAACATCCCTTTTCAAAATCTATGAAGATTTGACAAATCCATTCAAATTAAAAGAATACCATGTAAACACTATAAATAAGGGAACAAATCGCAGTTTTTGGCATAAATCTTAAAGAAACTAACCGAAATTTAGTGCAAAAGTACTTTTTTACCCTAAGTTTATCACCTGGAGTCGATTTAAAGAATAAATTTAAGATTTAAAATTTTTGAAAATTTTCGAAAAATGTAAAGGGGTAACTATGTAAAATTTCCGAAAAAAATGAATTTTTCAAAATCATCAAATTTTGATACCAAATCAATATTTGTGTAATAAAATGATAAAAAAAACATCCCTTTTGAAAATCTGTCAAAATTTGACAAATCTATTCAAATTATAAGAATACCATGTGAATATTATAAATAAGGGAACATTTTGCAGTTTTTGGCATAAATCTTAAAGAAACTAACCGAAATTTAGTGCAAAATTCCTTTTTACCCTAATTTTATCACCTGGAGTCGATTTAAAGAATAAATTTATGATTTAAAATTTTTGAAAATTTTCGAAAAATGTAAAATGTAAAATTTCCGAAAAAAATGAATTTTTCAAAATCATCCAATTTTGATACCAAATCAATATTTGTGTAATAAAATGGTAAAAAAAACATCCCTTTTGAAAATCTGTCAAGATTTGACAAATCTATTCAAATTATAAGAAAATTGGCCAAAAGGGTATAATGGTTTTGTGAAATGTATGAAACTACAGAAGGAATCATCTCCGATTCAGGTGCGGAGCCCCCTTGTTTCTGAGTTATAGAGATTTTATTTAATTTTTCTGAAAATCCGTTTAAAAGCATTTGATAGTTTGGATGACAAATTTTCATAAATATGTGTTTGTTAAGGGGCGTGTCCTTAGCCCAAGCTAAGGTTCCTCCATGGTGTCGTGCACTTTTCAGTTCGTAAAGACGCTTTTATCTGGCCGTCTATAAAAGGCAAGCATTTTGGAGCATCAGCAGCATTAACATTGGAAATGTTGTGGCATGAGTGTTGTGACATGCCAGCATTTACAGCCATTTTTATTGGCTGCAGAGAGGAGTAAGGACTAAATGACATTAGCCATTCTCGTACAATGTGCTGTTTAACGACTTCAACTGTTAATGAGACGCAACTTTGGGCTTCAGTCTTCTGCGAGGCAATAAAATCACATTTGAGCCATAAAAAATTGTGTACGCTGCTGTCACACAGCGATGTGGCTAAATGAGTTAATTGCCACTTGGATTTTGTGGCGGGCAAAGATTTGTTGACGTTGCACAGTCGTAAATGCTAAGACCGTTGACTACTTTTCGATTCGTGCCCTAAATTTAAAGCAGCAACTTCAAATGCCATAAAGCAGCATCAACTTGACAATCTTCGTATTGGTGCTACCTCCAGAATGAAAAAGAAGAGAAGAAAGGAGAAGAAAAGTTGCATCTATCAAATGCTTCCGGCCCGGTGGCAACAAAGTGCCAAATACAGACACTTGCAACACGAATGGCAACGGCAAAGTCAATGCCTGCCACATGCCCCGAGGTGTGATCCTGACGTCGCTGCTCGTTAGTTTGTCTGCTTTTTTAAATTTGAAACGGAAATGCATCCCCACTCGACTGCATGCAGCAACATCATTATTAACGTCATTATTATCATCATCTTCAGCATTATACTAATGCCCGTCGAACTCGTCAGGACTACGACTCCATCCTCCTCTCCAACTCCATTCAATTCCCTTGCAGCAGCAGCAGGAAAAGTTTTGTTATCTCCGCTTTATTTCCATGCAACATGTGTGTGCCACATGACATTGTGGAGCTTTAAGTAGCAACACACCGCCATCTACCCATGTTATCCCCCCTTACCACAAAGGCCTTACAGTCCATTCGGCCAGAGACGGCGTGCAATCAGCCAAAAGTCATATCCAATCAGCAGACAATGTGAATGCGTTTTAGCCTGGCCAACGGTGGAAAGCCCGCACAGAGTCTGAGAGTCAGTCTACTAAGTTCAAGCATGTGCTTCCAGTAAGCAGGCAACAATTGTTGACATCAGCCACACCTATTGAAAAGGACCCTTGACATTCGCCTGCTGTTCCCTTTGCTGTTCTTGTTGTTCTTGCTGATATTTATGACAACACGGAGAGCAGCGGCTTTAAGGGAGAATGTCGCACAATGGGACAGATTAACTTTTATATGTGATACAATTCTGCAACAGAGTTGCCTCTAAATTCATTCTGCATTGAAATTTTATAAATTTAAATAAAGGAATAAAGATTTTTTTGTATTGTATTGTATTTTTAATAAATGCAAAATTTTGAATTTTAAGTTTTAATTTTAAATCTACTTCTTATATTTTTTAAATTTATTTTATTATTTTTTGTCACACCTATCCCACTGTTCATCAGTATTTGGATATGATTAGCATGATGTAGACTTTCTTTGCTGGAATATGAGATGATAGGCAGATGAACTACACGAATAAAAGAAGAGAACTAGAGAAAGAATGAGACAGAACTTTAACCTAACCTCCCTTTCTGTCTCTTTGCTTTACAGGTCTCCGATTGGGGTGTGGAGCAATGTCGTTCGTTGCACATTCACATCAAGTCGCCGCCGCGTCTCCGAGTGGATCCGGCGAGCGTGACCTTGCAACGTGGCGACTCGTTGCGAGTTCGCTGTTTGTCGCCGGGCAACGATGACATCAAGCGCTATGCACAGTTGGGATATAGTTGGACAAGGAACGGAGTGCTCTTTCAATCGGATGCGGCGACCGCGATGTGGGAGGATCTCTATCCGGATGGCAGCATTCTGAAAATCAATAACATACAAAAGTCCGCCGAGTACGCCTGCCTTGTGTCCAACAGCGTTCGTCCAGTGTCGAGGAGTGTCTACATCAACGTCATCGAACGGAATGCGGCTCATGTTTGCCATGCCGAGTCGAGCTTTGGGATCCATTGGCCCACGAGTGCACCCGGTGCCCCGATCATCACCGACTGTCCGCGGGGCTACGAGGGACACTCCCGACGCATCTGCGAGCAACGCGACGCGGGAAACTCCAGCTGGCTACTCCCCGACTTCTCCAGCTGTGTGCGGGACGAGCTGTTGCTCATCTACAATCGATTCCGTGCACTGAGCGCCGGATTCCAGCAGACCAACTCATCGAACATACTGAAGGCCTGCTTTGACTACACCCTCCAGCGACGCCAGAGTTTCTTGCCAGGCGAGGCGAGTTTTCTCATCGATATGCTGCATGAGGTGAGCACCAAATTAAACCCCTTAGAAAACACAAAGATTTTTAGAAGAAAATTTAACTAACTGTCGATTTAATTCAAATTTAACTCAAAACTGCCTAATGGAAACTTGATAAAGATTAAATATCGTTGAAAGCAAATTCGATAGCTTGAGTGTCGTCTGTTGCATTCCTACAGTCTAAACTGCCTATAGCAAAATTAATAAAAAAAAAGGTTAAATCCGATAGAGACAAAAATGTTCCCAACAGCTGAAAGCGATGCAATAAGTTAAAAGTTGCTATAATTAAAAACAAAAGCAGAAAGCTAACAAATAACTTAACGAAAAGCTTTCTCTGCCATTCTCATGATTTCCACTCGAGTTCTTGAGCTACTTTGTCTTGTAAAATTGCATAATATCATAAGGACGGAAAAGTTGATGCTCATTTCGCATTCGCCAAATTCAATTTTAAGCAAGTATCGCAACTTGGGACACACCGCAAAGATGAAACTCCAAGTTGAGCACAATTTAAGCAACGACTCAGGCGAAAGGAGCTCGAGCCCAAAGAGTTACAAACTACACTTACCTGAAGCTGGACCTGAAGATTCCCCATTCTACAAGCACTTGCCAAAAAACTATTTTTACACGCAAATGAATGAGAAAAAAAATAAGATGAAAAGTGGCAAGCGGCTTGCAATTTTTCACACAATTTTCAGAGAAAAGTTTTCTGCTCCTTCGGCCGCATGGCAACAATTTTTCATTTTAATGCGCACACAAATTTTCCGCCTAACGAATGGAAGAGAGAGAGAAAGAGTGAGAGAGAGATGAGACTCTTATGCCCTTGCCACTCACTGGCACCTTTTTGGGCCACTTGTCTGATACTTCTGGCTCGTATTTCTTTGACTATTTCGCAGCTCGACACCTATTTGCAATTGAAAGGCACACAACTGGAGCGTGAGATGGCTGCGGAGATAATACTCCGTATTCTGGACAAAGTCATGCAAAATGCGCAATCCCTGAACAGTCAACAGGTAAGACCAAAAAAAAACAAAAAAAAAAACTACACTACAACACTATACTATACTCTTTCTCTAGCTGATTCTATACTCGTGTGCATGCCCAGACATGCTCGCTTATGTGTACTTCCCCTTGCATAAATTATGTGAAAAGCGGCAGTCGAGCGAGTTTTGGGTGCCATAATTTATAACCTACAGCCATATTCAATATTTGCCAGCCTGGTTTGCGGCTCTTGCCAGATTTATTACACACTCATGCACATTTCAGTTGCTAAATTGGGAATTGGAATTGGGAAGGACGTGTAGTACATGCTAGTCGCATTTCTCACTGGCTTTTACTTTTATTCAGCTTGTAGTTGGGCTTGTCACTGGGCCGCAATTTACATTTGTCTGCCACAATTCAAGCCGCAGAATGGATGTCCATGTTTGTCCGGTAATGAATACCTTCGACTGCATCTACATACATAGATACATATGTACGTATTTGAGGTTTAAAAGCCCAATTTGTTGGCCAGCTGCTTGCTTAATGGCCCAATATTTTGAAGTTTTGGAAATCAATGTACAGAGTTCGGAATGAATCGAAGGATATTATTATTTCAAGGAAATGTGACTGAGAGTGAAATCATTAAGTTTTATGTCAGACAAGCAGCTAATAAATCAATACCAAATAAGAAAGGTCAAAATATCCTGTACTTACATATAAACTTAACTGAAGCTCTTAAGATATCTGAAATCGAAGCGATCCTAGTCGAGTCGATTTATACATTTAAATTCAACTAGAATAATTGGTGTAAAGTAAACAAATAATATTTAAACATAATATTTTCACTGCCCCTTAAAAAGCTAGCAATATGAATTTTTGTTATGCTTTAGATTTAATTAATTAAATCTTGTCCGAACCTTATTAATTGAGGTATACAGTGGAGTCTTTTTAAATATTTTCCTCAAGTTTGCCTCAGAGTTTTTACAAATAAGCGACAATTAAACAGGTCACTTATGATCCTGGCACATTGGTATTCAGGACACCTGTTAACAATAACAATAACCGTAACCACATACACATCCACTTCCATTGACACTGTCACTACCACCGGACAATGACGGAAGCTACTTATGGCCGTGTGATGTTCGGTGAAAAGTGCGTATCCGGCTTGTCCTTAAGGGTGCTCTCAATGTCCTTAGACCTTGAAGCTTCGTTGCCCACTCCACTTGCTTGGCTTTCATTGTTTTTGTTGTTTGTTGTTGTTGTTGTCGGCTTTCCTTCTCACACTCAACTTGCTTAAGTTTTTAAGTGACTCAGCCGGGGGAAGGAGCAATGGAGGATTTGGGTCTGGGCTCATGTTTTATTCCTTGAGCACACACTTTGTTTTCGCGTAGTGCGGCATGAAAGTAACAGCTAAAGAGGCTGGTGGCAACGAGCTCTTGCCACATGCATCAGGCTTCAGTTTTGGTATGCAAATTTATGTGAGTCCTGATTGCAGCTGTTTCCATAAAAGGAGAGGCGGCATGATCCGAACTCGCAGCCGTGTTTCAATGTCAAGGACCTCCAGCGAGGAGGAAATAAGTTGATGAATGAACCAACTATACTGCATAATCTATTAGCTGTCGCTAGCTCATGTTTTAATATTCATCTTTTAGGATCGAGGCAGGCGCGGAAATTAAGCAAGTTTTTATTGCGCAGTCCGCTTAGCTCAGAGTTGACTTCAGAATGAAAAGAGAAAGACAAAGAACGATGAGGAGTCCTCAAAGTTTTAAATGCGTTTAAATTAATTTTGTTTGCCTTGGAGTTCACTTGAGTTATGGCATTTCGATATTAAGTATGCGCCATGTGAGCCTGAAACTTTGCGGAACACTTTTATGTTTAATTCCCTTATTTTTAGTTATTTTTTGTTAATTTTTTTAAATGCCCGACGGGGCGGAAAAAAGAAGTTGCCAGCATAATTGGGTCGATTAAATGCCAGCGTTTCAACTTTTCTCAACTTGCCAAATAGTTGGCATCCTTTTTATTGACTCAGCCCAAACTATTGAAGGTACCGCCGAAAGAAATGTTTTAATGTACGGACTTTTAATTAGCAGAAATCGATGGGTGCAATTGAGGCAACTGCAGGATGAAAACTCCAAGAACTTTTCAGCTGAAAAACAATTTAAAAGTAAATAAATACGAAATAGTAAACGAAGGTTAATAAAAATATATATAAATATAAATACCGTAAATGCTGCTCCAAAAATGTATTCAAGATATGAATTCCATTAATGAATAATAATTTTTTAATGTAATAATATGACAAGAGAAACCATAATTTCACGCCCACATCATAAATTCATGATAATAATAATAATCCCCCACATGTTTTATCAATTTAAAAAATATATATTTAAATGAACAAATGAATATACATTGTGGGCGAATGTGATTGTGTCGTGTTGAATGAAGATGATTATATTAACTCTTTTATGTATTCAAC
This sequence comes from Drosophila rellima, assembly GCA_035043635.1. NCBI lineage: Eukaryota > Metazoa > Arthropoda > Insecta > Diptera > Drosophilidae > Drosophila > Drosophila rellima. The sequence goes on along the minus strand of JAWNMV010000312.1, from coordinate 950,001 downwards.
TTCAGTTGTTCTGCATTTGACCTTATCAATTGGTTATTGATAATGCATAATTATGTATGATTGCATTTCACATGCTTAAAAGAGATTTTCATTTCATTTTCTCCTGATTAACATTGATTTTGGTTGGGCTTTTTGTGAACATTGCGATTGAAAAAGTTCTTGGCATAAAAGTTACAGATTTGAGTAGCATTTCAATACCTATATATACATATATAATAAAAGGAATACAGAAAAAAAACTTGTTGATATTTACGAGTTGAAGTTTTAATGCCTATTGACTCATTAGGAAGCTTGCAAATAACAAATAGTAAACAAAAATCATTGACCTAGTTTAAAGCATATTTAAACGGATTCACAGGGACAAACTGACGAGCTGTTAAATTGGTTCTTATATGTTTTTCTGTTTTTAATTTATTTCTCTTTACATAATTTCTTCTTTAAATTTTTTTTTAGTTTTTAACATTATTTTATTATTACTCGTACTCTCACATTATTTTATTATTCAATAAATATGTTTCAATATTTTTTCAGTGCCCCTCTTGGGCGCTTTTTTCCATAATAATGCGCTCCTGACACACCCGATGCAATTTGACCTAATAAAAACTTTAGCTAAGACTGCACATTACGAGTATTTGGCTATTCAAAAATTAAATTCGTAAAGTTCACGACAAATCACTTAGCAAAAAGTAGTCAAAAAAAAAGAGTGCAAAAACTCTGCTCTAAAGTCACTACGAAACTTTCAAATCAGCAGAAAAGTTTCACACACATACACACACACGAATGCGGACACACATATGGACACATGTGTAGCGCTTAAAGCCACGCCCATAAAGTGTTGGCCGCCCCTGTGATTTGCCGGTAAACTGTTAAACGTGGCCAGGTCGCAAAGTTGATAGCAATTTTCGCTTTTGAAACTTTTTTACAGAAAATGTTCATAGAGAGCTTTTTTACCAGCGACTTGTCTTTAAAAAATAAATCATAGAAAATTCCGCAATTTGCGTAGGCGCAAAAGGGGCGTGGCTGATGACTGATGTTTCTAAAGTTGAAGTATTTTATTTTGCTGCTTCTCGATTTGTACTTACTCGTAAAAGTATGTCAACTTTGCCAATTGGATTTGTTTTCGTTCTCGACTGCACTTGTGTGCGAGTCCTGCGACTCGTCAATACATTTATTCCTAAGTATATCCTGTTCAATAAGTGCACAAAAAATTAATATTTGATTTGCACAGGAAATTGTTTCATCACAGCAGAAAAATATCATTCAAAAAATCAGCAGCAACAATCAACGAAAGTTCCAGTGTAATGGAGTTTGCATAGGAAATTGTGGAAATCGATTGGGTTGTTGGCCGTTAGGTCAATTGGCTGCCTCTTAAGCTTTTGGCCAACTTTCGACTCGAAAATGCAACAATTTATATTTTTATATGGGTTCATTGACTTGCTTATAGTGTTGTTCTCCCGGTTGTTTCCCCAGTTGTTATTGCCAGCATAAAAATATGGCCAGCTTGAACGAGTTTAGCCAACTCCATTTGCCATTGATTTGTTGTGCGAAATGCTCATCGAAACAATCTGCTGACTGCAATGCAATTGTTGGCAATCCACCCAAAGGACTTGGCTGTGTAAGAATACGAGAGAATAGTAAGGATTGTTGTTGTTGGGAAATCTGGACATTAAACTAACTAATAAATGGGTTATGGCTTAAATACTTTTTAGCATATTATTCTGCACCAAGTTTTTAGCTTTAAACGTCTTTTATAATTTGCATATTCATCTTTATGTATCTATATCATTAGGTTTACATTTCATTCAAATAAAAAGATATGAAAATTATACGCTTCAAGTAAACAACAAATCGAAGTCATGACAACCGTTTGCATGATTTATTCACACTTATGTTAGCCAGAGAATTTTATGGGTGGGATATAATAACCATTTAAAGGTCATTGAAAATTGAGTAATTTCTGAGCTTTAAATTTAAATCTTTAAAAGATATTCACGCTGCCCGAAATCATTATTTGAAAATTAGAATACATTTTAGTTTGCCTGACGACCTATTTAAAAAGTAAAATAATAAAAATTGGAAATTCGGTCCTAATGATTTGCTGTTGCCGAACAACAAAGGCAGGCAACCATTTGATTTCAACTGAATCAGCACGAACAGCAACAATGCCAAAGATAAAGGTGTTGCCTCGGCAACAAACTTGTTTACGCACGCATTGACGACTTGACCTTTAACCTTGCAGCAGACTCGTAAATACTTTGCTTTAAAGTGACAATTTCTCTTTTTTTTTTGCAGCAAATTAAAAAGTTACAACTTTTAACGCAGTCTGCGGCATTGAACCGCGAGACAATTGCGGCTTCTCAATTGGCCACGTCGACAGGGGGCAGTGGCAGTGGCAGTGGCAGCAACAATCTGGCAACGTCTGCCGACAGCGCAACAACTTTGACCGCACAGGGCGGCAACGGAGGCAGAGCTGATGGAAATGGAAATGGAAATGGAAATGGCGATGCAGCAGGAGTTATCCTTGCTCCTGGCAGTGCTGCTGCTGGCAAATTGCAGGTCAATGCTGGCGCCACGAGTATTTTGACAGTCGATGAGGACACATTGTCGCTGGATCGCCTGAATTCCCTGCGCATTTACATGACCTCAGTGAAAACGCTGCCGTTCAATTTACGTATTTATGGGTGAGTTGCTCGAAAACGAGTTAATAGCATTCATTTCAGCTCAATTTAATTCACACCACATCCAATCGCTGCAGATTTTCAATTATTTTATGTAAATATGTTTCGTTTGCAATTCATTTGCTTAGAGAGTAGACAAACATTTTTCTACACATTGCGAATATTTTATTTAATAATTTAATATCACATTCTTCATTTGATTCTAAATCATATAATCCCAAAATTTGACTTGTAATGTATTCAGAACCATACCCCTAGTAAAAGGTGCTACTATAACAAGTAGAGCTCAAAGTCTCGAGTACTCTTTGGTATTTCAAACGAGCTTAAAGACTTCAGCTTAGATCTTTAAAGGACACTTCTTCGATTAAACAATCAAAACTGTCCTGCACACGTCAAGCGAATGCTTTACATAATTTCATAATTAGAACGTTAGGAAAATGCAAATTTTTGCTGCCCAAGTAAACAGAGAACTTCACTTTATAGCCACTTTTGCCATATGGAAGAGGTGAAGGGTGAACATTTTTTTGCATTCGCTTTTAATGGGAAAATTTACTTTATGAGCAAACATAAATTAAAATGAAAGAGAAAGTGCATAAAAAACAAAAAGCATACGCGCTCCTGTCAACTATTAAATAGCCCATAAAAATGCAACTTGACAGACTTTTCCCAGTTTGCCTGGCCAGGCTCAACGTGGTCTTGGTTTACCTTAGCATACACTTTTGAATTCTTTAAGTGTCTAATTAAGCTAATTAAGTGAGTTGGTTGCATCCCAGGCTCATGCCAAGATTTAATTCTTTGCACTTTTCTTTTGCTATTCAGCGAGGACTTATTTTCAGATCAACTTTATATGGATATTGGAATGTCCTCTCGTCTGCTGCATATCATGGCCAACTCGACAATATTCGCATCTGTGATCTCCTATAAGAATCTGAAAAGTTTTCTGCCGAAAACTTACTACACGCGCGGCAGGTGAGTGGAAAATTTAATTAAATCTCGATCAAAAGTTGTTCGTGTAATAATTGAATAGTTATGTTGATTTTGAAATCCATTTTCTAACGTTTGAACTACTGAAAATATTCATTCACACTGGTATAGGACTTATTCTAACCCTGATGCTTTTAATAATAAATTTAAGTTGCTGATAATCTTATGTTAGATATCGCTCGCAATATTTTTACTAATCTCCCGGCTCTGTCTAAAACGAATTTCCGGCTGAGAGTCCTTAAGAGTCCTTGTGTAATGCCAACTGTTGTCAATGGTGTTGGGACTCATAAGCGCATTAAGGCAGCTGCACAAGTGGCAACAACACAATAACAAATGTAATGCCGTTACATAGTAAACAAAATGCAAATATGCAACATGCAACATGCAACAATAAACATAAAATGTAGATTTATTTGAATCTACGAGATTGTGTGCATGGGCGAAGCCACAAATGAAATCTGTTTGGGATTGGCATGAAATTCTATTAGCTGCCAATATGCCGACAAATGTTGATTTAATTATATCGACATGTGTGTAGATGTGTGTGATAATGAGATTAGTAAGGGGGCAACTGGAGCATGAATAAATGCAACAGCTGTCTGGCAGTTTATTGATAATACCAAGATACTAATACTAAGAGATGCCGCAATCTAGGTTGATATAAGGTACTTTCAAAAGATTTAATTAGTATTTGTTATTCAACAATTTTCAGCGATCCCAAGGACTCGGACTATGTGCTCGCCTCTCGCATTATACAGACCTGGCTGTTTCAATCAAATCGCTCGAATGACAACTTTCGGGAGCCCCTCGATCTGTCCTTCGAGGCTGGTCATGTGGAAATCATCTTTCAGCATGAAAGTGTGCCCAAATCAGGTGACTGGGTGGCTGTCTGCGGGTAAGTTGGCTAACAAGAATTTAGGACATATTTGTTATTAACTTTGATCTGCATTGACAGGCACGACCATAAGGCCTCCTTTGACTCGACGTGGCGCTCGGATCTGTGCATTACCAAGCATTTGATGGAGAACATTACCCGCTGCATCTGCCCGCTCTCTGGAACCTACGTTGTTATGCTGACCAAAAACCAGCCCAATGTGAGTCGACAAATTTGCACTAATTTCTCGGGTAGCAAAGTGGAAAATGCTTTTAATTTATGCTTTCGTTTTTCTCTGTTGGCCTTGCTTTGCAAGGCTTATGACTTTCAGTTTTATTATTTACTTATAAAATACATTTTTTTTTTTTGGCTTTCATTGAAGACTTTGGCATTGACATAAGTTGCGGCACTTAAAAATATTTGTTTATTTGCCCTTGGCTGCAGTTTTTATAAGTATTAAGCTAATTTACGACCAATTTTTATAGTGTTTTTCGCCCATTTCTCTTTCTTGCATCCTGTTGCAGTCCTCGCAGTCACATGCCCCACAGCGACCCATTTTCGTGATTGCTAGCTGTGCCTGCTGCCTGCTCCAGTGCTGCTCCGCGTTCCTCATCCTCCTGCCCATCTGGTGTAATCGCAAGTGTGCCGTGACCTTCCTCAAGATGCAGTTCTGCATTTCCACATCGAGTGTCATGCTAATCTACTTGTTGGGCTTCATGAAAATGCTGCCGGATGTGAGTATAAAATTAACTATGTGTTTAGCATTTTGAGATCTAGTTGAATTATTGTTTCGAATTTATTGAAACTGGAAAGTACAGACATGTTCTTAAAAATCTGTAGAGCAACGGACCATGCTATCGGTAGTATCTTAATGCAATTGTCATCGAAATCTGTAAAAATGTATGGGTCACACCTGATAAATAGCAAACACAGCTATTAATAGATACAAATCGTAGCATACTTTCGAGCGATGTTTTTTTAAATGGAGAGTTGTGCATTCTTCCATAAAACTGATGCATACTTTCAGGCTGCATTCAGTTAATACTAAAAACCTTTAGATATCAAATATATCTTGGACTTTCCTTAAAAATCAAATGCCAATGCTGCCAAAATGTATCAACCAATTTCTATATTACTAACAGCTTTAAGAGAAAATGTGAAAAACTTTTGTCGAGGGGTGTTTCTACATTTTCGGACGGCTCTTTTGAAAACAAAAGCTGAAATAACGGTGCGGTTCACCATCTCGTCCCCGCACACACACAATCACACACACCGAAGCACACAACCGCCTGCAAAGTGAAAGCAACCAAAGCGTAAAATTTAATTACTCCAAAATAAATATACAAATAAATTGAGGCAAAGCCATCAACAAAAGAAACCGAAAACCAAAAAACCATGCGAGGTGGCAACCAACAACGTCAAAATAATGAATAAAAAAAAGTACAAAGAACAATAATAACAAGAAATAACGATTCGAATTTCATTTGAAAGAAGTTTTGCAGCAAAATGTGAACTGAAAACGAAGAGCTGTAAAAACACGTAATTTTGAATGAGTTTTAGTTTAACCCTATGGAATTAACTACATTTCTGGACGAGAGCCGGTAAATAACAATCAGGAAAACATAATTACTAATTTTGAAAAGCATTCAGGTGCAAAACTTATACATCGTCATCGTTTGCATAAAGAGAAAGAAGAACACAACCTTACAGCTTAAATAAAAACAATCATCATAATAACCATTATCCTCATCATCATGAAAATAAATTTACTTGTCGTCTGCCAAGTAATGAGCAAATAAGAGCATTAGCTTGGCCGGGATTTGTGTAAATATTATAATTTACAGTTTGTTATGGCAATGCCAAAACACACAGAATTCATGAAATACAATTCCCAATGGCACTTGCCCAACCTGCTCAATGCCAACCTGTTGCAAGTAAAGCAAATTAAAAGTCAACAACGCGAAGCAAAGTTCTCTAGAGAAAACGAGAAGGAAATTGCTTAAGTCGAAATTAATATTAATAAATGCCAACAGTTTCAATTTACTGTACAATATGCCCGGAAAATATTCCTCGTAGTTTATGGAATATAAAATGCGTGAGATCGGCTCAAACAACTCTCTTCAAATCCCCCAAAGAATCTCCGAATCTTTTAAATTATAAAGTGAAACAGCAAAAAACACAACAAAACAAAAAAAAAAGAAAATAAAACGTATAAATAAGAATATAAAATTGGCGCTGTTTAATCTTTTGGGATCCCTCGAAGCTGCCGCGAAAACCAACTTTGCCCCGCTATAAGGAGGAGGAGGAGGAGGAGAGAGGGAAAAAGGAAATCTGTATACTCCTAACATTTTTGAATTAGTAATAAACTGGGCCGCTGCCGTTGAAACAACGGAGCGAAATAACTGAATGAAAAACAAATAAAACGCGACAAGGCCAAAAACAACAACACGATTAAAGGGAGTAAGAAAAAAAAGGTTTAAGCAATTGAAAATGTAAAGACAACACGCACAGGGGGAATTGAACATAAGTTGACAAAAGGCAAAAGAATTCAGATACCGAATCGAAGGGAAGAGAAATTTGATAGAGCTTACGGACAGGGCAGAAATCTAGGCTTAGACATGAAGAAGAAGATTGAAGGAAGGGACTCTACTTGACTCAAAGGGAATTCAAACAGAATTGTTGTCGTTGCCACCGCCACCGCCGATAGCCACACATGCGTGGCATGCAACACAACTGTGGAGGTGTCAGCCATATTTTAATGAGCAACTTACGTAAAGGCGTTTGACGGCTGTCAGCCAAGTTGTAGGTGTGTAGGTGTGTGTGTGTGTGTGTGTGTGTGTGTGGGTGTGTATTGCACAATGCGGTATGGCGTGGCGCCACAGGGTTGAGCAGTGACTAAATAATGCAACACGCACGTAAATATTATTATTGTACATTAATTGCAGGCAAATGTGAGGGCAACTTTATTAAAATATCTGAAATAAAAGGCAACACGGCGAAACAACGCATAAAGACATATGCAAATTGTATGGTTAAAAACACGTGTCACACTCGTTTGCCAGCGACCACGCCCATCGCATCACCAGCAGCAGTTACGCCCACACAATAAGCCACAATAAATAAAGTTTAAAATATTCATTTTACTTATGGCATACTCACATGAGTCTGCGTACGCATATTTGTGCATAAATAAATACAATTTCAGCGCCAGTTAAAAATACATGATAAATAATATAAGAATAAAATAAATAAATAACGCATACGCCATGTGGTATACCCACTGGCCAAAAGTTCTGACTGGCAGCGGCGGCATGTGAATGGAGAAAGCTTTTAAGCGCACTTAACTCATAATTTCTCAAAAAAAGAAAAGAAAATTAAAATAAGAGAAAAAATGCACGCAAAATGAAACAAAACATATTCTGGCTGAGAATTGAAAATTGAAAAGTTCTCAAAATTGTTTTCCATTTTTTCCTTTTACCTCCGAAACAATAACAAACAAAAATGATGATGATGATGAGGAAAATGTTGCTGCACGTTGTGGCTGACCTCCAGCTTGTGGCAGGCTGATTCCAAGAAGCTGAGAAGCATTTGCATATTTGAAAGAAGACTACCGATAATGTAATGTGTGTCTGACATATTAAAGCCACAGCAAAAACTCTTCTCGATACCGCCTAAAAATCCCGCGAAATCCCCCATATTTAATTAGTTGGTATGCTAGCTGTATTAGTCTGCAATTTGGTTAATGGATGGTTCTGTTATACCACAAGCAAAAGCCAATCACATTTGCGGTTTTCATTAATGATCCGAAATCGCGACAAAGCACAACAACCACAATATCAACTACAACAGCATGCAGAGATGTAATTTTTTTCAATCAGCTTTCCAATCATTTAATTCATCTAACGGTTATTTGTGCTTATGACTGAAAATTAATTGAACTCTTTGGCTAAACTTCTCCTGTATTACAATATTAAATATTTCGCACTCATTAAATTTTAGGAAGTAAGATTTGGTAGAAAATAAATAACAGCCACCGACCGGCCCTTTGTCGACTACTCTAGAAAGATTAAAATAATACTTTAAAGTATCTAAAAAAAAAACCGAAATCTTCGACATTCCTTATGAATAAAAAAGTCAAGTAAATAAATAAATATTTTTCATCTGAATTAAATATAATATATAAACATATATTTTGACAAGCTTTACAATATTAAAGTTAATAATTGTAAGGAATTTGAATTGCTCTTGAATTGAATACAAATGCAAACTGAACGAGAGGTCGAATAATGTAAAAAAGACGTTGCCTACAGAAATCGGTTAAATTTTGTTGAAATTTGATATTGCAGATTAATAAAAAAGTGTATGGAATGAAAATGTCTAAGATCTCACTTTTTATTCCTCCTACAAGTTAATCTGCATGCTTAAATGATTACTAAAACACACATTTGTTACATAAAAAACGTAAAAGTTAATGGAAAAAATTAAATAAAAAGCAATTTAGTCCTTGCTTGTATCTTTGAGATACTTGCAGACTGCCAATAAAACATTATCCCATTTGCCCACACATAAAAAAGTAGGCCTAATACTTGGCAAGAGTAGTAGAGATGAGAGTTTTATAACTTTTTAATAAGCAATGTCCAGTCATGGACAGTGGACTGTGGACAGTGGACGTGGGCGTTGGCTGGAGGCGTGGCAATGATATAATTTATGCCCGAGGCACGTGTCAAATTTTGATGTCATCTTTATGGTCTGGAGAGCATGAAAATCCAAAGTAAATAGCTGTGAATTAAGTAGATACTCGTACAAACAGATACTCGTAAATGTGGTGGCTGTAATGCGATGACAACTTTTTATATTTAATTAAAAATAATGATGTTGCAACGAAGTGGAGTAGCAGGCAATGTGGCATTTATTGGAGCGTTATAAATGCGACTCATAATTTCCTCTCTCTCTCTCTCTCTCTTTTTATTTATTTTTTCACAGAACTGGCATGCGATAATCAGCAGCACATTGGCATCGCTGTTGCTGCTGGGAATCTCCACGTTGATTGCCATTGCGCTGGTCATACACACGGAGCTCGTGCCGAAGAAGTATCTGAGTATCGTCAGCAAGCCGACGACACCAACAAAGCAGAACAAACGCCGCGAGAGTCTCAGCAATATAACGCAAATCAGAGTCCAGTCGCCGGCGGAGTTGACAGTCGCTCGTCGCAGCAGGAATCGCCAGACACCGAACTCCGGATTCGGGGCTGGCTCCGGTTGCGGTTCCGGCCCGAGCTCCAGTTCCGGCCCCTTGGCCTTGTATGGCGGCTCGGCGGGCATACGCGGCGCCATTGGCATAAGTTGGTTGTTGCCGCTGCTGTTTGCCATCGCTGCGCCTCTAATCTGCAGCATCATTGGCAAATGGCCGCGGCATTGGTGGCTCGAGTTGTTTTGGACCAGGCCAACAACAGAAGAAGGCGGCGGTGACAATGAAGAGAGCCAAGAATATGATGGCAGTACAAGTATCTATTATGCCACACATACGCTCCTCAACGGCGATAATTTACTGCTCGAATCGGAGGCGCTGCTCGGCAATGGCACGGCCAGGCGTCCCGTGGATCGTCACAAGTCTCTATCAACGATGGACGAAGGCGTTGATGTGTCCACGTCAACGTCAGCGTCATCAATCACAGACAGCCAAGACTTGAGCGTTGTGACAGCCGCGGCTCTAACTTGGCCACAACAACAACAAGTCCATGAACAGGCAGCGGCATTCACTTCCGGTCTGGGTGTGGCAGCCACAACATCGTCCACATCGTCATCGCCATCGCTGAGCTTCATTCTATTCATTTGCATCGATTTGCTTTTCATTCTACTCTTCCTTGCGCTGTTTGTCATTTTAATGAAGAAACTTTTGTGGTTGTGGCACAAGAATCGCAATGTGCACACGCATCCGTTAGATAAATTCAATATGGCGCTGCGCAGGCGGTAAGTCTATTCCGATAATTGTCAATCGGCTAGAGATGGACATGTGATTTTTAAACAAAACAATAGAACGCATGTGAAGATTAGACTGATGAGAATCCGAACAGTTTAGTATTTCTAAAACATTTTATATTTTACCATCTGTGACTTAATTTATACTATTTATAAATATTTTATTTAATTCATTTAAAAATCTATAATATAACTATTTTTAGTTAATATTACAGCTTGAATTTCAAAAATTAAAGAAAATATTAATAACATTTTCATAATAAGAAGATGGAAGTTATATTGTTTTCTAACCACAATTTTAAAATTATTATGTAAAAATAAATATCTTAAGGTAGATCTCTTAAATTATTAGGAATTATTAGGAAAAAAATCTCATTTAGACATACTTTTCTTGACTCGATATTTTGCACGGTTCATTTTGCGACACGCGACCATCTCTAGCATGAATAATTTAAAATGGCGACCAAAGCGACGCGTCACTAGAGATTGCATAAAAGATAACAAATGACGCTGCGGTGCTAGAGCAATTCAAATGCAATCGACAAGGAGTTTGATTTCAACTGATTATTGCGAATAGAAATTGACAAGTTGCTGTCGTCTTGTATAAATATGTACATATGTATATATATAGACTTGAGTCTTCGTCTAGACTGACAAACCGTTGACTTTATACACTCAGAGTTATTTTTGGAGCACGTCAGAAACTAATTTCCCTTTTTGCTGTCGTCTGCTGAAATAGAAATAAATTTGACCAGACGAACATAAGCCATAAAATCGGCATTCCTCCTAATGGAAGCGCTTTTAATTTCCTTTCTCTGTCTCTTCATCTCTCTTTCTTTCTCCTTCTTTCCTTAGACTTGGCCTACTTTATCGGGCTGGAGGATTGCTGGTGATAAAACTCTGCACCGATGGATTTTTCATAGTCTATGTGAATTCATCGCCGGATACTTTATGGTCATATCCGTTTGGCATATCGTGTATAATGTTGGTAAGTCGCCCAAGTCTATTGATATTTAATTACGCCTCTATATATAGTCATATATAATATATCAAGCAACGCGTTTGGACAACAGGACGTATGCTTGATTTGTTGAGCAAGTTTTATGGCAATTGCTGTTTTTTATGCTGATTGAGTTACGAGTCGAAAGTTGTCAACAAAACTATTAAGCAGCGGCTCCCGTTTGGTTTTCGCTTTCATGCAAATCTGTTTTCTTCCATTTTATTTTCCTTTCGGTTTTTTGTTTTTTAGCCGCATTTTTATTCTGCCATCGCATTTGGCATACATATTTCATCAAAGTGCAAAGTCTGCATATTTTTACGCCTGCCAAACAAATTATGCATGCAAAATCAACAGAGACTCTCTTAGAGTATCAAGCAGTACTTTGCCACGCCCACTCTCTAACCACTTTCACTTGCTGCCTTAACTTTTACCTGATGTCGCCGCTGGTGGTTCTGATCAAAGTGCCTGAAAAGAAGCCCTTTCTGCTGTGTGCTTAGCACTTGGCTTTCACTCTTCCTTTGGACTTGTTTCCGATTTCGTTTTTAGCCTTTTTCCTTTTTCCAACTCATTTCTTGTGTAAATTAAATAAGTGCACTTGACTTTTTCTTCAATTGCGGCTGTATATTTTGGCACACATATTATAATAAAAATAAAATCGCTGTGATCTTTTTCTTCGAATTTTATCTGGCAATCTTCCACCAGAGTTTAGTTTGTATAACTTGTAAGAAATCATAATAATCAGTCCCATTTCAAGTTTACGGAACTGAAAAAGATTTAAGAAACTACATTATAATACTGTGGAATGGCCGTAAAGTCTTATTCAGAAATATTTCTATTTAGAATTAAATTCATCTGCTTAGATTTCACCGTAAAGCAGATAATCCATTGAGTGTCAAGTGCACGCTCACGACGACCTTGAACTTAATCAGTAGAAGAAGAATAGCTAATCACATAATTAGAAGAACTAACCAATCGTTGAGATAGCTCGACCAGATGATACCCCCTTCTTATATACAGAAAACAACAATTTGTACTTCCCGATGTCCAGGTCGAGGATATTAATATACGGCCAATCGATTGGCATTTGAAATTGGCCAGGTCTTTCTGTTTATATTGCGTTGTGTTCTTGTTTAATTATTTACGTACAACCAAGCACATTTAATTGGACAACATTTAAAGGGGAGGATACACGCATGTCGTTGCGATTTCAGTGTTTCCTTCCGAGCGCAGATGTTTCTCGCACCCTTGGCGGTAATTATTATTAGACAATTGTTTCATTTGCTTAAAAGGAAGCTGGCTGAGCGATGAGAGGGAGAAAGAGAGAGACAGAGGCTTTAGCTGTAATGGTGTAATTAATTTCACTGCAAATCGCAGCCCATAACTAAGTGAAAGTCCCGTTGGAGGACTAGACACGTCCTTAAGCCGAGACCAAATTGTATAGCATCGATATGTGAGCTTGAATAAGTAACCTTATTAGCGTGTTTGATACTTTTATTCAATTAAAGCAGGTCTAGCAGATAATTCTAGTTTTTTGACAGTTATTTTGCAAGCTTTATTAATGGCTTTATGCCTTACAATTTTCTTTTTCGATGTGCTGATCTTTTGTTTTTTGGTAATAATATATTGTGATTACACATAAATTGTTTTAAATATTTAAAACAATTTTGTTTGCTTCTAGGATTGTATTTTCATACGTATATTAATTATATATTGTTCATCTTTATCAGCTCACAAACTAGATTTTTATCCAAGAGTCCTTGGATTTTGTTGAAATTCCTCTATTCCTTTATTAAATCAGAGTTCTGACATAGCTTTACTGATACATTGTGCGTATCACACAGAACAAACGATACGACATTTTTAAGAACTAAATTAAGTGATTAAATTATCCATTAAATAATATTATAATAAATGCAGAGCTTACCATAGTCATGGTTTCCATTGAGATATCCAAGAATACAGTTCCCTTCAGGCAAACGGGTCTCTGAGCACGTAAAGCTATTAAAATGAGCATTTTTTTGAAACGAAGATCGCCCTCGAACCAGTCCATTCCATAAACAGCTGAAGCGACACCCTCACTCTGGAAAGAGGTCACGGAAAAGTGTATCCCAAAGGATCAATCAGAGGTCAACTCACCGCTACGATCAACAGTTCACTAAAACGGCAAATCAAATAGATTTCCGATACAGCTGAGACAAGAAAGAGGCCCAACTTGACAGTGTGATCGGCACTCAGGCCGAGGGTCATCTGAAATCCCACAAAGCAGACCATCACAGAGGAGGTCAGAAAGTTAAGGAGTAGAGGCAGGCCAAATACGCTGTTCATAACATCAGAAAGACTGTGAAAGAAGTTAATTCTATAACTACATTAAGGGATCTCCAAGATAGACTTACCCTAACAGCTTATTGTGATAAGAGATTAAGTCCTGCAGTAAGTTGAGATCCTTGGTAAAGCATTTCTCGCCATTTCGTGTCGGTTTACTCAGTCGAAAATCTGACAATTCCCTTGATAGATAGTCAAAGTGCATGACAAGTTGCATGTTGACTGCATATATCAAAATATCGGCGGAAATATGACCTGATGTTGCGGTATAACCACCCAAGACCTGAATCATATACATCAGATAGTAACTCCAATTGTCATGCCAGTCCCATGGCGATATCGAGTAGTACGGCATAGCTTTTTCCGCATCCACAGATTGAAAGATCCAATGCTGAATGAGATATTTAACGTAGACATAAAAACTGTACGTCACGGCAAGAACCGAGAAGAGTCCGCTAAAGCCCCTCACATAGAAGCGACAACGTCGAAGATAATAATCGACTTGATATTTCCGCTGTTCCTCACGAATCGGAGCTGGAAAGATTGATTCCATTTCTCGTACCAAAGCACTTAACTTTGCTTTTTGTCGCATCACACTGGAGACCTTTAGTAGGCAGACAATAACATAGCCCACATAGCAAACCGTCATGCAGACTTCCACAATACTCTCCTCGTCCTTATAATAGAGAAATATGAACATACACTCCATCACGAAATTGAAGGCGAGGTTAGTCATATGCACCATAAAGTTGACATAAAGCCATCGACTTGGCACGGCCTTTGAATCACTCGATTCATAGGGATCCACTCCAAGCGTGTGGAAAAAAAATATGGGCAGACTCATAAAGTCATTGAAAGTCACATATACTTCCGGTTCTCTCTCTACAAAAGCTAATTGATTTCCCAACATTCTCAACGCAAGTTTCTAAACGTAACTAACTTAGTTAGTGGGAGCTCTATTATCTGTAACCCAATTGAATCAATTTGTGCCAAAACCGCAAACTATATAGTATACTTGGCTATTAAATACGCACTATTCTATATAGAAACAACATTTCAAGTATAGGAGAATATTTAAATACCCTTGCCCATAGATAGAATCATCTCAATTCAATCAAAAAAACCATGGAGAATCATCGCGAGACTATCGTTACTCTATTACAACAATACTTGTGTTTATTTATCGAAAACATTACAAATAGATTTTTATAACAACAATTTGAAATATACTTTACTTTTTTTATGATGAGCACACATTCCGTTTAAACTTATAGAAAAGTCAAGGTACTCTCCCAACTTATGTAGCGAAAAGAATTTTCCGGTAACCACATTGTTTGCTATTATTAATCAACAGAAGGGATGACAACATTAAATAGTCTGGATTGTTTTGGAATCTAGGTTGTGGTTAAAATTCATGTATAATTCAGACAGAAAATTGTAATTGACGTTAGTTTACGATTATTGCAATAATAGAGTCATTTCCCATCTAATGGGATTCTGAATAATGACAGCTGACGATGTCGATAAAGAATTCATAATCCACTTAAATGAGATATATCCCCCATCGAATTTTTAAGACTTTAGCATACTACAAGAAACTTTATTTCATGGCTAAATAACATATTGTGATGTGATAAAATAGATAAAGATAATATATTTTAATTGCTCAGTGTTATGTTATATTTGAACTTTAGTACCAATATAAATTCCAGGTATTTAAATTTAAAAACCTCTTAAGCATACATTGTACGAATGACGCAAAAGAATCTGTAGCTCATTTGAAGAAACTGTTGAACAATTAAAAATATGATTGTAGTAATTTGAAAATATTAAAATTGATAAATCAGCTTAAGCTTACCATAGTCATAGTCGACATCGACATATCCAGAAACACAGTGGCCTTTAGGAAAACTGGCTTCTGAGCCCGAATGGCAATTACGAGGAGCATTTTTTTGAAACGTTGATCGGCTCCGAACCAATTCATTTCATAAACTGCTGAAGAAACACCTTCACTCTAAAATAGTCGAATAAAAACAAGACAAAATTTAGGCATGATGTAGTAAAAAATACCCTCAAAAATAATAATCTTCACACGATCACTTACCGCATCAATAAGCGACTCACTGAAGTAACAAAGAAGATAGATTTCCAAGGTTGCCGCTACCAGATAAAGACCCAGCTTACAAATTAGGATTGGGGTCACTCCAATGCTCAGTAGAAATCCCAAAAAGCAAACCAACACCGAAGATGACATGAAATTCAAAAGCAGCGATACGCCAAACACCTTGTTAATCACATCTGTAATTCTACAATTGGTAAACTTATAGGTTATTCTTGGAAATAACATATTTATTATGTAGAGACTGTCAAATTAATAAAAATATTTTAAATGTAAATTAAGAAACCATATATATTTATTTTTAAATTTATTATATAGGAAAGACTTACCCCAGTAGCTTGTTATGATAGATTATCAATTGCTGAAGGACTTTTAGATTCTTGGCAGAGTCTTCTTGTTTTGAATTTAACTCTCGAAGAGTTCTTGACAGATTGTCAAAGTGCATGATATCCTGCATGACGACCCCGTAGATGAGAATATCGCTGGCCAACTGACCCATGGTGCAGGTATACCCTGCAAATGCCTGTATGGCATACATCGCACAAAAGCCGAGCTTAGTGTCCAGACTCCAAGGGGCGTATTGACAATAGGGCAGTGACATCTTTGCGTCTGGCAATTGTAAAATATAACGCTGTAGGATGAACTGCACGATGTCGTAGAGGTTGTAGATTGCGACGAGAAGCAAGAATAAATAGGTTAAGAACTTCATGACCCGTCGAGATCTTCGCAGATAAAGATCCGCTTGATATTGATCTTGATCTTTGGCGGTGGCAGATGGAAATAGTGGCTCCATTTGACGAATCAAAGCATCTAGTTGGTTTCTCTGCTTCCAGACAGTGAGTATCTTTATTTCTCCGACAATGATGAACCCTATGAAGGCCACCACCATACAGGCCTCCGCGAAGTTCTCACCATTCTTATAGCACACATACAGGAAGGTCAGCACAGTTCCGAACCCAAAGTTCAGATTTACCAGCTGTATTACGAACTTGGCCTCAAGCCAACGCCTTGCCGATGTTTCGGTAACCGTTTTATATGGATCCACCCCGAGCGTATGCCAGAAAAAGAGGGGCATGGTCATAAAGTCCTCGAAGGTCACAAACGGTTGCGACATTTCCCTGCGAAAATTGCCTGGATAATATAATGTTTCATTAGATAAAAGGTACTATTATAACTTAGTGTTATCATATGTAACTGGTAGGCACTTTACAGTAGCGTTCTTACTTTTATTAAAATTCCTAAAACTCAATCTGCTTCAAGCCTCTGACAACTGTCAACTGAAATCGAAACAAAAATCAAAATGAGAATCTACAATTGTTCTTTCGGTAAATCGTAATTGACTTTTAATTGTATACTGTGCTTACGTAACAATTAATGAATATTGTGAATTTATATACTAACCTTGGTTGTCCCTTGAAATAGAGACACTTGAGATTTCCAACTGACCCTTTGATGGCTATCTGAAAAGTGACAGCTGTCGAGAAGTCAACGGAGTAACTAAAATCCCCTTAGGTTATTCTTATTTTCATAGGAATTAATAGTAAAGTTATTTTAATTTGGGTTATTAAGAGTTGTCATTAAATTAAATTTTATTCATGACTTTGAATAATTTTCTTGAAATTAATAAAAATTCACAACAAATCATTATGATTAAACTCAATAAGTTTGTCTGAGATGAATATTGTTTTTAAATTTAAACTTCAATTGCAGGGCTTTGGCATCCTCTTTTGCTTCGTGCTGAAGGCGGAGAGTCAGCTGCGCGGTCCTCCCTTCCTGAGCAGCAATGGGAGCAGTCAGAGCAGCTCCCTGAAGCAGACCAAGTTCAATACGAGCAAGACGAGTCTGGACGAGAACTACTGTACGACGACGACGGCGAGCATCAATAGTCCGCTGAGCTGTAAGTAGCCAGGTTGAGGATGAGAGTGGAAGGAGTAAGTAATCTCAACCCGTTTAATCAATCGCTTGCAGTCTACACGAATCACGACAAGGAGAAGGAAAGCGAGTGCATGGCAGCATCAACAGCAGCAGCAGCAGCAGCAGCTGTGGCAAGCTCCTCAGGAGCGCTGCAGGCGAAGCAAGGACTCGAGCTGTCAGCGGCAGCAGGACCAGCAACAGGACCAGCAGGAGGAGGAGGAGTACAACTGCCGTTGACAATCATCTCGACGGCACCACGCTGCCAGGCGGCAACTGTTGTCAGCAACTCGGAGACGCTGCTCAATGGCCATCAGCAGCTGCCACTGACGGTGGCTGCCTCGCCGGCCACACGCTGCTGTGCCCTTCTTGGCGGCGGCAACGCGGAGGCAGCCACTGCCCTGGGCTATGCCTACGATGCCTACACGATGGGCGGACTCACGGGCAGCCTGGGCCGACGCATGTTGCATCATCCACATCCGACGCCACACTATGCGACGGCGGCGTGTGATGAATTTGTGGGTGTGGAAACACTGGACATTCTACAAGGACTTGCAGCTGGTGAGTTTTAATTCTGTTAGTTTCACCTGAGAGAAGGTGTCTCTGATCATTGAGAGCATTAAAAGCATACGGTCCTAAAGTCCGTTCCCATCGGATCAGAGATCGACCGGAATCGACTGTTATTTAATTAACAGTTGAGTATTTATTTTTGACAAAATAAAATATGCTCATATTTAATTTGAAAAAAAAAAACAAAGGTCACTTACCTATAATAACATATTTTAGAATCTTTGTTAAAGAGTACCCAAGGTCAATTTTCTATAATTTCTTTCTATCCTCTATGAAACTTTTTTTTTGATTACTACATTTTTCTGATCAATTTATAAAATTGTGGTTTGCGCTTTAATTTATGTTTGTATTTTAAATTGTGCAATACTTATTATGAATTGACTTTAGTTTTAAATTAAGATTAAGGCGGACAGCTTTTGAGTTTGGGAAAAATGAAAATACTTAAGTGCCCAATCTAAAATGTTGCTTGCAAAATTAACGTGCAACCTTCTGTAATCGATTTGCAGACAGCATCATTGGCATCCATGCGCCCCATTACGTGCCGCTGCAGCATAATCCGTATGTGGACTTTGTGCCCAGCTCATTGATGCTCAGCTTGCCGCCGGCAGGATCGATGCCACCACCCACAATCAGCGGCAATCTGAGTGGTGGCATCTGCAGTGCCACTTTGCCCACACCCAAGACACAGAAGAGGGTGACCATCCTGGAGCCAACATCTCGCACCACCTTCGATCCGCTGCTGCCCACAATGGTGGCCGCAGTGGTGTCCACCACCACAACGACAGCCACCACAACAGTTTCCATGACACCGTCCACGCAGACTGCGGGAGTAGACACGGGCAAAACTTCAGGTCACGATGCGACGCTCGATCGGATTACTCATGATCTGGATTATTTGCTCAATCGTGGCAACCTGGATGTGGACACGTCAACACCGCTGCCACCACCACCACCCTCAGTGGTGCACAAGAAGTGCGAAGAGTCACAGCAACAAACACAAAAGAGCAGCAAGTTGTAAGAGAGAGAGAGAGAGTGAGAAAGAAAGAGAAATCTATGGATATCCATGTCATGAGATGTGTAAATAGTTACCAATAATTCTGTAAATAACTAAGAAATTGTACAAAATTTGTTTAGTTTTGAAATTTGATTGAGTATCTCATTAAATTTTGTTCCCCTCAACTAGTAAATGTACTAAATGTTCCATTACGATTCCTGTGTATATACCCTACATATATGAAAAAAATCAAATATATAAACTCTGTAAAGCGATTTTAAACATCATTCATTCCAAAATCAAACTTAAAAACTGCATCAAAATGAAAGAATTTACAACTAAACGCAATTTTTTAGCTAGATTTACCAAAAATAAATAAATAAATAAATGACTAACTAATTAAATTAACCTTAGGTTAATTAAGTGTTAAGCACACACAAACTTAAAACAGTAAATGGTTTTAGAGTGTGCTATACTTTTTGATTCCATTTAACAATTTTCCTAGACCTTAAAAGTAAATTAAAGCAAAATAATGTTTAAGTCGAATGATGGAAAACTCTACAAAAAAATACAATAATTGTAAAACTAACAGAACGTAACAGACAGAACTATTTCTGCAAAAACAAAAAATAATTATACATAAACATATATATACATATATATATCTTTGAATAAACTCAAGACTCTTGTTATAAAAAATCGACAACCATTTATTCATTATTCATCGAGCACAATTTTAAAAAAAATATCAATTAGTGTTATTATTAAAATTGTTTTAAATTAGGGCTTATATATGTGCCTTAAAAACTAACCACATGCCCCATAAAGTGGGTAACATTCAACCCGCGAATGGCAAAGAAAAATGGATGATCCGCACGGAAGAATTTCTGACGCGAGGAATTGCTAATCACAATCGGTTTATATCCTGAAAAATACATTGGCAAAGGTAAGAAATGGAACTGACTTGGTATGTGATTGGTGACTCACCTGCCGCCGGCTGTGGCATCTCTGAGCCAGAGCCCGATTCATTCAAGTCAATGCGCAGCTTTTGCAGCACATCAGCAAGGGGCAGGTTGATGGAGGCCGTGTGCAAATGCTTAAAGTTTGCCGTCGAACCAAAGATCTCTGTGAAGCCCAGCTACAATATTATATATTAATATAGTTAAATATATATTGAATATCGGATTTGATCCGCACCTGTTTTAACGCCTGCCGCAGGCTGCACTCAAAGTCGATGCTAAACTTGGGCAACAGCACTTGAACACTCTCCATCTGCATCCGCTGCTGCAGTGCACCCAGATCGAGGGTACGCAATTGCGTCTCCAGCTGTGATAGCGCCGTGGCATCTCTCTGATTGGGCAGGATGAGGAGCATGGCCAATTCCTCGGCATGTTCGTATGGCAACTCAATGGCCCGGGCGTTGAGTTCCCGCAACTCGGCGTACTTGACGAACATGTCGTCATCGAAGAGCATGGGCACCGATTGCGGGGGACTGTTGCTGAAGGCGTTGTTGTGGAACTCGTAGAGGCCCGTTCGATATGAGCTGAATGGTAGAAACCATTTACTTTCCAATCGTGCCGCAACCAGAAGCAACAGCTGGGCCACCTGGCTGCCATTCACCTGCAGCTGTTGCTGCCAACTTCCGCCGCCAAGGCTGGCCAGGATGTTGTCGCTTATGTGACGGCGCAGCTTCTCTGCCTGCTGCAAATCGACACACTCGGCCGTCGCATGGAAATACGTTTGAGCAATCTTCTGAAAGTCATCCGCGATACTCTCTCCCGACGTGGCTTGCAAGAGCAGGCGATTCTCCAGGTTGATTCGCGTATCCGGATCACTCCTCACTGCGTTCAGTTCAGCGGCATAAAAGTTGGCCATCTTGGCATTGCTGGCAAAGCGATCCCTCAGCTTCAACAGCTCCTGCAGCTCCTCGGCCGTGGCGCCATCCGATCCGAGGTAGAGCAGCGCCAGTGTCGCCTCCAACAACAGCGGCGATACGATCACATTCTGATCTCCAGCCGTCGTTGCAATGCTGTGGAATACCTCCGCTCCAAAGTTGATCTCTTGCGGTATTCCCTGAGGTATACTGGAACTGGGCGCAGCACTCATTCTGGCTGGGCTACTGGTGTCGTGAATTATAGGGATCTGCAGAGAAATAAAGAAAGGATTAATACTACAAAAAAAATATTTTATTAGAGTCTGGTTATAATAAGCTCGGTCATGATAAATTCCCATGGAAATATGCATTGAAAGATAACTCGATATCGAGTGTGCTCGACTGTAGGATACCCTCTGCCCTGGCACTCCGATTGCCGCATACTTATTTGCACGCCTACATGGTATTCTTTTAATTGGAATGGTTTTGTCAAATCTTGATAGATTTTGAAAAGGCATGTTTTTTTAACCAATTTATTATAGAAATATTGATTTGGTATCAAAATTAAATGATTTTGAAAAATTCATTTTTTTCGGAAATTTTACATAGTTACCCCTTTACATTTTTCGAAAATTTTCAAAAATTTTAAATCCTAAATTTATTCTTTAAATCGACTCCAGGTGATAAAATTAGGGTAAAAAAGTACTTTTGCACTAAATTTCGGTTCGTTTCTTTAAGATTTATGCCAAAAACTGCAAAATGTTCCCTTATTTATAGTATTTACATGGTATTCTTTTAATTTGAATGGATTTATCAAATCTTGATAGATTTTGAAAAGGGATGTTTTTTTGACCATTTTATAATATAAATATTGATTTGGTATAAAAATTGGATGATTTTGAAAAATTCATTTTTTTCGGAAATTTTACATAGTTACCCCTTTACATTTTTCGAAAATTTTCAAAAATTTTAAATCCTAAATTTATTCTTTAAATCGACTCCAGGTAATAAAATTAGGGTAAAAAAGTACTTTTGCACTAAATTTCGGTTAGTTTCTTTAAGATTTATGCCAAAAACTGCAAAATGTTCCCATATTTATAGTATTTACATGGTATTCTTTTAATTTGAATGGATTTGTCAAATCTTGATAGATTTTGAAAAGGGATGTTTTTTTAACCATTTTATTATACAAATATTGATTTGGTAATTAGGGTAAAAAAGTACTTTTGCACTAAATTTCGGTTAGTTTCTTTAAGATTTATGCCAAAAACTGCAAAATGTTCCCTTATTTATAGTATTTACATGGTATTATTTTAATTTGAATAGATTTGTCAAATCTTGATAGATTTTGAAAAGGGATGTTTTTTTAACCATTTTACAATACAAATATTGATTTGGTATCAAAATTAAATGATTTTGAAAAATTCATTTTTTTCGGAAATTTTACATAGTTACCCCTTTACATATTTCGAAAAATTTCAAAAATTTTAAATCTTAAATTTATTCTTTAAATCGACTCCAGGTGATAAAATTAGGGTAAAAAAGTACTTTTGCACTAAATTTCGGTTAGTTTCTTTAAGATTTATGTCAAAAACTGCAAAATGTTCCCTTATTTATAATATTCACATGGTATTCTTTTTATTTGAATGGATTTATCAAATCTTGATAGATTTTGAAAAGGGATGTTTTTTAACCATTTTATTATACAAATATTGATTGATATTGATAGATTTTGAAAAGGGATGTTTTTTTAACCATTTTACAATACAAATATTGATTTGGTATCAAAATTAAATGATTTTGAAAAATTCATTTTTTTCGGAAATTTTACATAGTTACCCCTTTACATATTTCGAAAAATTTCAAAAATTTTAAATCTTAAATTTATTCTTTAAATCGACTCCAGGTGATAAAATTAGGGTAAAAAAGTACTTTTGCACTAAATTTCGGTTAGTTTCTTTAAGATTTATGTCAAAAACTGCAAAATGTTCCCTTATTTATAATATTCACATGGTATTCTTTTAATTTGAATGGATTTATCAAATCTTGATAGATTTTGAAAAGGGATGTTTTTTAACCATTTTATTATACAAATATTGATTTGGTAATTAGGGTAAAAAAGTACTTTTGCACTAAATTTCGGTTAGTTTCTTTAAGATTTATGCCAAAAACTGCAAAATGTTCCCTTATTTATAGTATTTACATGGTATTATTTTAATTTGAATAGATTAGTCAAATCTTGATAGATTTTGAAAAGGGATGTTTTTTTAACCATTTTATAATACAAATATTGATTTGGTATTAAAATTAAATGATTTTGAAAAATTCATTTTTTTCGGAAATTTTACATAGTTACCTCTTTACATATTTCGAAAAATTTCAAAAATTTTAAATCTTAAATTTATTCTTTAAATCGACTCCAGGTGATAAAATTAGGGTAAAAAAGTACTTTTGCACTAAATTTCGGTTAGTTTCTTTAAGATTTATGCCAAAAACTGCAAAATGTTCCCTTATTTATAATATTCACATGGTATTCTTTTAATTTGAATGGATTTATCAAATCTTGATAGATTTTGAAAAGGGATGTTTTTTAACCATTTTATTATACAAATATTGATTTGGTAATTAGGGTAAAAAAGTACTTTTGCACTAAATTTCGGTTAGTTTCTTTAAGATTTATGCCAAAAACTGCAAAATGTTCCCTTATTTATAATATTCACATGGTATTCTTTTAATTTGAATGGATTTATCAAATCTTGATAGATTTTGAAAAGGGATGTTTTTTAACCATTTTATTATACAAATATTGATTTGGTAATTAGGGTAAAAAAGTACTTTTGCACTAAATTTTGGTTAGTTTCTTTACGATTTATGCCAAAAACTGCAAAATGTTCCCTTATTTATAGTATTTACATGGTATTATTTTAATTTGAATAGATTTGTCAAATCTTGATAGATTTTGAAAAGGGATGTTTTTTTAACCATTTTACAATACAAATATTGATTTGGTATCAAAATTAAATGATTTTGAAAAATTCATTTTTTTCGGAAATTTTACATAGTTACCCCTTTACATATTTCGAAAAATTTCAAAAATTTTAAATCTTAAATTTATTCTTTAAATCGACTCCAGGTGATAAAATTAGGGTAAAAAAGTACTTTTGCACTAAATTTCGGTTAGTTTCTTTAAGATTTATGCCAAAAACTGCAAAATGTTCCCTTATTTATAATATTCACATGGTATTCTTTTAATTTGAATGGATTTATCAAATCTTGATAGATTTTGAAAAGGGATGTTTTTTAACCATTTTATTATACAAATATTGATTTGGTAATTAGGGTAAAAAAGTACTTTTGCACTAAATTTCGGTTAGTTTCTTTACGATTTATGCCAAAAACTGCAAAATGTTCCCTTATTTATAATATTCACATGGTATTCTTTTAATTTGAATGGATTTGTCAAATCTTGATAGATTTTGAAAAGGGATGTGTTTTTGACCATTTTATAATACAAATATTGATTTGGTATAAAAATTGGATGATTTTGAAAAATTCATTTTTTTTGGAAATTTTACATAGTTACCCCTTTACATTTTTCGAAAATTTTCAAAAATTTTAAATCCTAAATTTATTCTTTAAATCGACTCCAGGTGATAAAATTAGGGTAAAAAAGTACTTTTGCACTAAATTTCGGTTAGTTTCTTTAAGATTTATGCCAAAAACTGCAAAATGTTCCCTTATTTATAATATTCACATGGTATTCTTTTAATTTGAATGGATTTATCAAATCTTGATAGATTTTGAAAAGGGATGTTTTTTAACCATTTTATTATACAAATATTGATTTGGTAATTAGGGTAAAAAAGTACTTTTGCACTAAATTTCGGTTAGTTTCTTTACGATTTATGCCAAAAACTGCAAAATGTTCCCTTATTTATAATATTCACATGGTATTCTTTTAATTTGAATGGATTTGTCAAATCTTGATAGATTTTGAAAAGGGATGTTTTTTTGACCATTTTATAATACAAATATTGATTTGGTATCAAAATTGCGTAAGGTTTGCTGATGCGGTATTAGATTTTTGACTAATTGTTCGTAATATAACTATATGATCTAGTGAGCCAAACGATTTAAGCTAAATTCCAAATTACCAATCTGTGAGTTTGGTTTAGTTATCTAAACAAATCTAACAAATTTCAACCTAAATCTACATTTTCGACTGATAGTTCCTATGGCAGCTATATGATATAGTGGTCCGATTAAAATTTAAAAAAGAACTTGATCTGCGCCCGGTATCCAAAATCCTACATACATACCAAGTTTGACATCTCTAGCTCTTATTATCTCTGAGATCCTTTGACTCAAACAGACGGACGGATAGACGGACATGGCTCAATCGTCTCCGCTGTTGATACTGATCAAGAATACATATACTTTATAGGGTAGGAGATGATTCCTTCTGCCTGTTACATACATTTCACAAAACCATTATACCCATTTTGGCCATTTTCAATGAGCACAAGGTGTACAAATTATACATACATAGAACCCAAATTATTATTTAGATAGAACATTTCAAAGCTCATAAGCGAAAAATAAATTCTTTGTAAAAACATACTTAATTTTTTTACAACTCGATTTCGCTCTAGTTACTTCAAATTCGTGATATGTAGTTTTAGATAAACATTCTAAGTTTACGATATTGCAAACATGTGTGCATTATTTGATTTTTAATATCCCTAGCATTAAAACGCCCTTGTAGCATAATGCAAAACACATGTGCTCAAAATAGGAATCAGTTTGAACTTAGAGATCTTTATGCGATTACTATACTCTAAATGTAAAAGTTCAGAGGCCCATTGTCTACCGTACTAAACTTTTTTATCTCTTATCTTAGTCGGTATATTTCTTAAATTTTATTTCAAGGTTCAGTGCCTTAAATTTAAGAGTTTGCCATCAAGCAAATTGTCCTCAAAGAGGCTATGAGTTTGACCATGATCTCGAAAATGCAGTTTATAATTTACATTTAATTGCACTTTCTTCCGATTTCAATTAAAATTCTATAAATGTAAAAAAATTGGCTATAATATTTTTAATTAATCAATTTTTCGTTAAGGGTTAGAGCTGTTGCATAATTACAGGGTATTCCTGTAGGTCCACTGCAAAAACATAACAAACTATTAAACAATGGGGCCAGACAAACACTGAAAAACTTGACACTATTCTCGGTTAGACAACAAAGTACAAAAGAGAAAAATCTAAAAAAACACACATACGTTTGTATATAAGTAAGTATGTTTAAGTATTTTCGACAACTTTTAATCTCATGCGAATTTCTTGCATTGCTGCTGTTGTTGTAGCGGATGCTTCGCCTTCCATACATTATATAAAAACCCATGAAAAGATGACAATCAGTTGAACTAGACTACGAAATACTCCGTCTACAATTTTAATAAAATGTTTGAAGTTCAAGCTAAAATTTCAAATGAATAACAATTCTTTATTCTATTCTGCCAAATAATACAGTGTACTTGCAGAGTTCAGATTTTAAATTAAAAGCGTATATTAATTTTATAAAAATGATTATTTGAAAAGCTCAATGAATTTTATTATTCCTTTAAATTTTTTATCATACAGGGTATTTCAGTGGCTTCCTATAGATGAAGATGCCACTCGTGCCAGCTGTCGAATAGGTAGCGCTACTCTGCGTGCTCTTAAATGTTTATTGTTTTGTTTCGGTGTGCCAATTTTTGTGTTTTCTTTAGAAAATTAATTACATCATGAATTTGTCAAAAGTGTGCTCGATTTTCCTATTATTCCGAGTTTGTTGTTAAACTTTTACTGATTTTGCAAAATATAGAACACGTCTGTAGATATGTATGTATATCCGTACAGAAGTGATGCTCGACAGATGGTAAACGATCACTATATTTTCAATGGCTGAGCATGAGGTCACAGAATCATTTTCGTAGTGATCAACAATAACAACAACAACAATAATTCCAATTGAGAGCGCCAGAGAGTCTCACTATAGACAAATTTAACGATTCGTAGAATCGTTAGTATTGTTGTTTCAAATATGATTGCATCTATATTTTAAACTCGAAATATTGCAGGCGTATTTCTTAAATTATAATTATAATAAAATTCCCACTGCAGTCTCAAAAATTAGAAGTTATTAAATTTATTATGATACTTGTTGGCTGTATTATAAACATGGATCAGGAACGTCTCAAACATTTAGTGTTTTTTCTGTCCCTCACAATTTGAAAGATCAAACTATGAAGTTTTATTATTTTACTTTTTAGATACTCAAGTAGTATTAACTACCTATATTCTGAGAGGGTATCTTACAGCCCGGCACTTTCATCTTTCACTGATCACTTGGGCTCACTTTTAATTACCTATTATTTTTCCGGTACACTTCGTAGTGCAGCGAAATGAAGAAGTAAATCCAAATGGAATACGAAATACGAAAACAGCAACAAAAATTACATAAAACGCGTTGCCGAAAAACAAAAAATAAATAAAGAATAGAAAGGAACGGAGAGAGAATAGAATTCACGCCCGCACAGAGCTTCGCACAGAATTGAACTGAATTCTCATTTTCATTAGATGAGGGAAAATATATGAAAGAAGCTAATTAAATTGGGCTGGCGCTGTGTTCATTGATGACGACACTTGGAGCACGTTGAAAAGCTCTGGCCAAGTTTGAATTTTCCGCAACTAAAAATTTGATCTATTTTTATAATTTCTCTGGCCGCTTGAACAGACACTAAACGACGCCAAAGACGAACTGCGGCACATTGGACGCACTGTGCTCAGCGTCAATTTGAGGATAGAATGGGTAGGAGGTATGCCCATCTAAATTCTCAATCCCATGCCCATTCCATCCGATGTTGTGTTTCGTTGCTGAGCCACTAGAATTGTCGCTGATTGGGATGCGACGCTTGATTGAATTGAGTCATGCAGCTTCTGCTTTTGTTTTCGCAGTTCTATTGTTTAATCAGCTTATCTAATCTGTCGCAATGGGGTCGTTATACTTATTCAGTATTATTATATGGAATTAGAGAAAAAACATTGCCTCAAGCTTGTTGAGCAATAGAGATTGTTAAATGATATGTCTATGTTGCAATTATTATGACTTGCTAAATTGAATGATTACATTGCTTACATTGCTTTTCACTAAATATTATATTTCATTGCGCCTAACTACTAGTCACTTTGATGATCATTAATTTGGTATTCAAAAGCTTTTTCATTAGCATTATATTTATTAATTTTAAAATTGGAGCATTTAAAACAACAAGTATAATTTTCTTCTTTAACAATTTATTTTTTATTAATATTTCTA
The DNA here is from genome assembly GCA_035043635.1 of Drosophila rellima. NCBI lineage: Eukaryota > Metazoa > Arthropoda > Insecta > Diptera > Drosophilidae > Drosophila > Drosophila rellima. Next base: position 921,341 of record JAWNMV010000312.1, on the reverse strand, counting down.
ATTAGTTTTTAATCCAGTAATATATTAGATTTTATTTTTCTTTTAAGACCGCTCGAGTTTCACTTGGAATTCATGCGCATCCCGTACAATGCATTAATTTTGTAATCTTTTTGTATTTATTCATAGTATTATTACAAGGATGAGGACACATTGATAAATTGCTTTGCGTTTTGTAGTGTTTAAGCATGAAAAGTAAAGGAGGTTGTGGGGTGGGTTTTGAAATCACGAAAGTACATTACATATACATATTCAATAAATATAGTAACAGCCTAAATATACAATAATATCCGAAAAATGTGGCGATTTAAAATGGAATAAAGCACACTCCAATACAGCACATTCGGCCATGCAAACGCAACAGGCTGCGTTCTGAAATCAGTGTATAAATTCGATTGTCTAAAAAGCGACACCTGTCAGCGCAGCTGGGCAGGTGCTCGATGAAATTACAGGGTAATTTGTGTTAGTGTATATGCGAATGGAAATGGAGATTTGGAGGCGAACGGTGAATTAAAGTACGCGCCTAAGATGCGTTTTCATGGCCGTATGCGTTACAATATGGAAATGCACCAGTAAGGGTTTTCCTTCCGTGCATGACGTGAATTTGAATATAAATGTAAATGTGTATTTGAGAGTGACAAACTAGTATTTAATGTGTGAAAGTGTTGTGTGTCTTGGATGTGTAGGCGCGGTCGCATAATAGAAAAAAAAAACAAGAACAAAACGTATGAGTGTATGGTAGTGTGTTGATGATGGCTAGCACTTGCGATACTTAGAAGGAATATCCGCCCTCGGGCGCCTTGGGCTGTGTGCTGTTAAACTCCAGTGCGCCATTGACCTCCTGGGGCGCCAGCTTCTGTTCGGCCTCGTCGTCGCCAGTGTTGAAGTATGTATCAATGATGGCATAGGCCTTTTTGTAGACCTCTTCATTCTCATGCTGCTGTAACGCTTCCAACTTGTCGAGGCCACCCAACTCTTCGACCATCAGGCACAGATTCTCGGTGCCGCCTAATTTCTCAGCGAGGGCAAACAGATTGGATAGACCAGTTTGCACCACTTTGATGGTGCGGGGATCTTTGGCATCCAGCAAATCGATGAATGGCTTCAGTATCTTGTTCTTTTCAATCAGATCGACAATCTGCTCGGGTGTACCCGATGTGGTTGTATTTGTTACTGCCCATGCGGCCTCCTTTTGCGCCTTGAAATCTCCCTTCTCAAGCACATGACGTATCTGGTGGAAGATGCCCGCATCGATGACCGCTTGAATCTGTTTTTGATTGCCGGCCGTAATGTTGCTCACAGTCCACGCCGCCTCCTTGACAATATTGCCCTTGGAGTGCTGCAGCAGCATACCTAGCTTGGGCAAGCCATTCGAAGCTATCACCACATCAGTCTGCGAAGAGAATGGTCACAAAGGATATCTACAATTTTGACATCTGCGAGGTTAACTCACCTGCAGATCAGTTCCGGTAACAATGTTGCCAACGCTACGTAAGGCAGGCACAATAATGCTGGGCTCATCCGTTTGTAGGAGATTCACCAGTCTTGGCACTGCATCCGTGTCGACCACCGCTTGAATCTTGTTGTTGTCGTCGTCCGTCACATAGGATAAGGCCCAACAGGCATCGGCCAGGACTTGAATGTCCTGGCTTTCCAGCAGTTGCGACAGCACTGGCAGCAGACGCTTGACCTGTTCAAATGGCGGTGATGGATTCTTGTTGCGGCACAAATTCGACATCAACCAGACAATGTTACGTAGGAATGAGATGGGCGTGTCGCGATTGATCAAAGGCAGGATGCCATCGATGACATTATTCTGAATGACAATGTCACGTGCTGCAGCGCCATCGCCAGCTATGTTTCCCAGTGCCCACACGGCCTGCTCGGCCAGATTAATGGACTTTGACTGCAGTAGGGCAATAAAATGCGGCACTGCATCCTGCTCGATGACGCAGCGCGTCTGCTCCGCTGTGCCCGAGGCGATGTTGGTCAAAGCCCAAGCGGCCTCAAACTGCAGCATGGTGCTGTCCAAAGGGCAAAGTGAATTTTGGGAATCCATTCCAATCGAAGTATGATCTCTACTTACTTGCCAGTATTTTGGAGGAAGCGTATGCATATGGGCACAATACCATGTCCGATCATCAGGTCAATGGGTGGATTGCGTTCACGACTCAGCATCTTGCGGGCCTGCTGCATGCCCAGGAACTGACGCTCCTGATCTTCGCTGTTCATGGCAATCACAATCTCGTCGACCGACAACTGCACCGGCGACTGGCCATTGACCTCCTTGAGGGGCGAGGTTAGATCTTCATCGTTGATGTTCCGGCGCTTGAACATCTGATCCTCCTTCTTCGATTTGCGCAGCTCGATGGTCACCTCATGGCGGCGCATGCGCGAGTCCTAAACCGGCAACAAAAAAACAACCCCGATCAACCAAAAGTGAGGTTAGCCTTGAATGCTGGATTTCACAAACGGCGCGCGCGCAACTTACCTGCGAGTTCAGAGTGTTGGCCTTGTATTGACCCTGGTGGGCGCTTCCTTCTGATTTATTCATGTTAAAATATATTTTTATTTTATTTTTTTTTTATGTTATTTCTTTTTTCGGATAGTTAAAAATGAGTTGTTTCTGCTACGATTTACAAGTGTACAGCTGAAAAGAAAAATGTGCGCTGAGAAATGAGTGTGCAAAGGAAATGATGAAACTGAGACTGAGACTGAGGGCAAGGGCTGCTTCGATTGCCTCACACACACACACTAACACACAGAAACACGATCTCAAAGGTGCGTTTGTGTGCGCACTTTTAGCATTTCTTTTTTCTGCCTGGCAATCTTACTTCTTACTCTTTGTCTGCCTTTTTCGCGCTCCGCAGAGCCGGCTTTACAAGGCCAGCAGCAGTCGCAGTCGCAGTCGCAGCCACAGCAACAACACCAATAACTAAAGCAACAGCTGCGGCTGCGTTTAACTGTGCAAAAGATGACAGCGAAGGGGAACCGCCATTGGGCTCTGCACCAGCAGCAGTACAATTTTGATTATTTTGCACAACTTACCTTTTTCTTTAGCTGTATATTAACATCAGGTTCACTGCTGTAATGGGTGTGCTAAATTTCTAAAATAATTTCAACAAAAACTTCTAAATTTACTTGGACCTACAAATTTTGAACAAAACAACTAAATTTCTGGACGTGTTAACACGTTTAAAATCCAAATAAAACTGTGAGGCAATATAGCTCTTAATACATAAAGTTGCGAAGAAATTGATTTCAATGCCTACTATGCGCTTAAAAAGATCCGTTTAATTTGAACACGATGCTATTTGTTGCTAGGGCTGCTTAAATTTGATCGATAGTTGGGGGAGAAACTCTCGACAATTACGGTTGGTATCGATATACGTCGGCCTTCTGTGGTATATGATCAGTGTTGCCAATTTAGCTATTTCCCCGCTAGATCTAGCGGGTTGCAATTGGCGATTGCGGGAATGAATCTAACCATTCTTCAAGGTGGAATCAACCAATATTGAGGAGATTCTGTTCCAATACTCTAAAGTCCACCTTATTAAGTGGTCTAATCCACTTCGTGAACAATGTCAAAACTAAATTTCGAAATAGAATGGCTGTTCAAGCATTACTCTCAATTTTACACGTAAGGTATTTTATCTGTTCAACTCATATTTTATACTAGCAGTGTGCTTAAAAAAAAGAGGGCCAATCTGACCTAGATAAGTTCAGCTGCAGAAATCAATATGTTTGTCGAACTTGAGAAGTTTTCAAAAATACTGGATTAAATCAATAAAAATATTGTTTCACTACTCTAGCGTTTTTTTTAGCTTCTAACAAAATTTTCTGGCTATTTCTGGCTGTTTTCAAAGGCTTGTTTAGCTTTTTTATGATCCAAGGAGTTGGCAACACAAGATCAGCTGGCAATGTGCATTGTTCATGCCATAGATGGCGCTCTGCTCAAATTCATTATGTTGAACATTAATATTTTTATAAATTAACCAAGACTAGTAATTAGACTATTGTTATATTTATCCAAGGAATTTTAAGCATTCATTCTTATTGTTGAGCTCAAAAACGTATAGCTTACAAATTAAATGTGAAAAAAACCAAGTAAAATAACATCCACATGCTGGCAGCCGAGACATTTACCATCCACATGCGCGGAATCTGCAAATTCAGCATATCGAGTCAACCGACTGCTTGCTGTTTTGGAATGAAATTGCTGTATTGATGTTTATTGTTTATATTCTAAAATATAAATAGTTTCAACATTATGAGAAACTTGAATTTGAGTTGAAATATTAAATTCAGTAAGGTACTATCTGTAATATAAATTACAAATATTTAAGACTTCACGCTCTAAAAGATGTTGATTTTTGTATTATTATGTGATTTTTGTTTTATAGCATGCTATGAAATTAAAGATCATGGATAAGCTAGTTTCTATAAGTCCAAAAAATTTGTGAAGAAATTTATATGTATGAATGTAATCAAATAAAAATGTATATAATGATTTTTGAAGTTTGACAACGCCGCTTAAGACTGAGCAAACCTGAAGTTTGGCAACGTTGCACAAAATAAAAAACAGATTTCTGAATTTCTCGTAGACGCATTTAATTTTAACAAAAAAGTATTTATTGGGAATATCCAGAGTCTGAATTAATTGTGATCTATGCCGACTTCTTGGCCTGCTCCTTGTTGTCCTCGTTAACGGGAGCTGGCGCTGCGGTGGTGCTGTCTGCGGTGCTTTCCTGGCTGCTGCTGGCGGAACGAGCTTCGACCACATCGGAGTCCGAATCATCGTCGGAGGAGGAGGTGGGGGCAATTGGTGCAGGGGAAGCCGTTGGATAAGGTGGGAATTGTTGATCCTGTGGATAAATCGACTGTTGCTCCTGCTGTTGCTCCAGTTGTTGTTGCTGTTGCTGTTGCTGTTGCTGTTGCTCCTCTGCGTAGTCAATGGGTGCTGGCTCCTGTTCTGGTTGACGTGGCGCTTCCACAACTTCGCTCTCCTCCTCAGCATTCACCTGTTGTGGCTGGAACAGTTGCTGTTGTTGTGGCTGGAACAGTTGCTGTTGTTGTGGCTGCAACAATTGCTGCTGTGGCTGCAACAGTTGCTGCTGTGGCTGAAACAGCTGCTGATGGTGCTGGGCTTGTGGGTAGTAGATGGGCGCGGGGAGCACGGCCGCAGCGGCGGCAACAGGGGCAACAGGTGCCACAACGGCGGCACGGGCCGCAACCAGAGGCTCACGCTGCACCACCGCATTGAAGCCGTTGATATCGTCGGCGGTGTAGGTGACCGTGCGCTTGTAGCCATCGGCATCGAGGACACTGTAGGAGCCAACCACATTGCCGCCATCGCGGCTCTCCACCTGGCTCTTAATGTCGCCGGTGAGGGAATCGTGCACTCCGTACGAGAAATCATAGCGTGGAGCCGACTCCAGTTCCACCTGCTTGACAATTGGAGCAACGGTTTTCAACACGGGCGCGGGAACGGCGTAGGTGCTCACAACGGGTGCAACGGGAGCAACTGCAGCCTTAACAAAGGGTGTGGCCACAGCATAGGACTTGGTGTAAATTGGAGCCTGAACTGCCTGGTGATAGACAGCAGCAGCCGCAGCTGGCGCCGCATGGTAAACGGTGGGAGCTGCCTGGTAGGTGGCATAGCCGGGATGGTAGCCAGCATATGTGGCTGCAAAGCCACCCAGACAGCCGCCAGTTAGGGCCATCAGCGAAAGCACAGTCAGAAACTTCAAAGAAAACAAAGGAGAGAACAAAAGGAGAAGGCATTAGTCGAGGAGACACGACTACGGGATACCCTGCCCTTAGATATCCTAACTAGTAAATTAAAAAAAAAACGTACATATTAAATTCCTTGAAAAATCTACATGTTTCAATATATATAATAAATAATTTTTCTATTTATTTATAATAAATCCTTTTTATACCCTGAGCGGGTATATTAATTCTTATTTTCTTGATTTGTTTTGTCTCGATATTTGGATAAAAATTCTAACTTAAAATTTAAGTTAATAATTTAATGAAAATGTAATCGACAGAAATTTGTAGCTAAGTAAAATATTTTGAAATGATTTTAATTATGCGCTCAGTTATTACACAATAAATAAAAACATCTTTAAAAAAAGACTAAATTTTGAATTTTCCCTATATGCAAATATGTAGCTATTTGGTAAGCTTTACACTTGACGCGATTTGTTTTCGATATCCTTGTTGCTGACGTGGCTCGGGATAAATGTGGATTATTCGAGCAACTTACTTGGCTTGCCATTTTCTCGTTAACTTGGCTGTGATTGAAACTTAAAGACACACGGCTCTCACACACACACACACACAGGTAGTTGGTATGCAAATTTATTAAGCGAATCCGTCGCGTTTTTTTAAGAGACTTTTCGTCGTCCTCGTCGACACTTGGCGATGTGAGCGACGTTTGGATAATGATGTGGTTCAAGCTGCCTGCATCTCACTTTATATGGAGCGGGCGTGTGTCTAGAATTAACAGTGCTTCCCCTTAGGTGTAGACCATTTACACCTACACCCACAAACGCACACACACACAGAGATAGGTAGAGGTTGACAAACCGGTAATAAGTACAAAAGTATCTCATATCTCTGTTGACAATTTGACAATTGTGTAGCAAACTGGTTTCATTTTAGTTTTTGTTACAGTTTCAGTTTCGATCTCTATTTCTATCTTTTACGATTTGGTATTTCAAGTTCAACGCTAACGGCGCTTCCTCTTGGGCCTATTGGCCATTATTTAATTAAGTCTTTAATTGTCAGCATGGCTGGAAGTACTCCAAATCCCCACTATCAATTCTTTAGCCAATCATCCTCGATTACATCACATTTTCAGCTTTTGCACTTGAAATTCACTTTTCAGTGCCTTCAAGTTGTCAGTCAACGCGATGTCAACCTGTCGAGTGATGGAAAAGTGTCACGAATATAAAAATAAATAGTAAAATATATACAAAAAAATATAAATGTTCTTTAATTAAGACGAACTTGATTGGAATTAAATTAAAATATTTTAACATCCAATTTTATGCATCCAATTAGAAATTAAAATTAATGGTAAAGTTATAAATTCGTTAACATAAAAACTCATAAAATAAAATTTGATTTACATGCATTAATCAAGTTTAGTTTGTTAAAGTGAAGAAGTTGGAACTGCACTTTTATCAGTCCCTTCACGTTTCGTGTCACGACACGCGTCCATCTCTAGTGGCCCAATCCGCCAACTGCCTTCCTTTTTTTTTGGTTCATGCTCGTTGTTAGGTGATTTGTCAGCGCACTGTCTGTCAACACCTTTGGCAGTGTTTTTGACTCTTTTGGCCGCTTCATTTTATTTTGGCCCAAACCGTTTGTATGTCAGCAGCGTTTGCTTCATTTGCTGCATGAGTTTCAGTTTTGCTCGTCAGTTTTCAGTTTCACGTTCAGTTGGGCGTTTCAATTTCTGTTTCAATTTGTGTTTTTTCAGTTTCAGTTTCAATTTCAGTTATTATTTTTAGAGAATGTATTATTTGTGCCATTTTCATGTGCACGTTGTGTCCATGCCCCAATTGCCAGTTTGGGTTTTGTTTATTTACTTGTTAATTGTCGCATTGTTCGTTTCCACACTTTTCGATATGTTAAAAGTAATGCACAAGATCCCATAAATAAATATATATATATCAATAAGCCCATTCAAATTTAATCAAAACAATGCGCAGTATAGCCTTTAAAATTTATGAAATATATTTAACATTATTTTATTTTAAAAAAATTCAACTAAATGGGTTGAAGAGCCTAGAGTTATTGTAAATATAAAAATTGTTACACGTCAGCATTTTAATTATCGAAAATTAAAATTAAATTACGTAATATATTACGTTATTAATATAATAGGAATTATATTAAAAATTTAAATTTAAACAAAAGGAAATTAAATTGAATTGGAGTAAAAATTGGAAGGCAACAAAGCTGACATACTTTCATAGAACCAAAGAGACCTTCCTCAATGGGCGGTCAGCTTTTGCCTCGGGTTAGGCTTAATAAATATCCAACAATATTCGAACCAGCTGACTGAGTTTTTTAATTGAATATAGGGTTCATTAAATACAAAAGATTGAAGGTTGACCAAAGGGCTTCCCAGCTTCACAAAATGGGTAGGAAAGAAAATTGTCAACTCATCTTGTTGTTAAAGTCTAAGTAATTAAGCGCCTAACAAATTCAAGGAATTTCGGGCCTATTTGTATTAAATCTTCAAGGCAAATGTTTCTTACTTCTTTTTCTGTTGTTATTAGTGCTTACTGTTTTATTTTGACATATTTTCAGTAAGCATTTTAAACTCGAGCGTTTCCCCCTTTCAGTTTTAAAATTAAAAGTGCGTGAAGCGTTTTTAAGTCGGCTGTCGGTTTTGTGTCCGATTCCGGAGGTTGACGCATTCTATTCGAATGGCCATTAAACATCAATTACTGTCTCTGGACACGTACCCCCAAAAAGCCCATCAAGATGTGTAGACAGCTAAATGCAAAAAAATGTAAGAGTAAAAGGTATAAGACGGATCGAATTTGGTGTTAACAAAAACTGAACAAAGTTGTTGAACTTGAATTCCAGCTGGATAATTGCAATAACAAGAAAATAAATATAAATATATAGATCAAACATCAATTTCTAAGCTTATAATCATTCTGAATAATTTCAATTGTTCCTTAAAAATAATTAAAAATATTATATCCATTGAATGTTCATTCTGTATTCAATAATATTACCAGAACTTACAACATTATTCGAATCACAAAATAATAAATAAATAATAGCAAAACCTTATATTTATTATAGATATAAACAAAAACTCAAAAGTGTCCGACGAATTCATTTGATATTTTTCAGGAATTCGAATGAATTCTTTCGACACTAGAATTATATTTTTTTTAACTTTATTTTTAATATAAGTTGTCAGTTGTCTGTGCATTTTATTAGTTTGTATTTTAATTTTTAATTAATTTGTATTTACATTTCTGTGGATGAGGAAGTTAACGGTAATCATTCCCACTAGGCGTATACGTTTAATCGCAAAGCATTGAAATTGCGGAAATTGCGGCAACGGAAATGCAACGAATCAAAGTGGTATGTGACGAGTGCGAAGTGAGTACACTCAGAAGCACCCTAAGACTGGTTGCACTTTGACATTTGACAAATACTTAACAGTATTTGCCTGGCTTAATAAACTCTTTTTCGTTGACTTTGCCGCCACAAACGAAACGCAAAGAGAGATTGAAAAAAGCCAACCAAGGACAGCGAATGGTGGCAACCAGGCTGAAGGACGAGAGGGGATGAGGATGGGGACAGGGCACGGGGGAAATGGTCGTGTGTCGGGCTGTAAAATGGCAGTGAAACCGAGTGCGGCGGCAATGATTGATTGCACGTTAAAGCTCGAGAGCATCACATCATTTCCTTTTTACACTTGACAGGAAATGCATTTTTAGCTAACGAAATGAGCAGCGTGTGTGTGTCCAAAGACAGAAAGAGATGGCAAGAGAACCTGGGAGCGAGAGTGAAGGACAAAATGGAGGTAGAGAGGAAGTGACAACTAGCGTGGGACCAACGAGATATTCAAATCACAGCAAGTGGCATGAAAAGGTAACAACATTGAATAGGTGCAAATAATGAACGACTTAAAGATACCCTGTTGCCACACAATTGCGATTTTTAATTGGTAAAATTATTTATGTATCTAATACAGTTTTCTATGTTTAATTTCAAATGTATACTTAATATAAAATATTATAAGTTTTGAATATTTTTTTCTTTGTTCATAAATATGTTTTTTCGTAGCTATTAGTTATTTAATTTAATATTAGTAAAAACTTATGTCATTACGTTTTATAAATTTTATTATTTATTTAAATTTGAAGTGAAAAATTACCCAAGTCTTGTTAATATAAATTGACTTAATAATTTAAACTTAATCTCTTTTTTAAATGATTTAAATGCATCCTTTAATATTAGAATGAAGCAACATCTACATGATTTTGTTCATCAATAGACTCATTAGACTCAACTTGTTCTCGCACGGAACAGGGTATTCGAAGGGGTGGGGAGTAGTGGCAAAATGCACTCGACTGCAGTTCCACAGACAATTTACACAAAAATCACACAAACAAGTGCCCATTATATGGCTGTGTGTTGAGTGTGTGAGTGAGTGTGAATATGGACACTGAGCAGTGCATTGAAATGGAAATGATTTCAAAGTTCACAGTTCTTCATGTCTCAGCTTGCAATTCTCGTTTCTCGGCATCTCTTTTGCCAAAATGTGTCTTTAAGTTGAAAACTTTCCATTTCAGCAAACAGGAACTGCCAGGCAATTTACAACAATTTAAGCCAATTAGTGGGCAAACATTAATCCCTGCATACAGATATATCGATCAAAACTAACCATAGACAGGTAACTTCCAGCTCATAAACACCTTTCCGCATTCAATGAATGGATATATACAACATGGAGCTATAGAGGCGGCATAATTGGCAGTCAGTCAGTCATGCCAAGACAAATGACCTGAGACGAATCTCATAGAAATATGCACACTCTGAGTGTACTTTGAATGAACTCACACTCACAATCCCACAACACACACTCAGTTTGGCAGTACACCTCCTACAGCATCCGACTGCTCGGATTTGTTTGTCGCTCGAAATAATCCATCAATATTGAATGCCAAACGGAAATCGAAACTTATTTATGTTTTTATGTGCGTCTCAGTTAAGAAACCTATTCCAAATGCATAAACTAATAATTTTTGTTTTGAACAGAGTACTTAACTGTTAGAAAACATAAAACAAGTTTATTTTATGTTTACGAAAGGAAATGGATTTGTTTTCATTTTCATCCATCAGTTTCATTGATTAAATGTGAATTTAATTGAATTTCAATAAGTTGTGTGACCAGTTTAAGCAGTTAAAAAAAAAAATCAACAAACTAATAAATTTCAACAGACGCCACCCAAAATATTTATATAAATCGATCAAAAGAACGGCGACAATTTTTACAGACACAAACACAGAAATGAATCAATTTAACGATGCGATTAGAATCGATTGGCGTCAACGGAACTGCAAACAACGCCAAAACTCAATAACGATTTTGGCTTATTTATTTTGATTGCGATATATTTCTAATATTCCATTATTGTGTCTGTTGTCGCCGCTTTAAAGCTTTAGAGATTATGCAATGAAAAGGAGTCCAAAAGAACCAGATGAACAATGACGATTGACCGCTGGCTGCGAGATTGACGCCCACACCCAGAAACAGAAAGACAGACAGACAGAAAGACAGACAGACAGACAGACAGACAATTCGGCCAATTATGAGGTTGCTAAGCGGATTTGGATCTCTATTCTAGCTGGTTCTCAATAGTATGGTAATCGTCAGTACTCGCGCTCAGATTCACAGCAATTGGTAAGCAACTAAATATCTGTAATTGGTTTAAGTAGCTTAACATAAGTTCTTTACTCAATATATTTATTCAGAGTATTACGAGATGTTCCCATACAAATGTAGTTGACTGAGTTGTGACAGCTAGTTAAATATTTACATTAATTTGAACATTCAAATTTACTTTCCCACACGGTTCAATGATGTCCCCGATTCGATAATTCAAAACAAATATTAATTGGCACAGAAATCGACAAAACAGCTTTGCAAATACATGTATCAAAAACTTTCATATTTTACACTATTTGCATTAGATCGTATTGAACTAATTCGAAATTGGTATAAAATGTTTGAAATTCGATAATAGTTTATCATTCAACAATTGAAATTCATAATTCAATAGTTAAGATGAGATCCCAAAGAGTTTTTCTGAGCTGTGTAGCCCTGGCACTTCTGGCCGTTGCCTACCTGCCCCTGGGGGGAGCTGTTACCTGTGAGGAGGATCCCGAGGACCCCGAATGCGTGGACTGCACTGAGTTACCCGATGATCCCGAGTGCCTGGAGGTAACGGAGCCACCAACAGAAGCCCCCACGGGCGATACGACCGTGGCGGGAGAAGAAACTACGGCTCCCACCGATGACACTGAGACCACAACAACTTCATCCGGAGGCTCCAAAGGCAGTAAGACAAAGAGGATACGCAAGTTCAAGATTGTGAGAAAACCAGGCAAGAAGACCATCAAAAGACGTCGCAACCGCAATGGAAAAGGCAAATTCTTCAAAAATAGAAGTCCCAATCCAGTTGAAAGGAGGAGCGGCAGACGCGGAGGCAGGAGAGGAGGATTCAGATTTTAAGAAACTCCATGGTGCCAATTTTGATGACAAAATGTATTACCGATAGCCGACAAACGATAACTCACCTGGATTTCGAGTACTTGCAATTCAAATATGTTGTAGCTTTAGCCATAGAATTAAGAGTTTCTATACATTTGTTGTTCAGTTTAAAAATAAAAGAAATTATACCATTTATTTAAAGTTTATTTATTTATTTAATGGCAACTAAATGCAGTTGACCAAAATTAAAGTAAAACTTAAATTAAGAATAAGCACATGAAAAATGTTTTTAAAGTAAAATTAAGAAATAATATTCAAGTTTAAATTTTAAACTAAAAAGGATAAAAGAGTTAAATTAGAAATTAAGAATCTGGGGGTATTCAAAAAATTATTGAATGATCCAACATTTGTTGCAAGGCTTGGGGAAAACCCAGAAAAACCCAATCAGATCAAATGGTATTAGTAGTAAAACACAAGTATTAGAATTATTATGGTCAGGGATTTCAAGGAGGGGAGTGAGAGTTCTGAAGAGAAAACCTGATAAAGGCTATTATAATTTGTGCACAAAAAATGAGCTGAGGAAATCGTAATTAGTTGTGCATGGAAATAAAGATAATGACTTTCAGCTCCTAGTATCTTTACAGGGGACATGTTATAAACCATGTTATAATCATAATTCATCAGATCCCTTTCTGATCTGATTCCTGTTCGGTTTAGCTGCGTATTTAAGTTCATTTTAGTACAGAGCGTGTTTTAATTAAAAGCAATTTTTGCCATGTCAAACAACGTCAACGTCAACGCTTGAAATATTTAGCATAGTCATTAAATAGCAGTGCACCTTCCCACGTTTTACATATCCCACATCCGTATTCCACGGGGACTTTCGGTATTCCGCATCACGTATACGCCGCGTGGCCCACGAGCAGCTGTTAAAGTGCCAACAAGTTGATGATGAAGGTGACGCTCACATGCTGCTGAGATAGACTCCTAAAGCGAATGGCACTTGTTCAGCCAGTTATTCTTAAATCCAGCCAAAGAAGAGGAAGAGACCAAGAACCAATCAATATGCTGAATGCTCGTAGTAAATATTTGAATATTCAAAAGTGCTGTGATTTCCATTCACTTGATAGTCGATTGGGCGCTCTGCTTCGAAACCTGTATTGTTTGACTATTTACTAGCTCATAAAGGGTCCTTCTATCTCTCTCCTTCTCTCTCTCTCTCTCTCTCTCCTATTGCCTGCTTCTTCTCTTACTCCTGCGGATCCTGTTGCTGTTGATGTCGCCGGCTAAACTGCACAGGATGTCGACGCCGGTGCTCAAGTGGCATGCATCCAAGTCCAAGAGCCCTACAAATTTTTAGGCATTAGCAAGTGTGTTGTGATCGTTGTTGTTGTTGTTGTTGTCGTTGTTGTTGTTGTTATCGTTGTTGTCTGTGCACTTGGAATGCCAACGGCGTTGTTAAAATGCGCCTGTGGAACTGTGCGTGGGTGGGCGTGGCTCTCGCACACAGACCCAAATGCAATCAATGCTTACAGCTATTGTTGTTATTGCTCTTGTAGTTGTTGTAGTTGTTGTATTTGTTGTTGGTGTTGTTGATGCTTGACGCTTTCACTGAAAACAATCAGGCAACCCCAAACAGCATGCATGATGTGTCAGACATCGCGCTCTGCACTCTTTGCCGGCACTTAGACGCCTTTAAATATGCAGCATTGTCAAGTGCAGTCAGGTGCCACTTTGTTGCACAGCTTTTGAATAATACTTCATACTCAGCCAGTCAGCACAACCAACTGTTGTAACTCAACTTCAGTGAACTCGAGACAGTTAGATCTAATCCTTATAAATTAACTCACCTACTTAACCTAGCTCCAATGATGAAAACTTACTATGGAAAGCATTCAATACTTAAGTAGTAGACTATATACAATTTAAATGAAATAGAGAGATTTGAGCAATCCAGAGATTTCATATTTCGAACATTTACTTTTACAAATCACTAAGAATTATTATTGAATTGAATGAAATTCCTTAAGAATTATTGGTTTTTTTGCAAGCAATAAATTCATTTAAAAATATATTTATTGTCTTCAAATTTAATTCAATTTAATAATAATTCTGAAATTTAATTATTTTAATAAAAGTTAACAATAGTAAGATAATAATTTAAATTTACAATATATTGCGCATACGAATATAATTGTTAGATGCAATCAAATCTAAAACTTTTTACCAAGTTGTATACAGTTTCTGAATTGGCCTAAATACAAAATTTTGCTAAATACATGTTGAGTAATTGCCTGATTTTCTTATTCATAACTCAATGCGAGGGGAAACCTCGAATGCCAACCCAAAACTGTCAAAAGTTATGAATTCGCTTGGCACGCACACTAACGCACACACACACACACACACACACACACACACACTAACACACACAACTGAACTGAGGCAACTGCATTACAATTAAAGTGCAGGCAGTTTGAATTGGTACAGTTACCGCAGCAGAAATAGAAAAAAAATAATAGCTGCTCGCCTTAGGCATCGCAGATAAATCACATAAATTTATTATGATGATGGCATAAATCATAGGCGCATATATATAAAATTGCAGCATGACAGCGTTGTTGTTGTAGTTGCTGTAGTTTTTCTGGGCATTGTTTTCGTTGTCTAAACGCCGCAAAATATGCAATGAAAGCCAGGGAACGGCCCGAAAAGAGCAGGGAACCGGAATGGGATCCAGGAAAGGGGTCCAGGAACAAATGCGAGAACGAGTACCCGAAACCAGAGCCCCTGTCAACGCTTGACCACTCCAAAAATGCACCGCTGTGGCGTAAATTTTCTGACAGTTTCCCCAGCAACCCCCTCCGAGCGACAGCCCTTGGGGTGCATTGCTCAAAAATCACTAAAAAAAAAATAAAAAAAAAAATGAGATTGTTGTGCTATGGAAATTATTTTCTTGTTTTTGTGTCCGACAGCTTGCAGGCAATTCTTGGTTTGGTACTGCATTCAGTCGCTTTGCAGTTGACACTGCCCGAACTCTGTCGGTTTAGCAATTTGTTTTTATTGCCTTGTTTTCAGTATACCTCGGACTACTGCTTATGAATGGGTATACTATACTAAGCAAATTTCTCAAGCTCAAGCGGATTCTTAATGTAATTCTTAGAGATTTCATGTGCTTTCAACATTTAAAATTTAATTTTAGCTAGTTTATTGAGCTATACATTTATTAAAAACACATTTCATAGAGTTTTAATTTCCTTTTTCTAAATGTTGCCCTATTTCAGCTTATTCTTTATTTTAAAAAAAAAATTATTTTTATGACTTTGATATTCTTTTAAAAAAGATGTACCTATCTAAATAAGTTTTTAGTTTTTTCATTTTTTTTTAAGATTTGATGTGCTTTTTCATATTTTACAACCTTTGTCTATGCGCCTAAAAATTTGGTTGTTAATAATTATACTTAAATTATGTGAATTTATTTTCCAACAATTTTATTTTTGATCTTGTACAAATTTAAGTTCTTAATACTGATCTCCCGTTGAAATTGAAAAATATTGGACTCGCAAGTTATTTTATTTGTTTAAGATGAGCACAACTTTTACAGGGTAACTCCTGCTGCATCAAATCTGCATTGACTCTCGAGTGCCGCGAGTTGAATCTCATTTGTGCTATTGCTGTGGCGGCTGTCACTTTTCGTTGGCCGCCATGTTCATAATTTCCATGTTAATATTGCCCTTGAGTCATAATTCAGCAATGAAATTAACTCCGCTGTGTTTTGTCGTCTCCCCAAATGAGGACCACAGCAAGAGGGACAATAAAATCATGTTTAGCGCAATTAGCATATGGGACAGTTTTGCTGCGACATGTGGATTTCATAATTAAAACCCTTGTTTAGGGATTTCTATAGTCGTCGTCATCGTTATTGTCAATATTGTTGATTGGTGACTAAACCGAAGTGACGCATTACTAATTAATTTTATGATGATTTCGTATAAAAAGTTTGATTTTATGACCGTATATTAAAAGAACAATTCATAGAAAGTTGTCATGTTGTAAAAATATAATTTGCAGCTTTCACATTTAAAACCATTTACTTAAAGCGTGCAACTAATATTTAATAAAATTGTATACTTTAATTGGATACATTTTAATTGTTATTTAAATTTTTGGACAATTAAAATATGTATCTTACTATTCTTATGCTGCTGCTAGACTGTGATGGAATAAACACGGATTTTTCGCATATTCGATCAATTCTGCATGCAATTTGCCTCAAGGGCTACAAATTTCTATAAAATCTCATCAGCTAATTTTGGAAAGCGTCTGCGAAAATTTCTGAATGTTAATAGAATTTTAGCGAAATTATGAGATGAAAGTTGATTTTCATTCGTATAATTTTCCACATATTCAAATTTTGCTATGCGCTGAAAAATAACAAATTTATACAGCTGGGGGATTATCAAAATGAAGAGACAAACACAATCATATGTATATTGTACATACAAATGACAATCGAAATTAATCAATCATTTTGGGGAAAGAGAAAGAGAAGTTAAATAAAAGCCATACTCATTTGCTCTATTTGCACATCCATCGAGCACACATGCTGACAAGTACGTACACATTATTTGAATAGCTCACTTATTTTATTTGTCATTATTAGTTCGATTATTTGGAATTTGGGATATTAGTTATTGTTATTGAATAATTGACACAGAAATGGTTAAAAAGCTAAACAAACAATATTTGAAATGTATTAACAATTTCAATAATTGAACTAATTCGAAATTGGTATAAATTGTTTGAAATTCGATAATAGTTTATCATTCAACAATTGAAATTCATAGTTCAATAGTTAAGATGAGATCCCAAAGAGTTTTTCTGAGCTGTGTAGCCCTGGCACTTCTGGCCGTTGCCTACCTGCCCCTGGGGGGAGCTGTTACCTGTGAGGAGGATCCCGAGGACCCCGAATGCGTGGACTGCACTGAGTTACCCGATGATCCCGAGTGCCTGGAGGTAACGGAGCCACCAACAGAAGCCCCCACGGGCGATACGACCGTGGCGGGAGAAGAAACTACGGCTCCCACCGATGACACTGAGACCACAACAACTTCATCCGGAGGCTCCAAAGGCAGTAAGACAAAGAGGATACGCAAGTTCAAGATTGTGAGAAAACCAGGCAAGAAGACCATCAAAAGACGACGCAACGGCCAACGATTCCCAAAATATTCAAAATTCGGCTAAATGGCGAACTGTTAAAGGAAGCCCCATAACCGTAGCAGACTATCGGCAATTGACTATCGTTAAACGACTATCGACAACGGACTATCGTTAACTGACAACGAAATATGAACATTCAACCAGATGTTTTACTTTTTAATCTAGAATTAAGAGCTTTGTTATTTGCTTTTTAATAAAAAATACTTTGTTTCTACATATTAAAGACTTGGTCTAATCTTTGCTGAGGTAATATCAATTATTTACAAACACATCAAGCCGCTTTATCCAAATAATCGTAAGTGTCATTGTCAAATTTGTTTTTTAGGTAAATATTATTTAAATTGTGTAAAGCAAACTGAAGCCGTGTAAGAATTTTCTGTTTTGGGCAAACCTATGTAAGAAGATATTTTTGGCTGTTTCACTTTCTATAGTACAAATCTCAAAAAGAAAGTACAGGAAAACTTCTAACAAAAACTATTATTCTGAAAAAAGGAACCTGTGAATCTTAAGGTTAATTGATATTGATATTGCTCAATTCATTTAAATTTAGTATTCAAAGATTCCATTGCAAGTTCCTAAGCAAAATCGAATTAAACTGGCAATCATATCAAATTTCAGCTGTGTACTCTCTATTTTATATAAGTAAAACAATTAAAAGTATAATTAAAAAATATGCTAATTTTATACGAAATTGTAGAAAACTTGGCTTTCAAGTTGATAGCTTGAATTTCATTTTGTCTTTCACTAAATCAAAAAGCGTCCAAGGCGTCATAACTTTACTAACAAATTGGCTGACTTAATGATTCAGACTGATTTATTCTTGACTGCAAGTCTCAGAGCTATGTCTCTCAAAGTCGATGTCGATGTGGCGTTTATGAATATGTAAATTAGGCTAAGATAGAGAAATAGATAGAGAGAGCGAGGAGAGAAGCGGCATCAGGTGTGACATTACCAGAGTCGGTTCATTAAACTTGAGCTGCCCCGAAAAGTATGCAGCAGTTAATTAGCTGACTGAATGTGCAGCCTGCCAAGACACGAGTTTAATGAACTTGCCGCGCAAAGGAGACAGACGTGGGATGGGGGATGTGGGCGGGCTTGCAATAACTAAAATCAAAGTGTTTGGGCGCAAGGACACCGCCCCAAGGCGGCTGCACAAATTAGTTACAGAAGCAAAGGCTCAAGAAGGATATGCGAAAGTGGTCAACAATTACGACAGATGGGGAGGCAGACGGTTGGCAGGTTGGCAGGTTGGCAGGTTGGGAGATTGGGCTAACAGGCAACAGCTGCTCTTCAGCGGCATAAACGGCAAAAGGACCTCAATGAATGACATTTAATTATTTCATCAAGAAAGCAAATAGCCCAAGGAGCGAACAATCAACTTTTACCCAACACAAGGCATTGGCATATTCTTTTCCTTATTATTTTTGTTTGCTACCCCCGCCTGTTTCATATTTGGGCGTACCCACATAACGCCATAACCCGACGAAACCCTCAGAGCACTCAGTACCCAGTACTCAGCTCCCAGAACTCAGCAAGCTCCAAGTTCAGGCCAAAACAGGCTGAGAATGCTGGTTAAACGCCCTCAGCTCGTACGTGGGCAAACAATGACTTCATTTTCGGGCTGTGCAAAGACGCTTAAGACCAAAATGTTTGCAGTTTAGCAACATTATGAGATATTAGATTAAAGCAGCAATTCCCTTTCGTATTTGGTCTCAAATTGTAACCAATATGTTTCAATAGAGTAAGCGAATGTTTCAATAGTCTCTTTTCAATAATAATTTAAAAAAATAAATATATCTGCATTTGGTGTCTTACACCTTTCCCATAAACAAAATATAAAGGTTAAGTTCAAATACAATAACTAACTCAATCTATATGCCTAATTTTATAATATATATAGATATATATATATATATTTACATTTGTTGTCTTACAAATTTCCCATAAATAAATACATAAAGGTTAAGCTCAAAAAAAAATTACTTAATCATTATAAATGCCGAATTTTATAAAAATAAAACCGAACTCTATTAAACAAATTGAATGTCTGCCGCAAGTTGATTTTCATTCAAGTTTCCTCCCGGACATTCCATCAATTAGTCAACACACGTCCCTCAACTAATTATGCAATATGACAATCATGACAAAAATGCCAGACACAAAGAAAAATGCCGGAACCAGTAAAGAGCACAGGAGACTCGTTCTTCATAAGGACGACGCGATGTCCATCTAAAACTTGTCCCCAACAATTACGCAAATTGTTGTTGTCATTGTGTAAACACTTGTTAATGTCAAATTTGACATTTGATACAAACGACAAGAGGGTGTATGAAGTGTCTGAGTTGCAGACTCTGGACAGACCATTCACCCACACACACACACACACACGCACACACAGAGCTCAGACACACTCAATGAAAGGCAGGCAGGAAGTGCTGCGGTCCAATATGTCAGTTACCAGGTGTGCTTGGACATGTTCATGTTACACTTGATTAAGTAGGCGCTGAGTTCGACGAAATGCTTTTTAGATGGTTTCGCAACAGCCGGTGCTCTAGGAAGGCCACACAGGGCGGGAGGGGGTAACGGGCGAGTGAGCGGGTCACTGAACGTGCCAAATTATTGACAGCGTGACGCAAACTCGGCCAACACTCGGTGAACTTTGGGCCCTGACTGCCAGAGTTGCTTGATTAATTAGACGCAAAAGCCATTGGGCCAACAGGTTTCCACCAGCCTTCGGCCTGGCCGAGTGCGTGCGCCAGCGACCGCGTCAAAAGTCGCCCCTGGATGGAGTTGAGTTCAGTTGAGTTGAGTTCTTCATTAGCACGCAGGCAGGAAACATCTCAGCCTGGTCATTGTCCTCGGGCGAGCAAGGGACATTTTGATGCTGGGGCTTAATTATTTTAAAGCAGTGCTGTTGATACCATTGTTAATCGATAATCGATTCGTCTGCCACAGTAAATTCTATTCACAGTCTCAAAAGGCATAGTTTAAATATTATTATTTGTTATGTTAGGCCTCTCAGCATTAACATTCTGTAAAGTTTACAGAGTCATTGCTTGGAAATTCCTAGTAGTTGATAAAACATTTATATAAAACAAAAAATGTCAACTAAGACGCTGTATAACTCGTTATTATATTAAACTACGAGTTAAAACTTCACAATGCAGAAAATGCGCTGCAACATTCTATTAAGCTAACAGAAAAGGGAATCCAATTACAATTTATTTGGATAAGAAACCGATGAGCAATCAAACTGAAGTAAATTAATTTTAATTTTGGAAAGACTTGTTTTTGAAATTATATTATTCACATAAATGACAACATATATTATGGGTAATCAATGGGCAAATATTGTTGGGTGATGTTACCACGCTGTTAAGTTAAACTGCTCCCCTCGAACATTCCGTCAAGTTTACAGAAAAATGGCGGATAATTCTTATTTGAATCAACTCCCGTTATTTACCACAAACTCAACTGATTAAATATATTTCTTGATTGCTCAACTGATCATGTACCTCAATTGGAAGATCCCTTTATTGGGATATCAATATTTCGTCTTGACACATGTTCAATGCACAATCAAATGCTTCAGCATTTGCAAAGAGCAATTGAAATGTCTTATCGTATTCTGAGATTTTACTTTGCTACTTAAACAATACAATTTACGATCTGATATCTTTCCATTCCCGCATACACATTGTTTACCCATTCTCTCTGTCTCTCTGTGTCTCTGCTTCTCTATCTTTCTATATTCTCTGTCTCGTTGGCTGTGGCCACTGTAAATCTCGTCTTTCAACTGCTCACAATTTTCGCAATGAAATTTCGATGCGTTTTATCGAATGCTCCTTGTCTGGCAAATGTCATACACATGTCCAATGTGCTTGTATATGTCAGTATGTGTGTGTTCTGTGTGTGTTTCCTTATGTGAATGACGAGCTGAGAAGATTTTGTTGCATACTTTTGAGCTTGCTCTATGGTAAATTGAATTTATGCGCGGCACAGTGGGTGATTTGGGTGATCCAACGGAACGTATTTAACAACAAATAGATTTTTTTTCACTAAGATCACTTAAATAACTATATTTTAAGATATATTTTTATCGGGTCTAAGGTCTCGTTACTCTTTATCCTATTCCACTATTAGTAAAAATATTATTTACTGCAAATATTAAATATTCAAATAAAATAATAAATAAATATATTTTTTTTGTATTTATTTCAGCAATCAAATACAACACAATTTTTAGAGCAAAACATTTTGAATTTGAATTAATCCACGCTAGATTGTCCATTTCTTCCACTGTGCACTGCAGGCATCAGCAGTTGGGCGAGAGGGAAAGAGAGAAATATGGAGATATGCATTGATTTTGTGCTATAAAAAAAGGGGGAAAATACGACAAGAACTCGACGAACCCTTGTGGAATCCGTGTCTCCTTGTCTGTATGCGCATAAAAATCCTGTCATTTTGGCAGCGCCTCAAGTTTTGTTCACAAAATCTAAACGCGTATTGCTCTTGTATTTTTTATGTGCAACATTTGTTGTTCGCGTTGTTGTTTTTGCTATTCTGTTGCAAGTTGTCTGTGGCAAGCAGACTGGAAAACATGCTATGACGTTAGCTTCGCTATTTTCGCTACTTGTCAACTGCAAATGTCTCAGAGCAGACTGCAAAGCTATCCGACCAGTCGGAATATCTAATGTATATTTTTAGGAGCAACTGTAAAAGAAGTAAAATAATAACTTCGCTAATTTACACTTAGCTCAGAAGAGTATGCAATACATTTGTAGTTTTAGTTGAAACGTTTAGAGCCAACGTTTATTTGTTATCAGGAATGACAAACTTAGAACTAAACAGTCAGCGCTTAGGCCTCATCTTCCTCGAGCTCCTCCTCCTCGACCACCTTGGGCTTGGGCTTCCGCCTTGAGGAGCCACGAACACGTGAAGGTCTCTTGGTGGTCGTTGACTTCGGCTTGGGATTCTCCAGCTCGTCCAGTTCAGCATCAGTTAAGCGATCCTTATACCAGTCGGCACTTCAAATAATAAGATAAAGTTATTTGATTAATTATATTCAACAGTGTGGTTTAATTAAAACTTACCAATCTGGCACTGTGCGTGCCCAGTCGCAGGTCTTCTTCTCCTCATCGAAAACCTGGCCCAATTTGCAGCCATTGCGACGAGGCAGATCCCCATTCACACACACATAGAAGAACTGGCAGTCGTCGGGATCCGCATAACGTGGATGTGTGACAGCAATACTTTCGTTCACCTTGGGACACTCAAACTCAAAGATATCCTCCGACTTGCAGCCAGTGACGCCCACCTCGTCCGGCCAGGTGCAGATGCCAGTCTTGGGATTAAACACCAGGCCAACCGGACAGGTGATCATGTTAAACTGGCCATCGACGCAGAAATAGAACTTATCGCAAATGCCCGGCTTCTCATGGCCGAAATATCCATTCTTTCTTGGGCAATGCTGCGAAGGTTGCGGCGTTTCTGCAAAGCAACATATTTATTAAACATCTCGAAAATAAATAAGCGTTTACTTCTAATAGAAATAAATAAGTTATTATGTTTAGATTGAATTTAATGGAACCTATGGTTCCTAGCAAAGTGAAAGGATGAATGTCAACACATTGAAAGGCAGGGAAGTAATTTAAAATAAATATTATATTTCATAACAATTAGTCTCTTTAAAATATGGCTTATATTAAAACTTGTTCCTTTCAAATTCTTTGCTATATTTTTATCAGCATTATTTTTTTTGTATTTTTTTTTTAAGTTATTATTTGATTTTAAAGGGGCTTCGCTTGGCTTTTCCTCTGTGTATATTTCGTTGCAAAATATTCTACGAGTTTATATACGAGTTTCTAGTTCAGTTTTGCAGTGTCCAAGGGACATTCCTTGCCTCCAGTTGTTTATGCACCAGACTGAGAGTTTATTGCCACAACAGTTTGCCAAGAATGCCAACGTAGTGCGAGTAGTTAGTATGAAATGGTCAACTGCATGCTCATATCTTAGGATGGCCAACATCCTTTGGGCCAACACTGTGCACTTCCTGCTGCCGGTCAGATACTGCTGGGTCCTATATTTTATTTTATATAAAATACTTTGTAGACTCATATGCTAACTAACGACAAAGGTAATTGAAATAGCCAACGGGGTTTTATATAATGTGTGCTAATTGCTTTGATGGACGCACAATTAAAAATTTATATTCGAAGGCTCTTCTAATTGCAAATACTGCGAGATAGAATTTAAAATCAGAACTTTAGAGACGAGGAAATATATTTAAATATAAATGCAAAAAGTCTCATTTAATAAATCTAACTTATTGGATGTACTTAGGATTCTTTAGTGAAGAAAGACATTATATTATTTAAAGGAAAAGCGATGAATGCATTTCTATTTACTTAACATGTCATCAATTTTTCTTTAAATAAATAACCTTTGTATTATATTTGTTAATTAATTTTCCTAAAATTCTCGAAGCATAGAACAATTAATAAAGTCTGAAATACATTTGATTACTCAAAAAGTATAGAGTCAAACTTCTGCTGCTGCCAGCGCATATTTTCAGAGACTAAAATATAAAATGTCACTTGCCATAAAATCCCTTTGAGTGTCACAAAATAGGATAATAAAATGAAAAATAGCTTAGAAGCCAAGCAAAATAAAATAGAATAAAACAAGACCTTAATATAACACACAGAGCAAAGACCTATTGACGACAATAATTTGGGTTAACCGCCTCGCATGCCGTTTGCATAATAAATTAGTTCTTTTTTATGTAATTTTCGTTTTTTTTTTTTGTTTTGTTTTAAAGAGAAGTACGAGTAACGAGCAAATAAGTGTGGGCACGGCTTGCGTTCATGGGTTGATTTTGGCCAGGTTTAAATATAGCACAAGGCGTGAGATTTTTTCACTGCGTTTTCCAATGAACAACACGCTATGCATACTTAAAATAAATATAAAACTGGAACTCTTCTAAAGAGCAGTGAAGGAAAAGAGCAAAATATATATGTATAGAGTATACTCACGAAGCTTGGAGCGTTTGCTGCAATCAATGTTATAGGGTAAATCGCATTTCTCCTCAACAGGCGAGTAATCATTGAAGACCATGCCATCGGGACAGAGACGTTCAGTGTGTGCGCCATCTCTGTAATTAATAATTTTAATATTAATGATATACTTTAAAAATTGTAAATAAATTAATTTAAAAAAAAATTAATAAATAAACAAATTTGATAACTCGAATCTAGACTTTCGAGATTTTTGCTACTCCAAACAGAGTCCTTATTAGCAGCATTAAATATCTCTCGCAGCGAGGCTTTGATGCTTTAGTTAAATATCTCCAAGGACCCAACACATCCTCAAAGTCAAGTAAATTTTGACACTTTTTTTGATTGTAACACGTCTAAATTATTGCCGCTCACTTGCGGCTTCAATGGTGCGAAGGATGAGCAAAGCACGTTTATACACTCCATTGGTTACCGCTCAACGTTATCCCGAGAGGCGTTCTGGTCGAGCTGGGGAAATCACTTGACTGTTGCTAATCACAAAAGGCTAACCAAACGTAGATTTAACCAGCCACAAAAAGGGCAAATATATATTTTAAGAGAATTAAGGACAAACAAAGATTATCAGCCTATGCAAATTGGCAACTGTTTAAAAACGGATATTACACATACGCCCCATTGGATTGGCGTAGTATTTAAATATGTGTGTTCAACTTACAGGCATGCGTAGTATTTATCGCACTGTTTGCTATCCGGAAAGAAACCACTCGCATCCGGACACTCATCGGTGGGCTCATACACCGGAGCCTCGACCTGTTTGCGTCTGGAAGCTGCGGCTGCCACCACGACGGGATCACGCGTCCTTGGAGGCAAATGACGCTGCGATGGCGGATGACCCTGACCCACACGGAAATAGGCACGTTCGACCTGTGCCTGTGCTAATGTTGTGCCTGTGAACGATACCAGAAAGATAAAGATATGAGTAAAGTTAAACTTTAACAAATAAAAGAATATTATCATACATAAAACATCGAGTTATAATATTAATTTAATATTATATCTGCGTTTTGTTACAACAGAAGGACAACAGAGCAATAACAGTTTGATTTCAGGCAAAAATGACAATAACAGAACGATAACAGATTAATCTGTGTAATGTTAATGTAGAGTAAATAAACATTTCATATCAGTCTAATCTGTAGAGTTGTTTAAAATAAGATAATTTATGTAAACGCTGTGAAGCACTGTTAATGTTTCTAATTGAATTATATATGTAATCAGCTCAACATTTCTTCTGTGTATCGCAAACTGATTTTGCCTGCCGGTGAATTTCATCTTAAAACTATTTAAAGTATCTCCCTTAATTTTTTACAGTGTAAGTCTTTGGTTAATATTTTTCGCTTATTCAGCCGCTACGAAACCGGTTACGTATATAAGTTATCGTATTGTTTATAGTCGTGGGAGATTGTGACATAGGCAAATTAAGTGTGCGACCTTAAAAGAGAAAGTTATTATTAGTAAAAAACAGCTGTTTTTTGTCGAGTGTCATCAGCTGTTGTGTGTTGCACTGACAAAGCCAAGGCGGAGTCGGTGAATTCAACGAGTTGAGTCAGTCATCAAGCCAAATCAACACAAGTCAAGTCAAACCAATGCCATGCACTTCCGACAACGTTGCAACAACACATAAACACACACACACACACACACACACACACACACACACACTCACACGTGAAGCACATCAAGGTAAACCACTTTAATCAGCAACATTGCAAAAAATGCCGAGAAGAAATGAATTCAATCCGATTCAATTCAATTGGAGACGGCAGACAACTCACAACACACAACAATGCCGACGAGTTGCTGGAGTGTTGGGAGTGCCTGACATTCGATTAAACGTTAATAAAGAAACAATTCCACAGAGCAATTAGTGCGTAAAGTGTCAGGCAACATTTAAGCCAACGCCGGCGACAACGAACAACAGCAGTTACCAACAACAACTACAACAACAAGCAGCAACAACAACTAAAAGAAACAAGTTGTTGTAGTTGTTGGCACTGCAGCTGCTGCTTGTCATTGAAACACGTTTCGTACACAACTTGGCCCAAAAACAACAAAAAAACAATATAAAGAAATACTGAAAAAGTAGCTACGACTTTCGCAGTTGGTTTTATTTATACTCTATCCGGGGATATGGCTCTTCAATCTATTTTATTAATCTTGCTACGCTTAGAAAAAACTATAAAGAAATATACTATCACATGAGTAGAGTGATTGGATTTTTTGAATAAAACGACAGATTACAATAGCTGCTTGTTCATTAAATCAATCAATTTTTCCTAAATAAATTAATGATTCTCATAATGAAGCATCAAATTCGCCTACTCCCAGTGAGACTATTGTAAAGGAAGTTTACTATATAATGAAGATGAAATCAAATCAGAAATATGTTTTTCGTATTCGGTTATAAATCCCTATTAAAGCCAAAGACCTTCTATAGGGTATTTCGACGATGCGCTATAAATAATATATTTTCTTATTATATTGTTGTAGTTTTTTGTATATTTTTTGCAGCATGTCAAACGCAGTGTCGCATTGTCGTCGTCCATGTGGTTTGAATGTTGTTGATTTTTTTCTGCCTGGACTTGTCGACCGTCGAAGTGACAGTCTGTCAACAAGTTTGTCATAGAGTCCCGGTTCCGACAACTGTCGCCTGTCGCCCCGCTCCCCTTAGCCATTTGGCCCCTTTGACTTGATTTCCAGTCCGGTTAAACTAGATTAATTGTGTGCCTTCGCTGTCGTCGTGTTGAAATAGAAAAATGTGTATGGGCAAAAGGAAAAAAATCAAAGTTTTTGTGCCCTGTTTGCTTTCGTCGAATTGAATTCAAGTCACACACACAATTTTGTGGGTGTTGAGCTGTAGCCGTCAAAGAAAAATAAATAAATGTGCGTGGAACATGCGTGTTAAGTTCATTGAACATTAAATAGATTAAAAATAAACAGTTTGCCTTTTCTTATTTTTTCATTTTTTTCATGTCGCTCATCGAACTGTTAGGCAATTTAATCTGGCCTATTGAGCGCATATAAACATTTTCAAGTTGTCTAGACTGGCTTTTGTCGGAAGCGCAGTGAAAGCGCGCGGTGATAAGGATTGATAAATGATTACGTTTTTTATCTAAATGAAGCAAAAAATCAACTTAATTAAATAAAAATGTAAATATTGAAAATAATTAATTGAATAAAAATTAATATCAATTTATTTGCTTTGCTTTTAATAAGCAATATAAATTTAA
This sequence comes from Drosophila rellima, assembly GCA_035043635.1. NCBI lineage: Eukaryota > Metazoa > Arthropoda > Insecta > Diptera > Drosophilidae > Drosophila > Drosophila rellima. Next base: position 893,559 of record JAWNMV010000312.1, on the reverse strand, counting down.
AAGCAAGCTTTTGAAGCACTTTTAATTAAAATATGAAGAATAAATAATAATGAAATATTAAATCAATTTGCATTTCACATTATTCTATTATTAATTTGCTACTTGCTGTGCTGCGCACAAATCATCCCGCAATTAAACAAAAATTCGACTTTTTTAACACCCGCACTTGTTGAAATTGTTCGCACATTTAATTAGAAGAGACACAAACAATTGCCAATATATTTCATGGTCATTTTAACATAATTACAAAATATGTTTAACACACACAACACACCAACAGTTGCATATCAATTTTAATTTCTGTGCGACCAGAAAATAAACCATTATAAAAGCTTTTCTCGACTAAAAGATACTCATTACCATTGTGATGATCGAATCTTTCCCATCACATCGATTTTCGAAAGTATAGTATACCCTGCTCTTGCATTTTATGTCTGCAAAGTATAACAATATAAAATTTAAGCATATTGCATACTCATATTTAGACATTTAGGAGGACAACACGTATTTAATGAGCTGCCTCAATTTAAATGTGTTAACTAAAGTGTTTGTTGCTTTTTCCCGTCTGGACAAATGAAAAACCAAAAGCTATGCAAATTGCGCGACATTAGTCAAATAATGTGAAACAAATATAATATGTGTGTGTAATAACAACTCCATTTGTTTGCGGTCTAAATGAAATGCAATTGCCATTTGGCAAAACAAAACCGAAAAACTTTATGGGAAAACAAATAAAATGATTTTACAGAATTGTGAAATGTTCTGTTGTCGACAGTTGAATTATGGCGTGAGTTTTCATGGCTTCAATTTGTATACAATTTCAGCTGATGCTCAAATTAATGCTAATTGTTGAGCGTTGTCAAAAAATATATTTAAATAAACTATGCATGCAGCTCATTTCATTAATTGCCATGTGCAATTAAGAGTTTCGCTAAAAACTTACCCACGAGCAAAGCAAATATGCAAATTTTCATAAGCGCCATTTTGTAACCAGTTTAACCTGTGCAAATAGAAGTTTTTATTTTATTTTCAACTAGATATGATAAAATATTTCACTGTTTTATAATACAAATCAAGCGACACGATTGTCTGCACATAGGCATCAATTTTAAGTATATTTTCACATTTAAGGCACTTTACACTGTTTCAATTCCATTTTGTTTCGCATTCGAGAATGCAACATTTACCGTTTGCTCGTCGTCTTCGTTGTGCGCACGCGTCACCGTCTCAGAGCCAACTGATCGCCTCGATCTGGGGTAAAATACTTTTTAAATATGCTCAGCTCAGCGACCAGTTTTTGTGTATTTAAGTTATATATATTTAAAAAAAAACCTTATGCAAAATGCATCTTGAATGGCGGCGGCGTCGGTGGCGCATGCGCAATGACCAAAACCGGCTTGAACAAGCTTTCAATTAGCTTAAAAAGCTCAGCTGCCAATGAAAGCTTCATGACAACTAAAGACCCAGTGGTAAATTGTTTCTAAAGTAGTAAAGAAATTAAAGAGCTTAAGCGAGTTTAAAATAAATACTTTTTGAATGTACTTTCATTATTGAGTACTTTGATATTATGAATAACAGCCATGAATATTTTGTTCGCACTTGAATAATGTTTATTAATTTAAATTTTAACTAAATTCACGGAATTTTCTATTTAATGTTTAGCTTTTGCTCAACTATTTTGTTATTAGAAATGAAAATATTTGCCATCGGTAGCACAATATCAAGCCGACTATAAATTACAACTTGATGGAGATTGCAAGGAAAATAATTAAACAAAATTGTTAAAATATCTAGTTTGCCCAAAAATTAAACAGTAAATTTGGCAATAACCAGATAGCCAGCAAACAAAAGATAAAAACAAGGTTGGTTGCTGTTGTTGAAACCAGAAAGATAAGGCAACTCTCTGTAAACATTAACGACCTCAAGGAGAACAATGAAAATATGTTACCAAAAACAAAACGGAAATCCAACACGGAGCGACCCATGAAATATTGCATAGTTTTAACGAGCGTACACCCAATGAGCAATGATGCTCAAATTTGTCAAAGGACTAGGCCAGGACACACTGGTCGTGTGCCAGAGTACCTGCTCGGTCCATCGATGATTTGCATTTCTGAAATTAACTAAAAAATATGACAAAATGTAAATGGGGGAAGATTCTTTCAGTTGCCGCCTTCTGCATACATATTTCGACCAGGTTTGCTGCATCATTCTGCAAGGCTCACGAAAGTCGTTGGACATATTAAAACAAAACTCCTTCCACACAATGTGTAAGGACACAGAGCCTAACTTGGCTAACTTCACTTGGCTTGGCTTGTTTTCCAGCTGCTTGGTTTTCATTTGCCTGTCATTCTGTGTGTGTAATAATTGTGATTGTGACAAATTGTCTTTTTGTGCTAAATTTGCCTTCTTCGGTTACGGACCCTTTACATTCCCCCCCTGGGTAACAACGACATTTAAAGCCTTCTTATAGGCACAATTTACAAAATTGTATGCAAATTGTTGTCTTAAATTATGTATATAAATGCTTAGATAACTGACTATGACACAATTCATTTGATCAACACAAAAAGCCTTGAGGAAAATTAACTCGGAGTCTCAAACAAAACAATCTTGTTCTATAACAATAACTATTATAATCGGATTTAAATTTAAGTAAAGAACTTATAGTTGTTAACAACTTGCCATTAAGACGAACCTTTAACTATCTTAAATTTGCTGTTTACTTATTTAAATCCTTACATTCATTTATCAAATCATTCTAAAAGTATTTTCAAGTAGTTATTTCCAAACCGGTTATTGGATTAAACTAAATATTTTTGTATGCGTAATAGAAAAATAATAAAAATTGTATCTTTTACTAAAACGAAAAGCTTTTGAATTTCCATTTTATTTAAAGTATTAAAAGTGCAAAAACGAGCGCTTCATTCCTGAAACCTGCTTCAGTTACTGTTATGCAAAAAACTGCTGCATAGTAGAAAAGCTTAGCATACTTTCAGGCGCATTATGAAGCGATTAAACAAAACGGAAAACAATGCGACGCCAATGATCAAAGGGAAACTAGCATGAAATTCAAACGTTGCAGAATTTCGCCTGCTATTGTCGGGATGTGTTGCATGCCGCATAGGGTTGCCCAGGGTTGCCGCTTACGCTTGAATGGCAAATCGTTGCAGCGACTTGGACGACACAAAGTATGCAATGGCAGCTCTCAAGTGTCTGCTGACTACGACCAAAAACTTTACCAAAAGCTAATCATAATTTCTTGCTACTGACCTCTTCTTCAGAATCCCTCTCTCTCTCTCTCTCTCTTTGTCTTACTCACACTATTTGACTCTCTCACTTGTGCACGCGCCAGAGCAGCTTTAGTTTAGCTTTGGCTTGCACATTTTATCTATTCACAGCTTTATTTTTATTATTATATTCAATTTTTCGTGAACCGCATCGCCATAAGCGCCACGTTATTGTCATGTAATTGAATTTAATGGCAATACGAATGGATCCGCATCCGGGGGCGGTCATTCATTGTATTAGCCGGCGATTATCTGGCACTTTTGTGCTGCGCTTGCAACATTGCCAACAATGCTCGCCTAGGGATATGCCACAATTCTCTACTTCTTCCAATTCTTCTTTTTTAAAACCAAACAAATGTTGACGCGACCACCGAAAAGTTTCTGAGCATCATTAGGCAACATCCCTGGCACTTAAATCGGCTAAAATAGGTAAAGTAATATACATATTTAAATTAATGTGAATCTCTTTTTCCAAGCCAACATAAAATCTCTGTCGATTTGCAGCTAAAAGCGTTTTAACACTTTTTTCAGGCAAGTAAAAAGTTAACTTGGTGTTTAACTGAAAAGTTATAAAAATACATAAATTTTCCAGTTTTTAATAAATTAAAATTAAGACTAAAGAATTTTATAATTAGTTTAAATAAATGTTATCTATTTTAAAATTTTAAAAATTACTTCCTTCACTTTCTTTCTAAAATTTACTTAAGTCATAAAATTATAACAAAAATTAATTTAAGCTACACTAAAAGCCTTAGTTAAATTTAAGTTTAAAATGTTTTCCAACACTATTAAAGAACTTTCCGGCGCTATTTTTAAGCTCATTTCCGGAGAAGAAAATCCCATTAGCGATCTACTACTATGCGGGAAAACAAGTTAACCTCGCCAAACCGTTAGACTTGATTTATGCATGTCTATAAGTACAATCCTGTCATACGCTTTAGTGATTTAATACATAAACTGCCAGCCTACAATACATGGGTAGAGAAGGGAAGGGGGATTGGGTCGTTGGGGCCATCAGCGACATCTGCGGCATCCGTTGGCCGTCAGCTGGTGACGAAAGTGCTGAGCATCGTGTCAACGTCGTTTCACACACGTGTCACGTGCATGTCATGGTTATCAAGAAGCATCCCACATAACATTGCCGTGTCGGGTTATTGTTGATGTTGATGTTGTTGTTGTCGTTGTTGTTGTCGTTGTTGTTGTTGTTGCTGTTATTTCGGTTGTTTTCCAATTTTTAATTAATGAGCAACGGCAGTGCGTGGCTCAAATTTTCACATGTCCCTGCTGTTACATGCCGCATTTCGTCCTGCCATTTAGTCCTTGCATTTAGTCCACACTGGCGCACAGGAGTCACATATAGGATTTCCAGGTAAACTGAACATTTTGCAACTAAGCGGCTTTTCGGTCATGTTTGCCTTTTATTCATGTCTGTTTCGATTTCGATTTTGGACTCTTTAGCCGGCAGACTATCTGCATAATTAATTGGTTCGAGTGTTTGCTTTTGATCAGTCGCCTGCCCTCCGACAAAATGAATTCCGTGCTTCTTTCGTTTCATTTTATCGAATTCTGTGCCTTACAAATACATATATTTTTTTAGCGCATTTATTTTAAGTATATATTTTGAATATACAGCTGTAACACTTAAATTTGCATTTTAAACTATAATGTCTCAAAATTAAACATATTTTTGAAGACTTTATATATTAGTTTTTAAGCACTTTCACATTTTTTTTTTAAATTGCAATTGATATGCATACTTTTATTTTAGTGTACCCACGTATATGTGAAATCTAAATGTAGAATGTTTGAAAAATAATTATGCTGAAAGTCTCATCTATAAATTTCATACATTTCATTCTCAGCTAATATTTTTTGCCTTTACGCTATAAACAAATGGTAATTAAGAGTTAGTAGAATTGAAAGCGACCAACGAGAGAGCCGCTAAAAAAACCAAATCAAAAGGATTTGCATTTAAAAATTTAATTTCTTTTGATTCAATTATGCAACTAAAATGGCCAACAGAATGTGATAACCACAACTCTTAAGGGCACAGACTTGACTAAATAATTGTGTTTGTAATTGTTATTTATACCCTGTAAAATAAAATATACTCTTGTGAAAATAAAGTCATAGTTTCAAAACTCTCATCAACTTTCGCAATCTCAATCCTCACAATCGGTGCACACTCAAGTATTTTAAATAACTGAAATTCTAGATACAGGGTATCTTCAAGTTAGTTAAAGCTCTCTTAGTTGTTGTTATTATCTCTTGTTGCATTTGTCGTTTGTAATTGTTTGTACTTAAAAACTCATCAGACAAACGACAATGCGGTCCGATGGGCAAAGACGATGGCATTCTGGCTGGCATTGTGGAGGCACTTCAAGTGCAATCCCCACCGGACCACATTTAAGGACAGAGTTTTATCCACTGCAGCAATGACTATTCTTGTTGTTGTCATTATTGTTGTGGCCTGCCCAGAGGCCCAACGAAGCAGGACATCTTTGAGTCAAGTTTTGACTTGGTTTTAAGACAGCGCCAAGTGAACCACGTCCATAGAATTCCTAATTATGCACAGTTCTCATCTCGAGAAATATTCAATCAACACTCTCTGTTATATCTATGTACAGCAATTTGTACATGATTGTTGCAAAATGGCAAAGTCCCTGTCTGCATATAAATTAGAGCCATAAAAAAGTGTCTCATAACTTTGCTAATGCGGCTAATGAAGTGACTGTGGTGGATCGTCTGCGGCAATTTGAATCTCATACATATTTGCATTTTTAATGGCGCCCAAAACTGTGCAACCATAAATTTAATGTTGTACTAGATGCAGGAACTTGTGATTTATGCTTCTGTGGAAGACTAAGTGAAATTTCTCAACGTTCATAATTACCCATTGCCATAATTTGTCTAACAGCTTTAATTTAAAATCACTAATTTAAGAGAGTAACTTTAACAGCTTTCTTTCAAACTAAAAACGTAACATTAACAGCAGCTGATAGCAGCATAACTTGCACATTATTAAACTAACAGAGAAACTTTGACAGCCTTCATTCGATAGTAAAGCGTTGCTTAAATTACTTAATAAAAACAGTAATGAAATACCAAAACACTATAATTAACATTAATTTTACATAAAGTTTCTGAGCAGTTCTTCAGTTGTTAAGTTAACTTTAAATGCCTCTTTAAAGTTGATTGAACTTATCATTTTAAATACAAAATTCAATACAAATCCACAGTCAATACGATGATGAATTTGTGTCAAATTTAGAGCAGCTCTTGAATATTGACACAACAACTTGTGTAAATTAAAAAAAAAAGCAGGCCGCTAATTGGGAACAGTAGTGGTGCCTCCACCTGGTCTAAACTGTTACCAAGTTATCAGCCAGCAGAGATAGTTTATGTGTGCGAGGGTGAACTGCAGAGGAAAACAAACCAACTGCCGTTAACTATGCATGAACAAGGACTACGACAGAAAGGGACCCTAGACATATCCCCAGCTCGACCAGGCAGAGCTAGAGCAAGGCCCGGAGCAATGCTTTGAACTTAATTAGCTGCACATTAACGAATTTTTACTGCATGTGGCAGTGGTTGTTGGTAAATGGTAAATGGTAGATGGTAGATGGCAGCTAGTAGATTGTAGAGTGTAGCGGGAAGAGAGCAGTCGGAGCTGGTTACTGCAGCAAGGTAGTTACTTGCCACTTCCTTTGGCCATTTTACTGCACGGCTAATTTTTGTTTTCGACAACGGCAAAGGACTCTCGCAGGCCAAGGGGGCAACGGAAGAGTTTCGACCGGGCTAAGAGAGGGGCTGCGGCGAAGTAGGTGGCACTGGTCACTGGTAGGAAATGTCATACCGCAGGCACAGGCAAAGGAAATGTTGTCGAGATTAAATGCCCGACATTTGCAGAACAGGGCAGGCCGAGAAAAAGGTGGGCACTACACCTGCAAAGCTGTCAGCGCGGACAGGTGGGGTTAGCCTTGCTCTGGGTGTGATTATGGCGTCTCGCCGCACTCGGGCTTTGTCTGTGGTGTTGGGAACTGCGTGTCGTAATAAGCGAAATTAATTTACATTGCTTAAAAATTTGCATGCAATTCCCTCTTACATATTTTTTATAGCTCTATCTTTAATTATGCTAAACAGTCGTAGCACTTTTTAAGCCAATCAGCCGCAACTGCAACTAAGTAAAATATTTCTTAGACTTTAAGTGTGCCTTCAGTTCACTTTGCTAGCAAAAGTTGTTGGACATGATTTATGGTGCAAAAGATTGAGCACTTTCCAATATATATGTGTAGACTATATGTTTGTTATAATAACCAGATCAAAAGCAGACCAAAAAGGAAGAGCAGGCGATAAGCACTTTGCTTTTAGGGTTGCTCCCACTCACCAGAATGCTGGCTAAAATATGTTGAATAAAGTTGAGCTTGAAGTGGCTGTTAGTAAATATGAAGCAGCCAAGTTAACTGAAACTCTTAAAGGTAGTTCCCAATGGTATCAATGTCGAAGGTGTTGCAAAATAGACGATTTTCCGACCGTGGCATTGAGTTTATTAAAAAATATTGTAGGGAAAATTGAATAGTCGAACTGAACAGAAGAGGTTTAAATTAATTACAATAATTACATTATATTGAGCATAAAATGTATACAAATTATATAATAATATTTTGAAATGAATTCAGTAACAACACTTAATTATAAATAAACTTAATATCTTTATAATTAAAAGTCTGCAAATACAAATAAATATGAATAAAAGCACCACCTGTAATCGTAGCATGCTTTCAACTGTTATCATTGCTATGCTATTTACATAAAGCTGTTAACCTCCTCATGCTATTTAATATAACATGACAAAGTAAAATTTACTTGCATCTAATAAATCCTTTCAGTTGTTTTTAGCATCTGCAAAGTATTCTTACAGCTGTTAACTGTGCTGTTATATTCGGCATAATTCTGTAATTTAACATTGCTAAGTCGTGTAATCAAGGCCTGCTTGCCACTGTTAACAGCTAAATGCAATTTAACAAACAATGCCAGTTAAATATGTTTATGCCCACAAAAGTTTAGCATACTTACAGCTGTTAAACTTTTCTTATTATAAGCAATATTATTCCTAACATGAGCTTAGCATCTGCTTTTGAAGCTGAATATTTATGAACCTTGAAGCCAGTGAAACTATAGACCACAACCCACTATGCACACCTCAGGCACGTGCACAGACCGCGCCACGCAGCAAAAAAGAAATCATCGTTGCCTCCTCTACCAAACAGCAACAACAAGCCGAGTCAAAGCAACAACAATATTATCAAAAAAAAAAAAAAAAAGTAACAAAATATGGCATACAAAAATGCAGCTTAGCTGGGGAAAAAACACTATTTGAAGTCAGTATATCCGTTTAGGAAGCCAACAACTTCCTGCTACATAAGTAGTGGTAAGCACACACACACAGACACACACACACATACTCACACACAGGAAATAAACTATTGCCAAGCAAAAGGAGAAGAAGAAGGATGTGAAGGAGAGATGAAGGATATACGCCTTTTTGCCATGCTACCAGTCAAAGGGCTGCACTTGAGCAGCTTTTCATAGACGTGAAGTTGAAGCCGTAGTTCTCATTTTCGTTCTCGTCCTTTGTACATCCTTCGCCTGGCTATTCACTTGAAGTTTTCATAACAAATAAGCGCGACTCGATAGTTGCAGTAGCCGAAAGTTAAGCACTCTCAAAGGCAGGCAGGCATTCAGATAATATGCAGGCAGCTCAACTTTCTAAGAAGAAAATAATATAAAAAAAAATATGTATATGAAAATCGCGCATTACGTATACGCCGCATAGTTCAATGCCAGCGTGCTATAAAGCAAACTGCATAGCTTCTTAACACATCAGAAGCAGAATTATTCTTTTAAGAAAACGTACTCAAGTTTATAACAGCCACACACTTACCAACAACAGCAACAACAAGCTTTCAGCTATTTTCGATTGAAACGCTTCACAAGTGGCTCGCTAAAATCGTATTTTCTTTTTGCTTTTGATTAAAATATTTATAGTTACTAGGCGAGCTCAAGGTAGATGGGTTGAGAGTGCACTCTCGGGCCGGAAAGATATTTTAATTATTTTTCTTTTCCAAATTAAAACTTTGCGTCCATAAAAAAGTACCTGATAAAAGCTTAACATAAAAAATGGCCAACCAAGAGAAGAAAAAGAGGCTTTTCACAAAAGGTTAAGAAAATTAAAAAGATTATAATGAATTAATCAGAAAAAAGCTGCACTAAAGAACGAACAAGAGATTTTTCACAAGAAAACTCTGGATTTGATTTTTGAAAAATTCGAATCAATTTTACATCCAGTACTTGTAGTCCTTAATCAACTTTTCAATGATCACAGAACTTGCTGAACATTATTAATTCAAGTTTAAAAGGAGAGAAGAAGAGAGAGCTAACTAGACAGTAAGTAACTTTCTTAAACAATCCTAAGATAGGCAGTTTCAGAAGTATTTCTCCCACGTATTCCCTTTGACACCCGTTTTAATATTGATAGCATAATGTTGTAGTTGCTGTTGAATGTTATGCACTTGGTCAAGTCGATTCTACCAGGGCTAAATGCCCACTTGGAGCCAACTTTTAGACGCACTCACACACTCTCAGACATGCAGTTACTGCAGTTGTGTTGTTTTGCCTCATGCAATTTAACAGCTTTTGGCTAAAATAACAAGCCAGACCAACACCCAACACCCAACACAACAACACTGCATAAGACAACAAAATAAAGCAAAACAAAACAAAACAAAACAACACGAAACCAAACAACACAGCAAACTCCGAATTCCTGACGCGACCAACAAAAAGTCAAGCGCAACAACAATGCGCCAAGGGGAAGTGGAAGTGGCAGGAACGGAAAGTAAAATGGTTGATGAGGGATGAGCGATGAGGGATAAAAAGGGGCTGTTTGCTGAGGGGAGACTGTGCATATTTTTGCAACACAAAATAAACCGCAGCAGCAGCAAATTTAGCTGGTTAGTTTGGGAGAGTTGCTGAAATTTACATGGACACATACACACACACACACACACATACTCACTTGGCTAGACAGGCGATCTAACAGTCTGAATATGACTATGAATATGAGTGTGAGTATGAATGTTGGCATGAGTATTGTGCAGACAGTGCACTGCGCCATAATAAAATGAAATACATTTTAAAACAATTACCTTTGGAAGCGCTTTTATGAAAGCGGAAGTTTCTGGCCAACCAACAAAGCCTCAACAGAACTGAATACCCCCAACCCCCCGCCACCTTTCCAACCCGTAAAAAAAAACTATGAAAAACTATAAAAACGGCACTCGGTCTATTTAGGTACGAGTACTCGCACTTTGTGCGCAATCACGATGTCTCCCCACTCTCCGCGGGGGGGAAATATTCCTATATAATGAACCAAAACAACAGAAATGGCAACATAACCAATTGCCATTTTAGGCGCTTAGAACTTGGTCAATAGTGAAAAGGGTTTCGTTATTGCTTTATTCAACAGAAAGAAAGGCTTTTCAAAACTAAAATTATTATGAATTCGTTTTAAATAAATGTTATTTATGGAATACTTTGTTATTTTAATTATTTAATAGGGTTGTATGCGTTTTAAAAATATTCCAAGGAATTTGTAATTATTAAACAGTTTTTATAGTCAAAATAAATAAAATTTGAGGTCATAAATAAACCTTATAATAAAATTTAATGATGCTATTAGAGCTTAATGCTTTTAAATAACTGAGAGCAGAACCAAAATTATTTAAAACAAATTATCAATAAATATTTAAACTAATTTAAAAAGTTTGCCGAAAGATAAAAAAAATGCACACCAACTAAATATGAGAAAACTGAATCAAACTTTGCCAAAAGTTTTCTGACGAAAAGAAAAGTAAAGAGTGAAGCTAAGATGTGAACTCCCTGGACAAGACTTCAAGAAACTTGTCAGCTGCAAAATTATGGACAAAGGTCACATGTTAATACTTTCACATTTGAGAAAGAGTGAATGTGTGTGTGTGTGTGTGTGTGTTTAGAAAATGGCCGGCATTATTTTGTTGAGTGCTTTTCAAGGTTGCGACATTGTTCAGAGACTTGGGTCAACAGTGTTGATATTGCTGCAACTGCTGCTATGTTATTACCTTTCCAAGATGCCTGACAACACTTTCCACTTACCGCAACAAACTTGAAGTGACAGCAGCAACAGGAAAAGCTGCATGTCCCGAACTTCCATTAAATAAGCAGAGCACAACAATTCTAAACCCAGAGGCGTGGCGGCTACGCATGCGTGGCACCCGTGTCACAAATCCACATCCACATCCACATCCACATATATTTCCCTGTCCGGGCTTCAAGGTGCCCTTCTTGAGTTATGAAATGTACAAATTGTGTTAAATAAGTAAACAGTTGGTGTGCGTTGCAACATGCGCTCTGCTCTCTGAGTTACAGACACACGCACAAGTCACGTAGCCGCAACATAACTGCAGCTGACATTCATATTTCATGGCGCTTCAGCCAACTAGCCAAGCGTCGAAAAATTGCCAGACCACGCCCCCTTTTAGCTTGCCAAAAGCAAATATGGGTGTACTATACTCGCATGTACGTGATACATTCTCGGGTGCAACCCAAAAAAACGGCGGAAATTGTTTTCGTATTAACCGAAAGTAACAGGAAGTACGAAATTTCAATTAAAATTCAGTCTAAGCCTTTAAGTGCAAATGTGAAGGAGCTGTCATAGTTTAGTTGTAAGTATACATATGTATGTACATAAGTGCTAATAAATTATTTGTAGCTAACAATTTCGTGATCTAATCGATTTTAAGTGGAAGCTGTACGTTAAGAACTGATTCTGAAAAGTTTAGATTTTCAATGCATAAAGTTTTATATAAATAAAATAATTATGAAATATTATATATAAATAATAACATCAATATGTAATTGATAGATTTGCAATATTAGTAAATATATCTAAGTTTAGTTGTAAATATATCTAAGTGCTAATACTGAAATTCTGAAAAGTTTAGATTTTCAAAGTATAAAGTTATATATAAATTAATTAATTATGAAATATTATGTATAAATAATAATAAAGTACATATTGATCAACTTGCAATGTTAGAGATTGAAGGAAACAAGCGGCAATTAAATCGATTATTTAACCACTCTAACATTTTTTTTTCTTTACAGAAATTTCATGAAAATGTAAGGCGTACGTATGTACATATATATGTATATATGGCGGTCTGTATTTGTGAGTTTGTTTTTGTACGTGTGTGCGTGCCACAAATAGTTGGCACACATTAAATTACAGTAGCCCATTCGCGTTTTAAATGCTGAAGGAAATGCAATAAACGCCAACTAAAAGCCACGCCAGCAAAAAAAAAAAAAGAAAGAAAAACCAGCAAATAAAAAAAAGGAAAACCGAAAAAGAAAACATACTGAAAATTCCAGGACAAAGTAAAATACCGAGTATAAAGGAGCACTAAAAGTATTGCAATAAAAATGCATTAAAATGCCTGCGCCAACAACCAAGTAATTTTTCACTGCTCTTTCCCCCTAGGAATTGTGATGGTTGTAAAAAAATTCTCAATACAGAATACACTCCACAATTAGGCGCCAATAGTACGAACTTATGATATAGTATGGAACTGATATTATTATACATATTTTTATGGGTAAATCGCAGACATAAATTACCAACAGCTGCCCAGTAATTCAAAATGGTTGCACGTACTCGTCGAACGACTTGTTTTATAATTTATAGTTATGCTCGATTTGGGTACTCGTGGCGAATACTCGATACCATGCAACGCCTTTTGCCTTTTGCCTTTCCCTGTCCAATGAGCCGGAAATGCACAACAGTCGCCTGCGGCCAATGCGCTTTTAATGCGTTCTTTGACTTTCAATGTGCAGCAATTCTAAATTCAAAGTCGCCGAAATTAAGCACATTGATCAATTGAACAGTGATATTGAAATATTTACAAACGAACTTCTCTAACTCGAATCACCATTGTACAAAAAAACAGTTAGAATTTTCCAGACTGACTTATGGAATTATTTTTTCATAAGTTCAAAAGTTATAGAAGTTCGACTGCAATTATTTTCGCATTCCTCTCAATTAAAGTTGAAAAAATTAAAAATTATTCTGTAAGTTGTTTCATAATATTCTTATTTATTTTAATCTAAACTCAAATTTTTTATTCAAGTAATTGAAATTTTTTTCTTTTTTCTTTATTTTAATTAAAAAGGTTAAATTTTTTTGTCATTGCACAAGTTAAATATTTCTAAATCCTTATATTTTTGATTTATCATTTGTCTACTAGGGTATTTTATACTCGGCTACCTTTGCGAACTTTTTCTCTAATATCCTTCAGTCATACATACATACATATTAAAGATTAAACTTTCAAATATTAATATGTTTGTTTGTTCTGTTGTAGATAATTTTGAATAATTGCATATTGTACATCAAATATTACTTAGCTTAACACGCAAGGCGCTTGTGCATGTGTGAGTTCTATATACATATACATACATATGTAAATATATATAGTTTATATGCACATGTCTGCGAAGTGCAACCAAATAATCAATGAAACGCTGCGAAACGAAATGAGTGAAATATTCATAGGTCTAGGAGTTTATAAAAAATAAAGACTATTAACGGAAATAAAAACTTTGAAAAAAGTGAGTAAATTAGTGAGAAAATTTTGAGTATACAAATAATAAAATAATGTAGTACATAAATGTATATTAATAAATTTAAAAAAAGAACTGAATGTAAGTGTATGATAAAATTTAAAGAACAAAAATTGTATAATATTTAAAAAATTAATACTCATGACAAATTTTTAATTTTGGAATATATACATGTTCAAATTTAAAGACTGGTATGTTTTGATTTTCAGCATAATAAACTACATACATTTAAATTGTTACGTGTATTTTATGATTTGAAAGTTTGAAAGTTTTTTGCCTTGTCGTTGTACAGCACTGAACATGCGTTGCAAGCTTCGAGTATTTTGCAACACTGAAAAGCGAAATCGTTGCAATTGCGTAGTTGAAAAAAAGAAAAAAATTCAATAGAATTGAGCAAAGACGAAATATATTTTTTGAATATTATTATTAAGTTTTCCCAGTATTCCCAGAGTAAAAGCAGGCCTATGTGGATTTTGTGGGATTTACGAATAGTACTGGAATTTAGTCGAGTTCTGTAGTTCCCCGGAAACAGAGCAACAATAACAGAAAAAATTCCGATTCGAAACGACGTTTAATTTCATTGTTGAATGTTTCGATTCTACGAACTCTACTCGCTGTATCTGAAGAAAATGTCCAGCTACGGATCATCGTCGACGACGACTTGGTGTCTCTGCGAGAAGCTGCCACGATCGATTCTCCACATTGCGCCGACTCCGAGTCCGGAGCATTGGTGCGATGTCTGCGGCCGGCGACGTCGTCCCCGTGGCTGCTTCAGCTCGTCCAGTGATGAGGAGGAGAAGCGGGCAGCGGAGCGACGACAACTGATGCTGGCGGAGCAACGACGTCAGGAGGCGGAGGGGGAGGAGGCGCCTCAAGGCTTGGTGGGCGTCAAAAAGCCAAAGCCGAAACCGAAGCCAGGTCAAAAGAGCAACTGCTTCAAGTGTGGTGGCCAGCAAAAGCAGCCCATTAACTTGGAGCAGATGAAGCTCAGGAGCAACAACAACAACAACAACAATCGACTATACATGGGTCGCTTTGGACACTATCGGAAGCCGCAACGTGTGCATGCCAAGCGTCCCGATGCAGACCACATGGTGAAGTCCAAGGAGCAGCTGGATACTAAGCCGCATCCAACGGCACCACCGCCGCCACCATCTCCACCGCCGTCGGGCCGCGGCGGTGAATCTGTTTGGGAGCAGCCCAACAAGGATATGCCCAATCTGGTGGCCTTTGCCCACGAGGTATTCAATCGTCCGCTGCATCTGCGCAAGCGTCAATCCAATTTCTATGACAATCTCTTTGTCAGCGACTTTATACCGCTGGACAAGCCCATCACCGACGCAGCCGGCGGCGCCATCTCGAAGCGTCGTCGTTTAATTGGTCGTCCGCTGCGCTCCCATTACAGTCGACCGCTGCCGCCGCTGTCCCAGGTGCTCTCCCAGATACTGGCCAAGCAGACGGTGCGGGCCAAGGGCGGCGGCTTGCCAGCCAAGGAGGAGGCCAACAGCGCGGCCAGTCAATTTACGCCCTTTGACAGCTACGAGGGACCCTCGGAGGATGCACTTGTTGTGGAGAGTGCCCGGCAAATGCTGCGCCAGCCGCTGGCGCTGCACATTAAGGAGCGCACGGACTTGCCAACCACGCGACTGTCCAGCTTTGAATCGGAGCCAAGCAGCGACTGCTCCTCGTCGTCGCCATTTGATATGCCCGGCGGCACGGCGCCGCCAGCCGCAGAGCGTCCAGCTCATAGTATGGGCGCTCCATTGCGCCTGCACGAGATGATGAAGGCCGTGGCCCAGTCGGGTCTCTCCGACAGCAGCGCCTCCAGCAGCAGCACCGGCAGCAGCAGCCAGAAGAGCGCCAGCTCCACGTTGCCCGTGCTGCCGCAATCGGTGCGCAGTCGGGGAGGCGAGGAGCCAGCTTACGAGGAGAAGCCAATCGCGATACCAGTGGAGCCATTGACCATAATGGATAAGATTCTCTGGTTAATGAAGCAAAAGCCAGCCGTTGATGGCGTCGATCCGAGCGAGTGCAAACTGGAATCGAATCAAGTCAATCAAGACAATCGGCACGAGGAATCCGTTAAGGATCTCCTGCAGCTCATGGGAAGCCTGCACATTAAAGTCGAAGACGATGGATGGGTATCGACAACTCTACTGAAAAACGACCTTGATGATGAGCTAAAGACAACTGTAGACACTCCTCAGACTGAGTTACAACTTTCCAATGACATGTCAAACGAATTGCCTTTAAATTCAAACTCAAATTCAAATTCAAATAAATCAGCAGGCGATACAAAGTATGTCAAGGGTTTCTCCAAAGATGGGAAAAGATCACAGACGATGACAGACATCGGGTGTACCACTAATTCTTCACCCAATTCCAGTACATCAATGTGGTCCATTATCAGTGGATTCTTCACATCGAAAAGCTCCAACGGAACATCAGCATCAATGAGTTCTTCAGTTGAAGAATTGAAACCCCTAAAAGTTTCGAAAAATCTGAAATACGGTTCCATAAATCAACACCGTTCAAAAGAGGAACATCACGGCTGTCGGGGTAAGAAATCAATAGATCGAATATTACAACCTAACAATTCCAACTGTCAAAAGTGTGGCCTAAATCTTCCAAATAATACGAAAATTAGAAAGAATTGTAGATTCCATTCGGAAAACTTGAGCTGTTCCAGTTCTTACCACACCGCAATGACAACTCAAACAAATGTGAAGTCCACCAAAATATTTCAAAGAAAGAAATGTTTGGCATTAACAAAATTAAAGTATGACGAATCCAAGAAACAAACTATAACAAATTGTCAAAGCTCTCAGGATATTACAGATGTCAAAATGTTGCAAGGAATAGACGAAGAATCTGCAGCAAAAACTTATCCGAAAAATAATGATCCTAAGAAGTTGCAAAGAGACATCAAAGGTAATATCAAAGCATCTGCACCACGATCACAAAACACCCCGAATTTCAAATATTCCGAAAAGGTAAACAGAAAATCCCTAGATAATATCGGAGCATCTTCAACAAACTCACAAGATTATCAGAATCTTAAATGTCCTGAAAAATTGCACAGAAATGTCAAAAAAGATATCGAAGACTTTTCTGAAATATCCCAAACTATTCAAAATTTTAAGAGCTCCAAAACAATCCAGAGAAAAAACAAAGAAAGTACAATAGGATCACAGGATATTCAAATAAAAACCGAAGATGAAATAGAATCTCCCAAAATATTCCAAGATATTTTGATTATTAATGATGCAGAATCTACCAGTTCAGCAATCTTTGAAACAGAACCTAAACAAAGAGATATTCAACATAAGAAGCTGTTGGAGAAACTGAGACGACGACAGCCAAAGCTCCCAACAGTTCTCCAGTGGGTGAAAACTATCGAAACGGTTAGTTTTGAGTGCGGTGAGATTATCCAACCCAAAATGGTTTCCTCAGCCAGGGAAATGGGACAACTAAAGAAATATATTCTCAAGCCGATGAGCCTAAACAAACCCTTTGGCCTCCTGGAATTTCGAACTCCAGATGTACGAAAAGTAGAATCAAATGAAACGCAGACTTTCGAGTACGAAAACTTTGAACATTCAGTACAATTAAAATCATGTGAAATAGCCAAAGAATCTTCGGCTTCAGAAAGCAAAAAAATTAGCTTAAAGCGACATCAACCGCCAGTGTGGCCAGCTCATCCATTGAGACACAAAAGCCGACAGATCAAGTACAATACGATGCAAATGGAATTATCCTACACAGTGAATGAGAGAGAAGATTACAATATACAAACGAATCACAAAAACGGAGAGAAGAACGATCGATGGTTAGCTAACGAATTGGTACAAAAGAAAATTTATGAAATGATGACGAAACCAATTAAACTCTTAAGTTTTAACGAAGGGACTGTACTTGAAAGTCAATAGGTTATACTTCTATATCAACAAATATTTCACTTTCATAAAGAAATCAAAAGAGACGAGACATGATTAAGTTAAGATAATTTTAAAATCTCAATAGACTAAAGTTCTATCTTACCTAAAGAAACTAGCAACAGTATCAATATTCAAGTAGTTCTTTAATATATTTTCTAGAAAATGTGTGAGCCACATAAGCCAGTTGGCCAAGTTGATCTGCGTTATCGGAATCCCGCGGCTGCTTTACTGAGTGCGTGTGCGACCGTATCCTTCTGGCTGATCTATTGGTTAGCCAAGTGTATTATTTTTGTAAGTATTCCATGGTGCAAAATATGTACTTTAAATAACTATATTTGCTTTTTACAGCTAGCTGGTTTAGCTATTGTTTTCGGTTTGCTGTTGCCTCGGCATGCGTGGTATTTGCTGAATCATTTGTTGGATCAATATCATGTGGAGCGTCAGTTCAAGGACGAGTTATAAGTTATATTTTTTGTGAAATGAATAAATTATATTTTTTTAATAGAAACGCACGTTTGTTATTTTTCAGATTTCTCACATCAGAATTGCCTAGCTTTATTTTATATATTTTAATTAATTAATTAAATGTTTACACTACTAATTTCAACGTGATTTTGCTTTAATTACATTAAAAGTAAGTGATCGATCGTACATTAAATATATTGTATAAGTATATTTTTGTATATTGTATAATCATAATCATGCACATCATAAACATTATTATCAATTGCAATCGTTGCCTGCACTCGAAATCAAACAATAATAATAATAGTAATAATAATTTTAAAAAACATTTTCTGAGCTGCATGCATTTCTCTATAAAATAAATAATATTTTTGCATGGTTTTAAAGTTAAAACAATTTGAGAACTTATTTAGCGTTTAGCAATAAACACAAACACAGCTAAAATGAAAAGCCAAATGCCGAAATGCCTCGAGCCATATTTTAGTGTTAAACTATGTTAATATTATTGGTAGGAAATGTCATGTATTCAGGCACAATATCAGAAAAAGAAATCAAAATACAATTTCACATGAATTTCTTTGTTTTATGTGCGGAAAAGCCCAACACATGTCTCATTTCCGTTTTGGAATTAACACGAATTGTTGTTGCTCTGTCTTATCAATTAGCTAGAGAATTGGATGTGTTTCATTTAAATACATTAAGCATAGATTTATAGGTTTTTTTTTTGGTTTTTATTTTTTTTTTTTTTACTATTTTTCCTTCAGTTGCCCGCAACGTTTTGCACTTCACTTGAACTAATTATTTCATAATCTTTGCTAGAGCTCTCCGAGTCCGATTCCGAATTGCGGGGTGTGCTGCAAGAGACAAGATAGTCATTAGTAGTGAGTGTTAGTTTATTTATAATCAGTCAGTTAATCAAAGACAAGCATTTAAATCAAATCATAACGTATATAAGTAAATTTATAATCCAAAGCTAAATGCCAAAATGTATGTGTGTTTGTAGTTATGATAAATTAAACTTGTAAAACTTACTCAGTTAATTTGTGGATTTGTATTAGTCTTGATATTTAATATCCACACTTTACGAAGTTGCTCGATAACTTAAGGAACTCAGAACAGACTGCAAACAGAGCTGCATGAATGAGTTGTAATGGCAAATGGCATTTATATGATACAGGGAATTGATGGAATTGCTTGGAATCTATATTTACATTTTGTGTGGGCCAAGTCCATTTTGCTCCACAGCGGAATTAGAATTTGTAAATACAATATGTACAAGTTGGCCAATATTAAACTTACAAGACGGTAGACTAGACTTCTAATAATGTTAAGTCAAAGTTGATTTATGTAAATATGTTTAAGATAATAAATTTAATTTTAATTATTTTTGATAAAATTGTACTCAAATCAATAAGATGATTGCCCAAATACCATTAAAATATTTGAGGATTTATATGATCACTTTACTCAATCTTTAATATACATAAATAACACTTCCTAATACCTTTATCTATGTTTACTTTTTCACGCCAATTTATTTCGTATTTGACTGACCAAGTTTGTTTAGCGACATATATTTACACATTTTTCTTAAGTATATATTCCTGTTACCATTTTGGACAACCTCATTTATTTGTAGCTTGAAGACCAACTAACGCTTGATTGGGTTATGTATGAGAATGATATGATTTGCGAGAAATTAATATAATTAAATGATTTGCAAACAATAACAAACAAAAAGTTGGCAAACGAAAATATGAAGAATAAAACTTAATGCGTATTGAAATCATACAATATAATTTATTAAGGAACAACAAATTTACACAATTAACAACTAAAGTTAATATGACTGAACTTGCGTATAAAATCGAAACCAAAAGAGCGTAAATAAAAATTCGAGCAAATACCTTGAGATACGTTAATTGATACGCAAATTTATTCGGCCAGCTTACCCAGCTTTGGTATCCTTGGCTTGTGCCGTTGTATCCTTTTGCGATGATGAGATCTCTTGCCTATCATCGCCAGTCGCATCACCATCACCATCACCATCGTCATCGTCATCCTCCTCGTAGTCATCGGCGCCAACTTTGCGACGTTTGCGCACCTCCATGTCGGCATCATGCTCTTTGATTTGCTCAATTTTTTCTGGCTCTAAGGGCAATGCATCGCCATCTCCATCCCCGTCTCCATCACCATCGCCATCACCATCCGCATCAACAGCAGTATCTTCCTCAGCATCGCTGTCTTTATCCTTTTTCTTCGATTTTGATTTGGATTTCTTGTCGCTCTTAGATGATGTAGATGCGGATGCGTCGCTTACATAATTGCTCTGCGAAATAATGTTGCTTAATTACAAATACATACTAAATAGATGACCCCACTAACCTCATACAGTGGCCAGAAGGAGGCAAAGAAGCCCACATCTTCGGTCAGATTCGGAAAGATCCAGAAATGCAGTTTGCCGGCGGTTAGCGCCCACACAATCGTAAATATAATTAAACGCACAACAGTCAGGGCCAGTATGAAGACCAGGAAACCAGCTGCGGTTATGGATAAATAATAGACGCCCTTTCGCAGAAGTGGTGGCCATAACGGATACATGCATATGCCAACGGCGCCGAGAAGTAACAGGAAACCAATGACCCAATAGTGTAGTGGTATTGGATCATAGATCCACACATATGCCTCGGAACCGTCTACAAAGATTTGTTCCGGATGCATGTCGAGGCGAATTTTGCGTTTTTTCTTCTCCTTCTTATCGGCGACTATGGCTTGAACACCATTTCCATCACCTTCCGGTTCAGTATCTTTCTTCTCCGATGATGATGAAGTCTTTGCGCTGGATTTTCCTCCAGTGGTTTCTGTTTTATCCTTCTCCTTATCCTGCGTTTTGCCCGATTCCGACTTCTTTTCCGATTTGCCGCGCAGTTCGTCCAGCGTGACTGGCACCTTCTTGGCGCGATGGAAAAACTTATGCTCCAGCATTATGTCCAGAAACTCCACAGCCTGTTCACGTGTGCTAAACAATGGATTATTGCCCTCGGCGAACTTAGACTTCATCAGGGCATCGATGGCCTTGCTCGAGGTGAAATACTCGACAACGTGACTAAGAAACTTGGTTTTCTTTGTCTTGACATTCTTTTTTAGCCATTTGGCCACGTTCTTTTCATCTTTCGACGGCTTCTCCGCTTTCTGCTGCCCAGGCTCGGAGTATTCCTGTAATAAGAATAAATTACCTTATTCAATATTTAAGATTCGAAAACAAATAAGAGAAATATTTTTTTGTCTAAAATAAAATTAATTAAAATGACGTTATGTTATATTTAATAGTTTAACGTTAAGTAATGCGCAGTTGACAACAAAATTTAATTATTATAACTATCTAAATAGTTATCAATTTAAATTTGAAATTTCAATAGCCTTGGTTTTGGCAGCTTTGCTCGAGTTCTGAATGATTTTTATTCAATCATGAATTTAAAATTCAACTTTAATTTTCTAAGTATTTTTAATAAAATTCGTTTTTTAATATAAAGTTATTTCATTTAATTTTTTTAAGATTTACAATAGCCACTTTAGGGCTTTCATTCAACCAACGAATTTAGGCCACGACATCAATTTCGTATTTCGTCACACTGCACATTAGATTAACACACAACTTTTTTTGTATCTACGTAGTTGCATATTTTTTTAATAATAATACCAAGCCATCGTCGAAGATTTCCTGTTCCTCTTCCTCCTCACCCTCCGGGTGAGAATCCCTATCCGAGAATCGCTCATCCTCGATCATTTTATTTTAATTTTTTTAAATAAAATGTATAATACAGAAAATATTTGTATACTATTAAGATTTTATTTTTCCTTGAGCCGTGACGTGTTGCAATCGCTAAGCAAGTCTAGAAAGTATTGAATCTGAGCTGAAAACTGGCAGCTGGCTGGTCAAACGAGTGGGGATCTACACACAGCTCACGATCACTACACACATCAATCTGTGTAAACGTACATACGTACACTCTTTTTTATGGTAGAAACTTTCCCCAACAACTACAACAGCAACAACAACAAGAGCAAAGTCAATAGGAAAGCACCAAAGCAACAACAACAGCAGAATACAAAACAAAACCGCTGATAAGTGGGTGCATCTGAGAACGGTCAGGCGAGAGAGAGACAACGAGAGAGAGCGCATACACGTTATTACCCAGGTTAGCACTGAGTAAAACATGTGAGAACAACAAATAACAACAACAAAGCTGATGATCACCAACACATGCTTATTTATATCACGCTCGTTTACAACCAACGGCAGCTTTCCAAACAAGCAGCGTTGCCAGATTTGTCATAAAATTACAAGACCTCACAGCTGTTTGATTGTGTGTATGGGAATTACGGTAAGTGCTGGCGGAGGTTGATTGCCTCTTGTACAAATAATGCTGTGTAAATTGAAAATTGCCTGCACAAAAGAGACGAAAGTGCACTTTTTGTAGCGACTTCTGGAATGATGTGGCATGGGCAGGAATGAAAACAAGTTAATAATAGACTATTGCAGGCAGGGGGCAAAACAGTGCACATCTCCCACGCATATTCCGACACATGCCTATGTGTATGTGTGCATGTATATACAAAACATCACAATATACAAAATACAGCTATGTCGCCCAGTTGAATTGAACTTGATCCCGCTGAGATACACTGATATGGGTATTATATATTGTTCATATTTATAGCAGTTTTTAATTTTTAGCGATTCGGCGGGTTTACGTCGCAGGCACATATAAAAATGAAAACAAACACAATGAGCATGCCAATTGGACTGTGGCACATACACCCATACCTCCACACATGCACCCACACACACACTTCGCACTCATCACGCAAGACGTCAATTTTGTTTTTGCGACGTTTGCTGCGTTCTTAAAATTAAGTTTAACCAAGGACTTACATCTTTACGGCGACGTGCACGTTTCTTTTCCGACATTTCAAGACAAGCTACACGTAATCGAAAAGGTTTTAATTAATTGATTTCAAGTATTTTAATATATCTGCCACACACGCACAACGAACTAAGCGCACGGGAAGAGGAAGAGTTTAACTGTATAAAGTAAATACGAAAAGCACCAAATAATACCAAAATTACTATGTAAGTGAGCAGCGTACCAGCATTGCCTACAAACATTAAAATCTAAACAGAATAAAAAAGGTGGAATTTTATGCCAAAAACTAGACAGTGCTCTTTTAAACGTGCAAGAACTAATGCAAATTGTTTAAGTCTGTAGCTATAAGTTTTAAAATAATGGTAAACACAAAAATCGACTTTTCGTAAATGTCTGACGGTCACACTTTGTTTGACAAATGTCTGGCAACACCTGCGGTCAACCAAATTCGCTCAACTCTAAAATATACATATTTATTTGTTTAAACGCCTTTGAGAAGAATGTTTACGAACACAAAATGAATCAAATTGGTGGCAAAGGCACAGTACATAAACATGGGCGCTAAATCCTTGATACTTATGGTAATCTTGCGATCCTCATAGGCGGAATTGCGAGTCGATTTCCCAAGTAAACAGGCGATAATGCAATAAGTCACCATCATTTTGCTAACAAAAACACAAGATCTCTGCGCACGCGAAAGACTTTCGTAGCTCTTGCTATCCCGCCATTGGCCCGTCAGCGGATGCCAGAAGCCCCAGTTGATCCACAGTCTTTCGAATTCGGTAATGAAACGTTCACGCCACTTTTCGACAATGCGATAATCGCCAGTTTTGAGGACCATCGATGAACTTAAAATTAGGAACTTTTGTCGCACCCAACGATTGACGATAAAGACTTGAGTCAACTGCTTCTGGACATCGAGGATCTCAATGCGTCGCAAATACCAGCTGGGATACCGTCCGGCATTGTTGTGGGCGACAGCGATGCGGGTGGGAATCCGTATGTCACGTGTACGCACCAGGAGTACGTATGTGGAGTTGCGGGTCAGTTGCGGCTTCTCCGGATCCTGCATGATTGTAAATTGCAGTTCAGCCCGTTGAGTCGTCTGAAAGATCAGGCGAACCGTCGCCGTTGTCTGGGCATTGATGCGTCCACCCGTTTTCAAGAAGATCAACAGATCGTGGACATCCCGAGTGGTCTCGTAATCCATAGCGCTCATGTCACAGACAACCGCTTTGCTGGGTCGATTGTTATAATACATGACGAGCATCAGCAGATAAATAAAGATCAGCGCAAAGATAACCAAATAAATTATAAGAAGAACCGCATTCAAACGGACATGTTTCATCTCCAAGGGGACGACAATGGCTGGAATATGATACACATAACTGGTATAGGTGCCCAGCACCGTGCAAGTACAATGGAGGGTGCCCTTCTTCTGGTACTCCAGCACGGGAAAGCAGTGATCATGGGACCAATGCTGTGACTCCTTTGGCAAACTGTATGTCCAATAATCACAGCTGCGCTCCTGGAATACAAACGAGAACATTGCCGGACCGTTCTTAATCGGAGTGTCCGCATGCTCCGAGAATTTCGCTGCCCCATTGATCTGGATTGCCATATACGCACGTTTATGCTCCCTGCAGTTATTTCGTATTACCATTGTCTTATTGCCCGATCTGGCGGGCACAAAACATGTGGATTTGTCAACGAGAGGTTTCCATTCTTTCGGCGCCTTACCGATATACAGGAGCACTTGGAGTTCATGTGTCGATTCCTTAAAACGCACCGTTACCATCGCATGACCCTCTAAATTGATGCGATACAAGCGCACCCATTGCATATACTCCAGATTGCCGATCTCCAAGCAATTGATATAGCGACCAGCATCTGAGATTGCATATTCATCCTCATCATCATCCAAATCCTCAGGTCTGACCTCTCGCACTATTTGATGTCGACCTGTGAAATTAGTATGTATATTTCTGATCTATTATCAAAACGATAATTGACATGTACCGCTAAAGATGAGACCATCGTCCTCCTCTTCATCCTCCTCTTCCGCAGTGCTACGTACTGCCCTAGATTTATTATGCTTCCCTTCTTCTTCTAGGTATAATGTTGCCATTCCACTTGATCCTCGAGCCTCACCTAAAATATTTGATTAGCTATTTAGCTAAGAGGTAATCAGATTAATCAGATTGAGACATTACTCACCAGTGACAATGGGTCGCTCCAAGGCGGGTTTATACTTGCCCACGATGGTCCTGAAGCTAATATGGCTATGGTCCAGATATTGCTCGACCTCGAAGGTGTCCTCAAAGAAATAGATGCGAACGGAGAGTAGCACGGAACTGGGTTGCTTCTCCTCGGGATACCACCAGTTCAGTTCGCGTATTGTGGAAACGACCTTAAGGCAAATGTAACTCGTAAAAGTGGGTTTGACCTCCTCGAGGAGTTCGGGACTGAAATAAACAATGTGCATTCGATCGCTAGTCTTGATCTGATAATGTTTACCGGCCTCAATATCGAAACATTGAATCTCGAGGGAAACGGCCTCCGAGATGATCTCATTGGGATCCGGCTGAAAGCCATGTTTGCGAGCCATCTCCAGGTAACGATAGAGTCGTTCCGTTTGCCACATGGCATTCAACCAGGACATCGATCGGTTTTTAGCCTCCTCATTGTCGTAGGAAGCGATATCTTTCGTCAGTTGATTGATAAGACTCTGATCCAGTTGATTGTTGTCAAGTGCTTTGCGATAATCGTCGAATATGCTTTGAGGGGGGCGTGGCATCTGTTGATTGAGCCGATTCATCATATCGTAGACGGTGACACAGGCAACGGTGACATTGACATACGGTTGCTCAATCATCTCCTTATGTATATGATTTTTGTAGACTTCGGCAAAGATCTCGTTAATCTTGGTCAACGCAGCCGTCAACAGATTGTGCTCCGGCGAATCGATGGGCGTCAACTGGAAGCCAAATGTGCGAGTCAAATTGGCCATCTTGCCGAGATTGGCCAACGACGTGGGATGGACATGCTCGAAGGCATTCATTAGAACCCTTCCACTGTCCACATCTTTTATACGAGTTGCCATCGATTCCATGAACTGAAAGAATCGATTCAAACGCCCATGATCCGCCATGCCGACAACATTGTTGGGATCCTTGCTGATAAAATCCCAGACTTCATGAGCTTTATCCGCGGTCACATTCGCCAGCGGCGTCACAGTCACATCCACCGAGTTCTCACTGCACGTGAGCAAATTATCACAGACTAGCACTCGGATGGTCTTCAGATTCGATGGCAAATAGGCCTTGCAATCGCATCGATAGCATCTGGTGAGCAGCTCACGTCCGGCATAAAAGAAGTACTCAATGGGCTCGTGTTTGGTCGCATAATTTTTGCAGCAAACGTAGAAAGCTGTCGTTGCCTCAACTCCCGACTGGGGCGTCACCTCGCACTTGCCACCAACTGGTGGCACTCGCTTCATTAACAGCTTCACCTCCTGCCCAAAGGTTCCGTCCTTCAACTTGATGGTCAACTGGATCTTGGCAATTGTTCCATGCGTACTTATATGCATTGTCAGGTTCTTTGTACTGAGTGTATACTGTCCGCCCACATGCCATGCATAAATGACATGCTGTTGACCACAGTCCAAGCACATGCCCAACAGTTGCACCTTGTTGAACGGATTGTATTGATCGTTGGCACAGTTCGCCACACAGAGAATTACCGGATGCAACACCTCGTAATTGACCATGGTCACCACCTGCATTATCTCCGCACTGACCTTCGGATTGTCATCGGACGCCACCAACAGTTTGAACTCGTATTGACAGTGCAAAGTGAGCGTATATTTGGGTATACGAAATCTTGAAACTGCAACAAAATTAAAAGAGATAAGTATTTAAATTAAGACTGCAAATCTCCAAAATGTTGACAAATTTTATTCTACAATATTCAGAGATAAATTGTTTTGAATACTTTCTGAATAGGACTTTTTGAAAATGAATTCTTAAGCTGCAGAAAGTTGAAGAATTGCTAAGCATATTCAGAAATATCGAATAATTTTGGAGCAACTACCTTACAACATATTTAACCTATACAGTTGTTAGTATCTTAATAATCTGGATTTCCTAAATCCTACGAATATTCAGAGATACATTTTTGCACAGCACTTTTTGAACAGTTGTTAGTATCTTAATAATCTGGATTTCCTAAATTCTACAAATATTCAGAGAAAAATTCCTCTCCTTAGATAAATTTTCTGGACAATTTTGACTTTTTGAAGAGGACTTTTTGAAAATGAATTCTTGAGCTGCTGAAAGTCGGAGAATAGTTGTGCATATTCAGAATAGCCTACAAAATATCTAATCTATACAGTTTGTATCTTAATAATCTAGATTAATCCTTATCAGGAGTTCAGTGTGATGTGCTTTCATCACCTGTGGCCAAATTACGATGACAAACTGGATTTGTATAATCATCGTGTGATACACAATCCCACTTATAAGTTTCAAATTGCCGACTCGACCGAACTTTGGAGTAATCGCGGCTAAATGACCCGTCCATTAGTAGATCGGTACTGATGAGCGCATTCCGTGTTGCACCACCGGATATAATAGCCTCAACCTTGCCCATGACGGCTTCCACGTAGCAACGGGCCGCATATTTGGTGCCATTGAAAATGCCTTCGGGACGAAGCATATAGAGATTACGCCAGGGCTCATGTTCGGTGGAATATCGTAGACTGAAGCGTTTTAAAACGAAAATCAGTCGTTGATCCGTAATCGATGTGAGCATTTCTAAAAACGAAATGGAGTATTATCTATCATTAATCGAAGCTTTTTTAAATGACAGGAACAACACTCACCTGTCTCGACTAGATTGAAAAGGTTCCACGTTAATACCGCATCCTTTACGCCGCACTTTTTCACGAAATGTGCACGGAGTATTGTGCTGCGTAGGAGGACAACCTTTTGGGGCATCTGGGGATCTGCACAGCCCGACATTCTCAATTCGGGCACACAATCTGCCTTAGACGGAGTCACCATGATATCCACCTCTCTAACCATCGGGTCGACCATCGGCATGCTGGGCACCGAGCCCGTCAATCTCAGTAAATTATCATCTCGATCCCAGAAGATCGCTTTAATATGCGCATAATAACCAGTTTCGTATGCGACATGTTTAGTTGGCTTTATCTGAAGATATTCCAAATTTTTGCTGATATTCAGTGTCCTAAGAAATTTCGGCAGCATGTCCGTGGCCCAAAAGCCGATTAGGCGATAGGCCAACAAATATTTTGCTGTGCTGAGGCGCAAACTAATTCCATAATGCGGATATTTGGCTATAGTTATCACCACGTTGGTCTCCTCTCCATATGGTACATCCCTATTGGAGTACACCCTTATCCTGCACATTTTCAGCTCTTTCAACTTGTTTGGTGCTCCCTCGACGCTTTTAGCGCAGATCAGGATTAAAACCAACAACGTCAATATTCGCCATAGTTGCTGCCACATTTGACGTGCTACCAAATATCTTAAGAAACAGAACTATTAATTAATCCGCTTAATTGAAATGCATTCCAACTTACAGTAATATTTGTAGCCTTTTGTCTATATTGTAGGTACCTAGTGTATTTAGTGTTTAGTGTACTTTAAATACACTAAACAGGTGACTAGATCAAAATATATAATTGTTTTTTTTTTCTTTTTGACAAATTTAATTAGTTTTTGATCAATAACAATCTTGCTTGGGATTATAGTTAAAAATTAAGGTGTTTTTTTTATTATTTTTTTGTTTTACAACAAAATACAGACTAAATAATAAGTAAAATATATTTATTTATTTATATATATTATGTATATATATATATTTACTTCTTATTATTATTAATATAGATCCCTCGAAACTCTCTTGGCTCTAAAAAGTTTACACTATCTTTTTTTAATTCTTTTTATTATGTTTTTTTTTTCAATTTTTATTTCTGTTCCAGTTGTGTGTGTATGTGTGTCTAGGTGTAAGTGAATTTGTTGTTAATGTTTATGTATTGATGAATTTGAACAAAGATAACCACGAAGTTGTGGTTGTTATTGCAGTTCTTGCTTAGGGCAAATATGCATACTAAAAATTATTTGCAGTTTTAATAAACTATCTATAATGCAAGTTTGTTTTTAACCTTATTTTTTTATTTTGAATTAAATTTAAGTGTAAATAATAGCAGGCGCCGCGCACGAACATAAAGGGTACGAGGGGAATAATTCTTTTACAATTCGTATAGGGCCCAAGAGCAAATAAATTATATATATATATATAAATATATATAAAATATATAAGTTCTTTTCAATTGCAATCTGCTTTCACATATATATTTGTTTGTACAATTTATTCGCATGCTCTCTGCATTCATAAATATGTATAATTTATATAATTTACTTATATTCGGGAGCAACATTAATATTACATCGAAAGAGAGGCAGCGATGCAACAAATAATACACACAAATCGGCCTCCAAATTGAATGGGATGAGGAAGGATTTGGTTGGGATGAATTCTTGATTGTTGCTCGCACAACGGCGTCAGCTGACATTGGGCCCCGAAGTAAGTCAAAAAACAATAATAATCATCATAATAATAAGTGCTCAAACAAACATCAGAATTACATATTATAATGCACAGAGGCATGAAAGCGGTCCGCGCTTACACACTTTATCAACAGGCTCCCCCCACGCTTGATCTCTCGTCTTTATTTCATGGGCGTCTCTGTCCCTCTCTCGTCAATACTCTTCAATTCATTTGATCATCGTCACTGTGTCTTCTCTCCTTTCACACATCAAACAGATTTCTTCTTACACGCTCGCCCATCGCATTCGCCTTAAGCCAGATGGCGAGGTTGTTAAATTATCCAGAATGCTAATGGTCTCGATATCTTGCTTTAGACTTTGATCTGGATAGAAGTTACTCTAGTTGTTTTTAGGGGGAGTATGAGTAAGGAGTAAGTTGGGATAAAGATATGAATGAATTAAAAGTCGAATTGCAATTGCAATACGATTCCTAATGTGTATGTGTGTGAGTGTGTGTCAGTTTGTATGTATATGCATATATGTGTGTGTAGTTGGTTGTGTTTGTGTACGGTTTTTAAACTAAATGATAAAGTATAGTTTAAATGGTAGTCGTGTTAACTAAATGTTAAAATCTGGATCTTACAAATACAGCACTTGAATCGTGCTCGCTGTAACCCAAGCGTTTTGTATGCTTAAACACCTCATTTGTAATGCTCGTCACGGGCATCGATTGATCCAAATTCTCGGCCATGTTGAGCACAAGACGCAAATCGCGTTGCATATGACTTAATGGTTGTTGCGGATTAAAATCACCCTTGGCCATTTCTGCAAAGAAAAACAAAACAATTTAAAATCACATCTAAGAAAAGCTAACAAATCTTTCATTAGACTTTCTCACAAGAAATATCAAATAATTGAGTTAAAAAGAATCAAACTTAAAAACTAATTATCTATATGAATCAGAAACTTCCTCACACAGTATTTTTGCATGACTTATCTTAAAAAAACTATAAGGTTTATTTTATATTTATTTTTTAAGAACGGAAATTTTAAAGACTAAAACTTTTAAGCTTTTAGCAGACTTAAATAACTTTCATCTACTTTAAATATGAGTAGTTTAAGAAAATGTTACCTATTTCATGCATTACTTTCTGATTATAGAAAAAACATCATGAAGACTGAATAATTTTTTGAAAGATGTTGTCAAAGATCTAGTAATGTAGTTATGTAAAGCTTTCTTAAAAGATTTATGTTTTAATTTACAATTCTGAATTTATAATCAATTTTTAATTAATTTCTTTACACATAAACTTGCTTCAGCATTATTTTTCTATTTAAAGTTATTGATCTGTGAACTTACCCTTGCCCTTGGCTAGCAGCAGTGGCGATTTCATAGAAGTTAAATCGAATATGTCTATGATATCGTTTAGCGAAATGGAAAAACGATCAGCTGTAGGAAAATAAAATAAATAAATTTATAAATGTCTTGAATTTATTTATAACAGAAATTTGTGAATACACACCCAAAGCTAACGCCTCTGCCAGGCCAACCAGACTGACGCCCAGAATAGTTTGCAAAATGAGGTTCACTTTACATGCGTTGCCAACATCTGCTAGATGATAACAATAAAATACATTTTAATATATATATGGGGTGAATTCGACCGATGGCTAATTGGCATTCTCAACTTACTGCCCAAAAAGAAGGTGTTCTTGGCAATAGTCTTGAAACAGGAATGACACTCCTCAAAGACTGTGCGATCACCGCCGGCCAAGATGATAAGCATGCCATCAGCGGCCTCTTGTCGCGATCCATGGATCTGTGCCTCGAGATAGCGGCCATTACATTGCTTGATGCCCTCTCCAATGTCCATTGACGTGTCCGGATCAATGGTGGACATTTCCACATATGCCTTATTGCGTAAATCCTTTAACTGTAGGACACCACAGTTTCCAAAGACCAGCTGCAGCAGAAGGATTAAAAAAAATAAGAAATATTAATTTAAATTGAATTTTAACTGGCAAGAAAGCAAGATTATCATGCCAAATGGAACAAAAATGTTGAATTGTAATCTTGCTAGGTCTAAGGTTTGACCAACTTAAAACTTTCATAGCAATGCCAACAATTAAAAGATTTTCAATCGGAATAACATTTTCCCATTCAAATATTATTAATTTAGTTAAATTCATTTTTTTCGCCAGAATGCTATTTTTATGCAAAAGGTCGCCAAGAAAAGGTAACCAAGATTTGTTTACTAAATCTGTATATTAGACAAATCGTTTCTTAACGCAAAATAATATAGTAAACCTGTTTTAAGCAAATGTGTTAAGATATAATCTAATTTCACATACATATATCTATCGGTTCTGACACCCTCAGGAAGGGCATTCTTAATGTATTAAAATCTTGACACTTACGTCTTTGGCGCCCTTGGGATCTGATACACAGCAAAATATTACGTCTGCCGCTTCCACCACATCCATGGGTGTATCCTTAACCTCCGCGCCAGCCTCCACAAAAGGCTGACACTGCAAAAAAGGAAGAGAAAACAAAAGAGAGATGGCAACATTAATTTTAAAGATGAAATTAAGTGATGAGGAGACTCACCTTATCAATGGTGCGGTTCCAGACCACAACCTTGTGCCCCGTGTAAATCAGATCCTTAACAATGGTTGAGCCCATCATGCCCAGACCGAGAAAACCGAATGTTTGATCCGATGGCGTAATGTCCCGATCTGCCAACGTATTTGAACGCGAGTTCATGTCAATGGTCTGCGTTTCTGGCCGCGTTACAACCGGTCGATCCAGCAGGGCGATCGCATTGGGTGTACGCTTTGTTAAAGTGCCCAAAAAGGCATCTGCCTCGATGCGTGCCCGTGTTGCAAGCGATGACGAGCTAGCGCCATCAAATTCCACAGCACCTGGGCTCTCATATTGCTCCGCGTCACCGGATGCAGTGCGTCGGCCGCGTTTTGCACTCGTTGCACCAGTGGGCGTCTGTTGTGCCGAGATGCGTCTCTTTTGTGCCGCTGCTGATTTCGCAGATGCCGCTTTATTTGCTTGTTTGCTGCTCACAGCGACAGCAGCGCTCGATTTTGCTTTGGGTGTGCGTTTCGCTTGACTCTTGGCAGTTGGCGTCGTCGTCACAACTGGGGATGTTGCACCGGCACTCGTATTGTTTTCGTCAACAACTGCAGGCGGCGCATCTGATTCATCTGGACTGCCAACCACATGGGGTACTACGCCATTGTTGGCATCAGCCGCCGCATCGGGATTCTCATCGCTGTCGAGACCGTCGCGAATCTTGTCAAAATCTGCCTCAGTGGCATGATTGCCCATGCCGCAGCTCTCATCAATTTGGCCATCGATCTCCGCGGGATTGTCAACATATTTATCAATATCGGCCATGGCATGCCTAAAGGCGGCCGGTTTGCTTACTTTCGCCAGTTCATCCTTCCAAGGACCCTCAAACGGTTTAATGTTGTGCTCCTCAATCCATGCGCTGCATTCAACAATTACAATTAATTACAAAACACTATTTAAATTATTTCATTTTGCTTACAAGTTGCGTGAGCCAAAGAAAAAGACACATTTCGTATTTGCACGCCTCTGCTGACTTAAAAGATCTAACGGGGGCTCCACAATCTGCAAATAAATAAAGTATAAAAACAATTAAAAACTACAAATTATGCTGCCGAGGGAAAGAGTAAGCACATAAGCTCCCCCTTCCGCTCTCACTCTCATAACATTCACACATTCACGCACACTTGGCACAGCAAAGTTCAAGCAATTTCACTGTGAATGCTTTTTTTTATTCGTATATTTATACTATTTGCTGGGCTGTACATAAATGAAAGCCATCATATTTAATGTTAACACAAATTAGGCACAAAGCTAACTTTTACTGTTGATAGCAACGGTACGCACAGCTACACACACACACACATACTCAATTTACAACAAACATTGAAGCCTGCAAGTGCGTTATGACGTCGACAGCAACAGTGGCAGCAGCGCCGACGTCCGACGCCTCTGCCGCCGTTGCTGCATAAAAAAGTACAGTCAAAAACAAACACGGCAGCGACTGAGGCAGCGGCGTCGCTGTCGACAGCAGCGTATATAGTTATTTAGCTTACCATGCCTGGCCACGGTGTGAATCCCTTCATTTTAGCCCTGTAATGCAATAAGAATAAATAGATTAACATTGTTTTAATTGTTTGTTGAAGTTTAATTAACTACAATGTCTAAAAGAGCGCGCGCGCGCGAAAAAAGCGCCAACGCAACGACGTCGCCGCAACAACAGCAATGACGGTACAGCTAATTTCACAGCAGAGTTTATAAGAATTAAATGTGTTTTATACATCTTTACAGGCTTAATGCTGAGCCCAATATTTTTTACACTGTTTTTTTCCCTATAATTTATGTTTTTCCAATGCCGCGGCAATTGAGGTTATGTTTACTTGCTATTCTTTTTTTTTTCGTTGGTCACAAATTAAGTACAAAGTGTTATTCACAATGCACAATCAGTATTTCCTACTTATTGTTTCCATTAGAGCACTTTATATTTTGATTGGGACGTAGAAGTCTTACCAAATCAAATCCTTGGGCTTGTAGATAAATTTCTCTGTCGAGTCGCCCGATAGCGACAATTTTTTATTTTTCGACATGATGTTATCAAGGCGTATATTAAACTTGGTTATTTTGCTGCTGTTAGTGGGACGACACACACAAGAGACTTATTGGTTTATTTGCTTTATCACAAACTCGTCGTTGGCAGCGCTTAATTAATTTTCTTAATTTTTCGAACGCAGCCTGCTTATTTTTCTTTTTTTTTGCTTTTGTATGTGTGATGCGCTTTGTGTATGTCGATAAAAACTAGTATCGAAAACAAAAATGGCGCTCGACATGTGATGCGTGTGCATATCGATTATTTAGGCATTTTTATTGCACGTAAGTTGGCATTTCTCAAACAAGTTGGCAGTTTTCTCAACTGAATATAACTGAAGAGTGTGGCCAAAAATCTCATTCATGGTGAATTTTTAGCTTGTGTCCCCCATTTAAATTTAAATAATTACTTATAAGCTTTTGTGTTTACTATGCTCTAGTTTATTATTTTGCTCGCAAAATAAATGTGTAAGTGACATCCAAATATCTGTCAACAACTATACTATGACAAAATCGTATTGCTCCAAAAATTTTAGCCAGGTCATGTCAAAAAAAAAAAATGAAAATAAGGTTTCAATGACCTGTCGACATTGCCAACATCTGATCACTTCAAAGCATAAATTCAATGTTATTGTAGGGCAGCGTGCGTTTGTGCCAAAAGCGCAGTTCACAGATTTGCAAAATAAACAACAGTGCGTGCCAAGAAAATCGTTACACAGATTCAGCCTGCTCAACCCCTTTATTTTTTTGGTTTTGCTTTAGCCATCGCTTAGCCCGTGCGGCCCGATTTGTCTAAATAAGAATGAGGCGCATTGCAAATGTCACATTTCAATTGAGTCGCTTTGGTAACTTAACTCACTCAAACAACAATTGAACCATTTGCTGTTTATCTTGTGCGTGCGATCTTCCTTCCTTCCGCCTTTTCACAATTTCGCAAACAATGCGAATTTGAAACGGGACTTTGGACTTTCACTTAAGCCGCAGTCCGAGCATCCATCAGCAAGAGTCCGGACAAGAGTCCTTAACCGCAAAATAAATTGCCGCACGTAGCAGCCACTTGGCAATGGGGATGGGGCATTCAGCACTAGACCATAATCCTCATGAATATAAAACAATCAAATAACAAAAAAAATAAAGGAATAAAATCCACACAAACGCACAAAGAGATGGGGTTACACATGATAGACGACGACCCAGTGCCATTTAACTTTTTAGATTCGACCCAAAGCGAAAAGTAAAAGGAAAAAAAAGAAAATGTATCAACGGAACAGTGAAAGTTGCAGCCGGAAAAAGGGTGAAATTCTGCACTTTTCTATAGCAAAAATCGCAACATTTTTTTTAGGGTAAATAGATTGTTCACACTTTGTTTTGCAATTAGCCGACAGAGGGTTAAAAAGGGGTGTATAGCAAATTCTGCAATGATTTATAACGATAAATACGTGTGTTTAATTGGGCTAAGTTAAGGGACTTCGTATTCATGTCTTATGCATTTAAGGTACATTAATCCGGACATTTCATGTTTTATTAAACATTTAAATAATATTTTTTTTTATCAAGTTTAAGCTGCCTGACATGGAATAAAATTAGTATTTAATTTTTATTTTTTGAAAACAGCGAAACCCGAACCACATAAAACTACAATAAATAAAGAAAAACAAAAAATAAATAAATGCCTGTCAAAACAATTTCTTATCACATTGTACTTTGTATAACACTAGCAGCCTGGATGGAACCCGATCACTGTTATAACAGTTTCCAAGGCATAAATACTTAAACTTCAATTGCTTTAATTCTACTCAGCCCATATGTATGTATGTGTGTACATACAAACTGAATCATATGCATGTATGTTTGAATATAAAAACGTGGCAAACGATCTTGGCGCATACATACATGAATATGAACGAAATTCGAGTATAGCACTTAGACTATACTACATACATACATACACGCATACATATATAGAAATTTATATACCCCCCCACACACACACACACACGCAAATCTGCACTTTGTGCTTGAGTATGTGTGTGTTTCCTTTAGACTGCGGCCAAAAGAAACAACAAATTTCAAATCAGTCGATCGCAGTTGCGCTTTTGGCTCGCTTAGATCTGGAGTTTTACTTATTTTAATCTCTAGAATTGTGCAATAAAATGAATCAACACTTTTATTGTTTTAAAATCGAATGTTCTTTAACTTTGTGAATAGCGCGAGTGTCATTACTATTTTCTTTTTTAATTAAATAAAAAAAAATTAAGAACTATTTATTAAAATATTGATGTATAGACAACTGACGAATTTGTGAGTGCCGCTTAACAAACTATACCATATAAAACTCCAGAAAATAATGCTGTATTGAACATTTGGTTTTGCATATAAAATAAAAAAAAGGTTTTTTTGCAAAAACGCGGTGTGATATACAAATCTGTATATGTATATATTTACATATATATGTGTGTGTATGTATGTGTGTATATGCACTTTGTTTACTTTTGTGATTTGTGTAGAGATGAACACGAGAGAACTTCGGGCCTGACTCATCAGGCTAGAGCTCCATAAGAATATGTAAATTATTGACAATTCTGATAGACTCAAGAAATATATGAAAACATCATTTATAATTTTAATTTAATCATATAGAAAATATAACGAGAAATTTTCAATTAACTTTATAACTAACCAAATATTTATTTACTGTGTGTTTAGCATATGATTTCTACAGTTTGTGGTCTCAACTTGGTCAACACTAAGATGCCAGGCAGCAACAACGGTGATAAACTAATGCCTTGTAAGTAAACACATATTTTGGGGTTTATTTTTAACATTTGATTATCATTTTTAATTAGTTTAGGCTTATGCGCTTGATTAGACACACATTTGATTGATCTTTCGTATCGTAATCAACCCTCCGATTTGCATACTTGTAGCTACTAACACAATTTGGATCTCTATTTTTTACAAGATTTTTCTATGTGATAAATAAGGTATTTTTTGAATCCACACACCCTAATAGAGAGCACTGCCATTTAAGCCGAACTAATGCTTTGATCGCTCTTTGTTGTTGTCGTTGCAGTGCGTGATTGAATCAAGGGTGTATATGGATATGTACATTTGTATAGGTTGGTTGTGTATATAATTATTTGATTGAGTGAAATAAATTATTAAAGCACACATCCATATACTGAACGTTAGTGCAGCAGTTGGCTAAGTGTTAGCTTTTACTTTTGCCAGCCGCGTCAAAAGAGTTGATACAACAACAATTTAAAGTGCGCAACAACAATGCGTGACGCGGGGAACGTTGCAAGTCGCAACTAGTGCAACACAAACAAATGGCAAATAGGCACAAGGACCTTTTATGCGAGTAGACGCGCCAGTTGCGGCTTTTGGCACTTTGCTTTTGCTTTCTCTTCCACTTCTGCATTACTGCACTCGAAACGCTTTGTTCAAACTTTAATTAGCCAAGTTACTCAGAATCAACAAATTTAAGCTTTATACCATAAAATGTATTTTTTCTGTTGGGGGAGGTCACGCTGGCCTATTTATTGATATACATACGTACTTATATACAAATACCCTGACTGAGAGTATTAAACAAGATACTTTCGTCAATTTTAAATTGTTGTGATTGTTTTTATACTAAAAAGAATTGTTCTTAAGGTTTTTGAATAAATAAATAATTTGAATTACTATATACTATAAATTGTAATCCTAAACAAGTTAAATTATTATTAAATAATTTTGTGGGCGTCAACAAAATATTGAATGAATTTGACTTCTGTTTGTCTCCCTTTATTTGGCTTGCGCTACAGCTCTGCATTGCGGCGCCTTGCGGAAGCAACTAATGTTCGTTATTCGTGGTCTGCTTTGTTTATGCGTGGGCTCTTAAAGAGCGCTCCAAATTAATCTCACTAACTCACACACACGCATATTCAAACTAATATTAATTCTCCTCTCATCGTGGGCTCGCATTCATTCATGAGTGTGCCTGCAATTGAGAACGCTGAGATCAAGTGGATAGTGTGTGTGGTCGTGTGCATGCGTGTGCAAGAGCTGCTGTGTATGCTAAGATCAATTGAGGTGCCTTTTGGCTAGAGTCCACAGTGGATGTTAAGTGAGTCAGTGAGTATGTGCATGTGTGCGTGGGTAAGAGAAACTGAGCGTTGCAGAGAGTGCGTAAGAGAGGAAGTGGGTGGTTGCTGTGAGCTCAGTGGAGAGTTTTGTGTGTAACCAATTTGGGGGATTGTGTGTTATATTAACTACCAATTTAAAATAATTTAATTTGGGTCAGTAGCTTAAACAACATAAAATCAATACATACAATAGGCATTGCTTTGTTGTTCTACAAAAAGTTTATAAACAAACATACTTATACATAGTCATATATATATTTTTTATGTTGCGATGAAAGTTTCTCGTGCGTGGAAATCACAGAAATTTCCACATGAACGATTGTCGCCTTCACTGTGGAGAATTATTTGAACTTTCAGCTTTGCCTAATCATTTATTGGTATGCGTGTGCGTGTGTGTGTCTGTGTGGGTGTGGGTGTGGGTGTGTGTGTGTCAGCAGGGATGTCTGCTGACTTAAAGCAATGTTAACTTTAATTTTTGCACATTTATAGGGCAAGAGTCGGCCAGGAGTCCGGAGCAGGAGCTGCTGGAGGAAGCCATTGTTATCACGCACTATGTGAGTCCGACGAAATTCCGATATGTATTGTTGCAAGAGCTGCGGCAAAATGGCCGAATTGTGAACCACATTGAATCGCAGCTGCCCGCACATTGTCACGTGGACAATCAGGGAAGGAGCTATCAACGTTTACAGCATGTGATCCTGCGGTATCTTCCGCTGGGCTCGGAGAAGTTTATGCGCGGCCAAGTGCTGAGTTGCGATGGCGACAACTATGTGGTGGACGCACTGGACTATGGATTTCTCATTCAGTGCCGTGGCCTGGACTTGTGGCAGCTGCCCAAGAAGCTGTCTAGCCGTCACATAGCAATCAAGGATGGCGGTCTGGCCGGTGTGTCCCCATTCAGTGGCCATAAATGGTCCGAGCGTGAATTAAACATGCTCGACCAGAAGCTGAAAGAGGCGATGCTGTTGATATTCCGGATTAGGTATCAGAACTTTGGTCAGCTGTTGATCAAGTCGCCGGCTGGAGAGCAATCACTGCTCAATGCTGCCCACTATCTGCTGGAGCATCAGTGTGCTCGTCCTGACCCAAAATACATGACACAAGGAAATGATGAGGCTCTGTTCAACATCCAAAATGTGGAGCTAAATGCGGCGGATGTCAAGCCCAGCGCGTGTGTCGCAGCGATCCTCAGAATTGTGGAATCACAGCAGATCAAGCTGCCTTTATCCCAACCCAATCCCAATGAGGAAAAGCCCCTGCAGAGGACCGTCTCCAAGAAGGTCAACCGTCTTCCAGAAAGGTTGACTCATCTTCCTTCAGACCAAATGAAGCGTACAATTCCCGACTCTGCGAAGCGCCTCAGCTTGGTCCGGAACAGGAACGAGGCCAGCGTGGACTCCGCCCTGATGAGCGGCTCATCGAGCATCTCCAGCAGCGCCAGCAACTGTTCCTCCGACAGCTTCGACTTCTCCGCCAATCCAACGATCCTCTCAAAGGAGTCGCTGCAACGGCAAATGACTAAGATCGGGGAGAAACCAAAGGACACGAAATTAGTCCAAACGAAGCTATCATTGCGTCGCCAGGCTAAACTGGATCGTCTCTTTACCGATATTCGCAGCTCGGTCTTTAATCCCGAAAGCAAGCCCCCAACCAGTGAGTCCTTCCTTGATGTGGCCAAGGAACCACCTCAGAGATCGCTGGACAAGTCGATGCCTTCAACGCTCACCGAAGAGAAACTGGATCGAATTCTAGATGAGATGCGCAATCCTTTCGAGAAAGTGGCAAACCAGTCTTTAAAATTGAAATCCAGAGACATCCTGGAAGCCCAGGACCAAGAGAAACTAGATCGCATTATTAAGGAGATGAATGCTTTGGATGACCCTGTCCAGAAAGTAGTGAAACAGTCATTCCAGGTAAAAAAAAATCAGAATCAGTTGTCGAATGTTGTCCTGGAATCACAGGACCATGAGAAACTAGATCGCATCATTAAAGAGATGGGCGATTTGAATATTTCTGTGGCTGGACAATCTTCTGGACAGGTGAAGAAACCTCTGGATGAGCAACTAACCAAGTTATCGGCACTCAATCCTGTCAGTGTACTGAAACCACAGGAAACAACAAGCGGGGAAACCTTGTCCAAAGACATATCCGAAACTAAATCCTTAGCTGAATCGAAGTACAATGAGCAAATGCTCTTGGCACACAGCAAGGAGCAGGTGCTGCCCATCAATGGGACTCCAGAGGCGCTGTTCCGTGGGGATGTGTGGCTGGCCATGGGACGGATGAACCGCCAGATGCCGTTGCCCATGCAACGTTATGCCTGGCCACATTTGATGAGGGGCAATTCGTTGGTGCTGATCGATGGCATTGGCCGGGGACGATCCTGGTGTTATTTGCCCGTGCTGTGCTCCCTGGTCACGGGCTGGATGCGCAGGCCAGCAACGAGGAGTCGCGATGCACTCAACTTGGGTCCATTGGCTGTTCTACTGGCGGATTCAGCGGAAACTGCACGAATGCTGTGCAATCAATGCGGCCACCTGATGAAATCCTACGATACACAAATGCTGAATGTGGTCAACACACACGATCACAGCATTCAGGACGTGCAGCTGATGCTATTGAATTCCTGCGGCATCCTGATCACAACGGTGTCTCATCTAAAGCGACTGTTTATCGACAGTAAACTCAATCTCCTGGATCCGCATCGCTTGAAGTATTTCGTCGTGGATGATTACGATCGCATGTTGTCGGCTGTTCCCGATCTGCTTAATGAATCACTTCAGCTGCTGCAGAGCCTGGCGCATCCTCAGCTCCAGCTGATCCTCATCGCTCAGCAGTGGCATGGCCGCATCTTTCTCCAGTTGATGAAACGCTTCAACCACAATCCTCTCCTGCTTTTCGGGGATTTCCTAGTGGCAGCCATCTATGGCAATCTGAAAATAGATCTAGATCTACGACACTCTAGCAAAAAGAAACAGCAGCTTATCGATTATCTGGCTAACTTGGCCAAAGCATCCTTGAGAAGACGCACCGTTATCTTCTGCAAGACCAAGAAGGAGCTGGAGGATCTGCAAGAGACGCTGACTGCGGCTGGTCACGATTGCATCGGACTGGGCGATGCAGTGCATCAGGTAAGCAACTAAACTCCTATTTCTCAATTACGTTCAAACGAAAGCTTTGCAAATTGGCGTCACAATGTCGCCTTCTTCATCGTCGACAAGTTATCAATAAGGAGGCTTG
This sequence comes from Drosophila rellima, assembly GCA_035043635.1. Classification (NCBI taxonomy): domain Eukaryota; kingdom Metazoa; phylum Arthropoda; class Insecta; order Diptera; family Drosophilidae; genus Drosophila; species Drosophila rellima. Next base: position 851,611 of record JAWNMV010000312.1, on the reverse strand, counting down.
AATTGACACGTTTACTGTGTAGTATCTTGTAGAATTATCAGTTGTCTGACTAGATCTTTCATTAACAGACTTCGTTTTTATTATTTGCATTTTAATCCGGGACTACATATATCAGTTAGGTTACCAAATTTGAGCTAATTAAATCATTGTGTCTGAAAAATGCTACGAAAAGTTATCGAAATTATAAATAATTTATTTATTTATTGACCATATAATAATACAGGGTGGGCCGTTACAGTATCTTACAACTCAATAATTTTCTGTATTAATCACTCGCCCAGCTACGAAAAGTAATGGAAAATTCCGAAAATCTAAACAAATTTTAATAGTTCGAAGTAAATGAAAAACTAATTTCCCTTTTATTTTTACCTTAAAATGGCACACCCTGTATAAGCAATCTAATGATAATTTTACCATAATTTTAAAATTGAAAATTCGTACTGTGTTCGATATTCATCATTTTCTTTAGTGGAGTTTTAGTTGACCTGACTCATCCACTTTTGTTTTCTTCCGCTTATGCCTCTTATAACTGCAGCAAACTCATGAGTTGCTGCTGGTAACCGATGAACTCCAGTCGCCAACACAGTTGCCCATGATGAACTTTGAACTGTTGGTCCACTACAGTCTTCCGAAGGGTTGGTCAAAGTTTTGCTATCGTTTCCATGCGATCATCGATAGCATTGGCAATTGTCTGGTGCCACAGGAGCAGAAGGAGCAGAAGGACATTTCATCCCATGTGATGCTGGACGAGAATGGCAGCTATGAGTTGCTGCGTCTGGCGCAATTTCTGAAGGCCCATGACATCAAAATGGATAAGCAAATAGATCAAATGGTGGCCAGTTGTCGCCGGGAGACGGATCAGCATCGTGTCCTCTGTCCCCAAATGCTGAGCAGGGGCGAGTGCAGTCGGAGGCTGTGCAGCCAGCGACACTTCACCATCGACGAGGACTTCCAGAGATCCAGAGACTGTGAGATGTGCCAACCGGAGAGTGTCCTGCGCTGCAGGCTCATCAAAGTCTACGATCCTGTGCACTTTGCTGTCATGGCAGAGAGCTACAAGTCCAGCGACTGCGAGTCCTGGCAGCCAACTTTAAATGTAACCAAACTGAAGGAACTCTGCACTTCCTTGAGCCACCACATGAGCCTGGAAGAGAATCGTCGACCGCAGCAGAAGCTGAAGATTTCCGATATTTGTGTAATCTTCCGGGACATGAGGTATCAACGTGTCCGCGTCGTGGATCTGTCTGATCAGCGTCTGGTCAGCGTACAACTGTTGGATGAGGGCAGAGATCAGTTCAAGGTTAAGATATCTGACTTACTCGAGTGTGATGGCCAGTTCAAGGAGTTGCCCCCTCTGGCCATGGACGTGAGATTGTGCGGCTTGAAACCGTCCAGCTTTGGGGAGGGCAAGTGGCTGACCGAGGCCATCAAGTGGGTGGGGAAGGAACTCCTTGATCTGCCTGACAATCAGCATCTGCAACTAGTTGTGGAATTCGCCATGTTGGACACTGTCTATGTGCGGGAAATAACTCTGATGCAGGAGTGTCCAACATTGCGAACCCGCGTCAAGGTAATGCAACTGAATAATGAATTAATACGGCGTGAATTTGGAGAGAGGGAGGAGCAAGGCATCAAGAGACTGCGTCAAATGCATCAGGAATTTAAGGAGCAACAGAGAAAGATTCTGGACAAGGGAAAACTATGTGACGAACTGGACAAAAGCGGACAGCAGCTGTGTCCAAAGGATCAGAAGGATATGGAGGTACAGCAACTAAACATTCCAAATGGTAGAAAGAGTTTGGATGAGCAGAGTTTGATCAAAGCAAAATTGGGAGATGAATCCTCAACAAGTGTGAAGACCCAAGGAGAAAAAATAAACAAATTTTTGGATGCAGAGCCAAAGAAAAGCGCAACAAAAGATGCTGATGAGACTGACAAGTTAGACGAGGATAAGGAAATCGATGACTTCAAATCAATTGAAGCTGAAGAAGAATATTCTCCTACAAGCACAGATCACTTGCTGGATGTACTCTTAAAGGATCTGCATAGCACCGATCCGATGGTCAAGGACGGCGCACAGCAATTTATGCAAGAAATTCTAGCCGACAATAATCCAGTTGTCAGGACGACTCCCAAGCTGAAGAAGACTACACAAAGGCCACAGGTCACTCCGGAAGCGATGAGCCAGGCGCTTTACTGTGGCTCCATTGCGACGAATGCGGTGCGTCCGAAGGTCAAATGGCATCAGAGCCTCATGCAGATCGAGCTAATCTTTGAGCAGCAGGTGCCGCAATATGAACTCGTGCATCAGGGAAATGTCTTGATCTATCAGGTTCTGGAGACGACTCCGCCACAGCGATGCATACTGAATCTGCTTGGGCAGGTTAGGATATTGTCGGAGCAACAACACGGCTATCAACTGCATGTGAAGCTGGCCAAGCTTAACCTTCTGTTTTATTGGCCCACTCTGCTCAGTTCGCTCAGTGGCCAGCAGCATTGCCATTGGTTGGTCTACGACACGGAACGTGGCAGGTCACCGCACTCGGAAATGGGTCGAATCCTTTGGACGCGCTACCTGCGAGGTCAGTGTCCTTCAAAACTGGCTGATAACGAGGTCAGCAGCTTCTCCTCCGACGATGAGAGGAGCTTGTCGGATGACGATAGCTTCGAATAACAGATATTTCACTTCTTGTGTAAATGATTTTACTTCAACATCTTATTTTTTTGTTCATGTACATTTAATTTTGTTTTAATTTGTTCAAGCTTTCTAATCTGTTAAACAAATATAAATACTTAGAAAAAAAACTAATGAAATAACAAGAGTTTGTTCATGTGTGTATTCCAACTTCTAGTTGGCTGATAAATCTCATGGAATATCTTGCAGATACGGCAACGCCCAAGTTAAAGAAATCGTTCTTGCATTATTGTTCAAGATCTGCTTGACAGGATCAGTGGAGCCATGTGTAGCTCTAGTTGATCTATCAGCGTGTTACATCGATTCAAATCACGTTTATCTCCGGCTGGCATCATCAGGGAGGCGATCTCGAAGGATGCATGATTATCATCCAGAGCGTAAGCGACCAGAAGATTATGATCATCATAAAAAGTGCGTTGCACGCGCAAATCCCGTCCGGCGAATTTCTCAGCCAATGCTTCATATGGCAAAACGGTCAAATACGTTTTCGGATTGATAATAAAGCTTTGCTCACAATATTTGGTAAACTTGATGGTCGCAAACTGCTCCAAGCCGGGCAATTCCCGTATAGATTTCGTCTGCAGTCGCCAGGGTCTGTCTATCTCCAGGTGCATTTTTGTTCGACTGCCATCGTTGTACAAATGGGCAATTGCCTCGGTAGTTTTGTTCCTGAAAAATTCGAGTAGTCCCAAGGCCTCATCGTCCGAAAGCTGGTAATAATTCTTAGCCATCTGCAGGAATTGCATCAATTCATGTGTAGTCGATTTTTCCCTTTGCAGGCTGTTAACATCGTAAAATCCGTCCAATTGCTTGCAGAAATGCATCGTGGAGTTAATCGATTTGCCCATTGGGATAGCTCTTTGACCTTTTCCCATTGAAGTTGGCGTTGGTGTTGCTAAGCCGATCCTTATGCGCATTTGGTTTGCGGACATGCGCGATTCGGCGTTAAAATTCAACAGGCAGCTTTGCATTATTACAAAATATATTTCCCTTTAACGCTTCACGGTAGTGTTGCAAAACACATGAAAATCGCGAGTACAAGTACAAATCGCGAAGCTTGCATAATTTTGCCAATGTTGCCACTTGGTTGAAATTCCTCTACTGGAAAACGTGGCCATGGGCAGTCGTTGAATTGCCCATGATCTCTCCCTTTCATTCCTTTTATTCCCTTTCTACCAAATTTCCAAGTATTAAACACATCTTTTGATTACGCACTGTTCGAATGGTTCCCCTTTGAATTAGAGGACTTATGTGAATGTAAGTAGATTAATGTACAAATGTATTTATGTTAACAAGTTTCTAGTTCGCCATGTGGAAATGCTAATTTATTGTACGCATATTTCTATTGCAAAAGACATACATTCTTTGTCTTATTAATTCCCCAGTGCACTTGTACAATAAGTTAATATTTTAATGGAAAAAGACTATACCATAGTACCATGCAACCGCAGCTAGAGCATGTGGTTTTGCAGGACTTGCGACGGGCTGACAGTGTCACAGGGAAATGTGGCTCAGCATCGCACAGCGCCATCTACGCGGTTTTAAGTTCATGCTGCCTTGTTGTTGTTGTCTTGCGCCATTACCGTTACAAGGCATGTCATTTGCTGCGCATTTCGAGAGCTTTTCCCATCCTAGTTTATTCAACAAGCCTAAAAGTATGCTTTACATTTTGTATTAAGTATCATTCGTTTTTAAACTATTTAAAAAAGACTTAAAATATTTACGTCCGTTTTTGCAATAATTTTACAGAAATTAATGTCAAATTTCAACAATATATATTTGCTGTATCTCTTCTTTTTAGGTACAGAAATATACATTCCCCTTTTCCCATCCAAACTAAAAATATACTACAAAATATTTTATGCGTTTTACAACAATTTTTGTATTTGATAAATCTTTGTTTTTTCCAATGCTAATAGTACAAAGCATTTAAATGATTACATATGTATATATTACGTTAGATATATGCTATATAAGTAGATGTCGACTTTCAAGCTTATTTGCCTAACATTTACATAAATATTGTTAAGTATTCGTAACATTTAAACTACATATTCATTAGTATATACACATTTGATATATTTTAAACTTAAGCTTAATTTAAGTGGACAAAAAATTAAAAATGTGGAAGATAAATGAAAATCAAAAGAATAAAATAATGATTCAGTCTAGGTATTTAGTGGGAATATAACAGATTTCAGTAAACATTTTTTTTAAAGCAATTTTTGAATAAACAATAAAAATTATGTATACAAATATTATATAATATAAAATAAGTTCCCAGAAAAAATATAACAAAACATGAATGACATAATCAATGTGAAAACCTTTTCTTTTCACTCTATTTAAATGAGAAGATTATATAGGATGTAATTTTGTTGTTGTACGTACTATATGCTTAGGTATACTTTTAGGTTTTGGGTGATATTGTAGGTATGCTAATGTGACTTATGTTTATCGTTGTTCTTATCGTTTCATGCTGCTAGGTGTGCGTTCCTGTATTCGTATATTAATAATACAATGTGGCTATGTTTTGTATCTGATATCTATCTCTATCTCTCTCTCAAAATATTCAGCTCTCTACGTCTAGTCTTAAGTGTGTGTGTTTTAGGTTCAACTAAATGCTAAGACTTTGCATAGAATTCCTTTGGATGCCCGGGCTTACACTAAAATAAACTGCTCTGCTTGGCTAGGCTGCAGCTGTGCAGGGTCATGGTGCCCGCGGGGTGAAGTGCGAGGGCTGTTTGCAATGTTGCTGTTGTTGGTGGCGGCGTCGTTGCGGGGCCCCAAGATAGCCGCTTTCAGTTTGGTCGCAATGGCAACATGCCATAATGTTGTTGATGTGCCTGTTGCTGTTGCAGCATCATTTGCTGTTGTTGTTGCTGCTGTTGTTGTTGCTGCTGCTGCTGTTGTTGTTGCTGCTGTTGTTGCTGTTGTTGTGTTGTTGTCGCGACCGTTGTGGGCACCTGGGATGTGGTATAGGTAACTGCACAGGCTGCTGGCTGCGAGACAACAACTGGCGCGCTCACCTTGCGCTCCGATTGCGTGCGTATCGGTTGTGGATGTGCAGCGTTTGGTTGCGGCGGTGGCGCATACATCAGCATCGGTGGCGGTGGCGGCGATGGCTCCACGCTGGGATGACGTGCTGGCGGCGTTACGGCCGAGCCATGATACGAGCCATACGAACTGTCATCGGACTGCGCCGACTGGCCACGATTCCGGGGTCCCGTCATGCCGTACAGTTGCTGCTGATCGCGGCGCTCGAACTTGTGGTTGCCATCCAGCGGTGTGGGATTGTTGCGTGATCCGTAAACTGGCTGGAAGCCCTGGGATGCCACCTGTATCTCAGTCATAAGTTGTGGTGGTGCCTGCAATTGCTGTTGTTGTTGTTGTGTTGTTGCTGTTGAATGCCAGCAGGCGGATGTTGCTGTTGCTGCTGCTGTTGCTGTTGCTGCTGTTGGTGTTGCTGCTGTAGCGGTTGCTGTTGTCCCCGCATGGAACCGCGCATGCCATAGATGCTCTCGGTGCGCTGCTGCATCTGATTCTGCACATTCTGATTCTGCAGATGCGATGATTGAGCTGCCGTGACCGCCTGTTGTTGCTGCTGCTGTTGCTGCTGCTGTTGTTGCTGCTGTTGCTGTTGTTGCTGCTGTTGCTGTGTGCGCATGGGATATAGACTCTGTGCCGGCACCAAAGGACCTGGACGTGGCACAATGTCACGATTGATAGCCGTATTGCTCTTCGCATAAACGGATTGCGAGCGGTTCAAATTGGTGCGGGTCAAGGTGGGAGAGCGGCAATATAGGGACCGGGTGCCTCCGTATAGCGGCTCCTGCTGCTGCTCGTACTTGGAGGACAGGGGCGGTGCGGTGTACAGATTCTGGCAATAGTTTCCAGCTCCAGCTCCGCTCACCACACCCATTTGGGCCATGTTGGCGGCAGCATGTTGTGCCGCCGTTGGAGCACCGCCATTCGATTGGCCAGCACGTGGATATGTGCCTTGGGATTGCTGATACTTGTTCGGCTTCTCCATGTCCATGTCATAGTTCAACTCATCCTCGGAGTGTATCGAACTCGAGTCGTTGTCAATGCTGCCCTTGTTGCCATGTCGCACACTACGACGTGAGCTAAAGATGTGCTCGTAGACCAGACCAGAGGCCATTCCGCCGACCAGAGGTCCAAACCAATATACCCAATGGTTGTCCCATTTGTTCAGCACAAACGATGGACCCAACGAGCGTGCCGGATTCAGATAGGGCATCTGCAATGGCATAAATGAAAAGAGGAGGTGTTATTGATTGATATCTTTCCGAATAAATATTTCCATCTCAATATTTTCGTTTCGTTTTTTTTTGGTTTTACTTTGAATATAATCTTCTTAATTGATTTAAGCCTTAATTTATAAAATTTATATTAAAACACATATCCATCTAAATATCACTAAAGAAAATTTAATGTTGTTCACCTATGAAATTTATTCCAATTTTTTTTACTGCACGTATTAAATTTTTCTATGAAATTAATTTATTTAATTTTTGTTTGCCTATTTTTAAAATATAATAAAAATGATGTTAGAAAATTTGATCCAGTTTAATATCAATTTTCTCTTTTAATAAATTGTCTTTACTTTTATTCTGAGGAATTTTTAAGAAACTCCGCACAACTCTTGTTGCTTTATATTTGATTGTTATTATTATTTTTAAATTAAATAAAGTATAATAAACGTGTGTCCATTCTTATTTCAAACTCATTTTGTTAATACAAGTCTTGATTTTCAAGTGAGATTTTTACTTATTATAGTGTTTATCGTAAGCTTGAAATCGCTAAATATATCCATATAAATTTCATTTTTATTGCCGGGCCAAATATTTGCTTTTGATTTTAATGACTCAACTGGACTGAACTAAACTGGGCGACCTTATGAGTATCGCTAAGTTAATTATCTTCCGAATATCTCGGTTCCTTTTGTTGAAACCCAGACTCGGACTCAGGTAGTTTGCCTTAAAGGTGAACATTTCTGTTGCTGTCACGCAGCGATTTTTGCACCATAAAAATGGGTAAACGGCAGGTGCGTTTTCAGGTCTCAAGTCTCCAGTCTCCAGTCTCGCAGTGTTGAATCTCGAGATTCCATGAGCATCATTATCAATGTCAAACTTACCGAGACAAAGCAGCAGGCGCTGTAAGCAGCTCCGATGGCGAACGACGAATTGCCCATGAACCGCTTAATGGCATCGGTGGATACGAAATAGCAGAGCACCACGACGAAAGTCAGTATGAATTCCACTCCGAATCGTTCCCAGGCGGCGAGAGCGGCGCTGTGAGAGATGGCCGCCTGTAGGTTGCCCTGATACCCGGGAACGGTGACACTGTAAATGTACAAAAAATAAACACCACTGATTAGCCACATCTCTGGACTCAATTGCAATGTCTTTGACATATCTATGTACACATTATATATATGAATATATGAATCTGGCCAAAAAAACTTGTGCTAAATGTCTGTTTAACCTACTTCCATCTCATAAAGTTCTATGTCAGGCTGCGGCGCACACGACATAATTTAGATTGCCAAAGTTTCAATTGCCAAGTGACAAAAGTTGCTGCCTATTTCTAGGCAAAAGTTTTCTAGACTCTTTATGATTTATGCACGAAAATTCAACTTTTATGATAATGCTAATGAGTTCACTGACATCCAGCTGGTGTCAACTGAACTTCAAGTGATAACAGCATACGAGTAAACGATTTACTTGATTTACTTCCTATAATTCTATAAAACAATTACCATTACAATTCTTGTTTGCTTAAGTTAACAGCTACTTTAAGATGATTTCAGACTACTTCGCATTTTTATCATGTTTTCAAACTTGATTTGTTAGCTCACATTTATTTAAAGGCCAAATATGTTTATATATATAAAAGATAAAATATTATAGCTATTTAAAAAAGCTATGAAAATTAAATTAATATCTAAAATTCAGTATTAAAGAGAAATATATTGAAGCAGCTCTGTCCACTCGCTGATAAGGTGCTGCCAACTTAGCTGCATAGCCTTGCCAGATTTCGTTAAATATCACATATAAATTATGGCGCACAGTGATGACAAATGTACTTGCACTTCAGTATCTCAATGGTGAACAGAGTGAAAACAAACATAAGCTCTGTTGATGATAAATTTTCCACTTCACACGTTGAGGAGGGGGGCGGGGAGGGGGGTTTTGAAAATGTTTGCGAAGCTTTTTGTGGAAATGCAACTTGCACACCGGAACATTGAATAACTGTGGAAAATCCGGAAATAAACGCTTTCGAAATGCACTTAAAAGTACTTCAGCAAATAGAACAGACCCAGCACTCACACAAACGGGAAGCGGCATTGAGTGACTGACTGACGAGGACGAGAAAAAGGACATGGCAAGAGGTCCTGGTCAAAAAGGTGTAAGAGAGTAATCGGTGGTCGGGCAATATCCGTGTCGATTTAGTGGCAATAAGCGCCAGCTTTTCTACTGCAAATAGTTATGGCAATAAAGTAACCCACAGAAAACGTGGTGGCATGTGTGTTTAACGTATCAAATCCAAGCGTTGTGGGCAGAGACACTCCCCCAGGGGAGAGGCTAATATACCCAGTGCATTGAGCTGCTTATACAGGTAATAAATGGAGGCAATATTCAAAATGTAACGTGAAAAGTACAAAGAAAAGAAATAGATCTGATTCGAAATGCATATTCAGTAAGCTCTTTTTATTGAAATTTAAATATACCACTAGGTATTTTACATAAATAAAAACGTCAGGATTTGACTTAATTTGTTTTATAAATCTTTGCAAAACAACTTTGCTCATGAATATAGCTAATAATGTCTATCCTCAACTTTATATCACTAAAAAATTAAATAAATAAATTAAAAATTACTATGATAGAGTTTATATTAATAATTTCATTTTAAATATTGAAATCAAATTCAGTAAATCATATATATTAAATATAAATATAAAAACGAAACTTATGTCCTTCGACTCTGTAGATATGTAACTCGCTAATTCTGCTGACCAAAAAATAATTTTGCACTTTTGAAAGAGCAATGATAAAATGTAGCTTTTTTTCTTTTCTTTTCTGATAAAATGCTTGATATTGGTCGTTTTTGTTGGGCAAACACATAAATGAGTAAAGTGCTAATTTCAAAGAACAACAACACACATAAACACGCTCACACACACACACTCACACACATTTAGTAGCAGCTACTAAGTAGCAGGAACTAGCAAAATGTTGGCGCAAGTTTATTTGCCGTTAAGCTTCTCGGTTTTCCTTCCTGACCAAAATTGTTTGCACGATAAAAGCAAACAGAAACCAAAATATAAAAGAAGTGAAAAAAAAAAACGAATAAACGGGCAGAAAAGTGTGAGTAAACTGAGAGGAAAACACATATATTAAAAGCTTAAAACAAACTGCAAACTTGAACTATGGCTCAAGTTTTTCACACAGTGTTTGTGCCGAAAAAAAGAAATTAAATAAAACACATTTCCTCGCACATTTGTTGCCACCACATCCGGATCCGCATGGCAAGTGAGGTTTTGTGTTATGTGTTTGTGGAACACGCTCGGTTGATTGTGGTCTGAGGTCCAGGGATGCGTGTGAATAGCCCTGGTCAACTGCAAAACTCTGACACGAATACAGACAAAGATACAGACTCTGACATCGACATCGAGTTTCCTTTCAGTTTGCTGTGTTTTTTAATTTGCCTTGACATGATTATACTATGTAAAATTAAATATTCTACTGTGAAATGCAATTTACAGCGAATGTGAGAAAGAACTTGTTGGAAATTAAACAATTTGTCTTTAAATTGAGATAGGAGTCAAGTCCGACAGCGTTGCCACCTAGCGATGCAACGACGCTGCCAACTCGCTAAGCAAATGCTGCCCACTTGCGCTTAAAGTTTAAATGAATATGAAACAAGTTTAAATTCATTAAACGATTATACAATTTAAATTTCTCTTAAACAAACACTCACACCCACATATGCGATTTTGTGACTGAGACACAATTAAAATGCCCAATAAATATTCAGACAGAAGACGCAATTTATTGACTATGCCACAAAGCAATTAATTATACATTTTACTGTCCTCAAAATTGCAAATTCAATGTGCATTTAATGCAACAATTTGGTGAATGTGGCACAAACACATGTCTGGCGTCCATTCGAGGTGACTGTGTCAGGTACAGACTCTGGACCAGCTGTGCACAGTTTAGTTTCTCTTTTTTATTTTCATTTTTCATTTTTTTTGATAGGGAGCAACAACCGGAAGCGCCAACAGGATGCCATTTTCATGTAGCAAGACGATAAGCCAGAAGGCAAAATGACTCTCTACGAGCCCAAAACAGATTCCGTAATTCAATTGCCGGTGAATGTGACACGAATTGATTTTCACTATCGATTTCTACGCTTTTATTGTCCAGGAAGTGCATTTCCCTGCTAGATGTAATCAAAGGGGAATAAGAGAAGCAGAGAAGTCCACAACTTAATAAAGGCAAAAGTTAGTCATTTGAACTTTGCCGCCGAGATTAGATACGACTAGAGATGGTAGATTTACAAATGCAAATAAGTTGTTACACGATAACTTCTCAGAGATTGTACACTGAATATTGAAATTATTATTACGATTTTTTTTAATATATAAGATAGATGAAAACATCACAAAGATACGTGTCACGCAAAGGCAACACGACTTGCGCTCATCTCTAGTGTCGTGTACCGTTCTCATTCCCTTGGCTGCAGTACGTTTCATTTGGTGGCATTTAAAATTCAAATTTCGACTCGAAAATCCTGTTTCACTTCTTGTCCGACTGACTGTGTGTGTGTCTCTATCTGTTGTGAAACTACTGTAATTTTGGGCGGCAGGTGTGTTGTGTGTGCTGAGCTCGTTTGTGCATTGCCAGCTGCCCTTTCGGATTGACCAACCAGAAAGGAGCAACGCCGTCGACACGTGTTTGATTTCAAGTTTCCGACGACGCATCCTGCGCAGTCGCAACGACTCTCGACTCTCGACTCTCGATCCTCGATTCTCGATTCTTGAGTCGCCAACGAGTTGAACAAAGGCCATTGGCAATGGTTAATTATGCGTTCTGTTGCTTTCGGCTTTCGTCTTTTGGTCTCTACCTGATTTTTATCTTCCTTTTTTTTACCATCATTTTCAAAGGCTACTTTGGCATTTTTTGGAACGTGCTTGGCGCACGTTCAAGACAGAATAAAATAAAAAGAAAAGCGAAAATGAAATCAAAATAAGTAAACTGAATTCTCATTGGAAATGCAAGAACAATAACCGAAGCTGAAAACATCTTTAAATATCGCTTAGCCGGATATCGATACTTAAATACGCTGCGGGTCTCTCCAAACAATTAAAAATAATAAAAGAAGCAGTCTTCAAGTGCGTTTTAGCTACAGCTTCGTGACACATGTTAAAGTAGTGACAATTGATATGTGACAGGAGTGTGCGGGAAGTGGCCTACACAAGTATCTTTGAGTATGTATCTTGCTTCTAAAGAAGGCACTGTTGAGTCCTTCAAAGTAGCTGGGAATAACTTCTTTTTTGAATAAACAAAAATTTTTATTATTATATGAAGTTGTATGTTTGATCTTCATCAAAACAAACCTAAAAGGCGTAGATAGAAAAGTTTAACGGAGAAGGAAAATATAAAAGAAAAGAAATTGGCTTTTTAAGAAATACATACTCAAAAAGTTCAACTCTGCTTAAAAAAAAAAACAAGAAAATTGTTAAAAGAGTAGTATAATTAGCTTATACATTTCCAATAGTAGAGAGAGATACTTAATGGTCAACTCTAAGCTTCCAAGAATTTCGAAAACAAAACAAAACCCCTAAAAATATTTGGATAAAAAGTTGTTCTTTAAATTATTTTTTCTATAAGCTTTAAATATTGGAAGCGTATTCTTTGATTTTACTAAAAATACAAGGATTAGTTTTTAAATACTTTAATATGATCCATCTATAAGATCGGTTTTCAGCTAGTTCTGATTGGAAGCTCTCGACTATCCCGAGATTTATTATGAGGAAAGATATCTAATTAGCTCAAGTTAAAGCCTTTCAAATTGTTCGAATATATCTCTCAATAACAACTAATTTTTTAGTTATAAGAATTTCTTTCATGCAGTTGCATGACAAACCGAATTTGCGTGTTTATTTCTTTGATTTCCAGAAACCACAAGTTGTTTCGGCTTCAATTAAGTTAAATTTCAACGCTTTTTGGATTAAAACCCGCAATCTCAGCCTAGAGCCCATCAATCAGGCAATCAAAGTGAAAACTAATAATCCAGCGTAACCAGAAAATCGGCTACCAAATCGAAACCAATTAATCAACACACAGGCGCACACATAAGATACATTTTAGGAAACATATGTTTCAGCTAAAACATACTTTCTGAACATGTTGCAGAGGAAGGGAGCCTCCGCCAAGGGAGTCAAAAAAAAAAAGAAGAGAAAAGTAAAGAAGATACGAACCTGATCGGAGCAGCAGCTGAAACATGTTTCATTTGCCAAGACTCTAGAAAGCAAAGATGCCAACGCACTTAACAGCAACAAAAAAAAACGGGAAAAGAAATAAGAGAATAAAGAAGCCAGGGGTAAAAAAATATATATAAAAATCAACAGCCAAACAGATGTTGAACAGGCGCAGGCGCATTAACTTTCCTCACCGAAAGACATCGAAAGGAGTTCGAAACTGGAGCGAAATTTGTTTGAAAAAATGCTGCGCAGGCGCAGACATATTTCTTTCTTTTCTGTTGTCTTTTTCTCCCCCTTTCTGGGCTGCAAAGACAAAGAGAGAGACTGATGATATTCCACACGCATATCCTGCACAGGACTTTGTGTGCGTATCTAGGCATAAAAGACGCTGACAGGCCAGAAATGATTTAGCTATGCGTATCCTCTCACTATTATGTATCTGCATCTGTAACTGTGTGTGTGTGTGTGTGTATCTAGGCACAACCACGACAAAGGAATCCGGTCCTGACAGCAACGCATTTTTGTAAAAATGGGAAAATCACGTCGTCAGTCGGCAGATGTTTTCTCTAGTAGATAAAGTCCTAGCTACCTGCCTCTTATGCAGGTGCTTACTTATCTGTGTATCTATATCCCTGTGTGTGTGTGTGTGTGTGTGTGTGTATAGAGGATACGACATTTACCTGCATATCCTATTTATACACACACAAATTTCTCTAGTGTTTCCCATTTTTGCACATGGAACATGGCATTTCCTGTAAACGATTGTTGGTAAAGTGCCTCCGTGTCCTTCGTGTACAGTCACCACATCATTGTGAGTGACATTGAGCAGCTTCTTGGATTTAATTTGAAATTGTTTAGTTGCCCATTCCGGTTGCAGCAATTATTGCCAGCGACCAGCACTGAAATGCAAATTGCTTCTGGTCAAAGATACTTTACACATTGTTTGAGCTTGCGCCCTAAATCGAAATGAATGCCACGCTCAATTGACTTTGCAAATGGAAGTTTTACTCGGAACTCAAAGCCAGCTTTTAGATAAAAGGCTGCATTTCACTAATGCAGAAATACTTGGAAGCTACAAGCAGATTTCAGTTTGACTCGAATGCAGCGAAAATTCTGAGAAGTAGTGTCAGCTATAAAGTCATCAAATGTTGCACAAATATAAGATACAGATTGTTCCATTGATTTTATATACACATTAAAAAAATAGGAAGTAAAATACGTTCCTAAAAGACACATTTCAATTATGTCAGATAATGAATTTTTCACTAATTTCAGGCATAAGATACTTTTGTATCCTAAAGGTACATTTTTAATGTCTTCAAATAATTAGAAAAGGTGTCTAGAAATCAGCTTATTTATAAAATTAAAGCAAATGCCATCAGTTTTTAGCAATAGATATTTTTGTATCTTTAAGATACATTTGCATAGCTCATTAATACTTAAGTATGTCATAACTAAATAAATTACACAGTTCATGTACAAGAATACAGCAAATTCTGACAACAATGACAAAAGATACTTTACTTTACTTCAATAGTTCAAATATACCGCGAATTCGATTAATTAAAAAAGATACTTTCGTATCTAAAATCTACATTTCACAAGTTATTCAACAAAGGTGCCAATTATCCAATCATAAATATATTAAGAGATATTTCATCAAATTTTAAGCAATCTCTTAAACCACTCAAGAATAAACTTAACAAATTCAATCCAAATAAATTTCAAGCGAAAGATACATTTGCAATGTTTCAAATTGCTGTGTACAAGTTTAAGCTCAACTGATTTGCAATCATATCAATTAAACAGCTCATATATTAGTTGAATATGAAGATATTTCCTTAGATATTTAATTGTATCTTCAACTTACCCGTAGAGGAGAGCGGCGCCAGCGATTCCTCCGCCGCACTGGGCGGTCATATACATGGCAGCCCGGATCGGGGAGATGCTCCGAATCACACAAGCGGCCAATGTAACGGCAGGATTGATGTGAGCGCCTGTGAAATAAAACAATGCAAATACGTAGATTAAATAGTAAACATTTCTGTTTGATGTCTGTATTAACTACAAGATATAAAAGTATCTTGCGGTCTCAAGCTGTCAGAACTATGGAAAAAGTGATTAGTTGCAGAAAGCTGTGGCGATTTTCAGGAAGCAAAGAAAAATAGTAGAAAAACTTTTTCTTAGCAAAAATATATTAGCAAAACTCTTGGTGTCTTTTGGAAGCGGAGTTTCTTAGAAAAGCTTGTGTATTTTATATTAGAAATGTCTTCCATATATTTAGTGAGGTCAAATCGATGAAATGGAAATTTGGTTCTCTAAAAAAATAATTATTTGTACTCATAGTATAAATCAAAAATGTATCTTGTCATTTATAAATTAAGACAAAATAATTTTAAAAAATTATAATAAATTTGTTTTTAAGATACAGATTTTGTTTGAAATTTTCTCTATAACACCCACTGTATAATTACTGCACAGTGTCTCTTAAAATCCGTTAAATAACATTTTGACACTTTCGCGGAAAAATACATTTAGGACTGCGGAAAGGGGAAAGTAGATGGCAGGAGAATATTGTACAGATAACATCATAACTTAATGCTCAGCCAATTGGCTGTGAAAAAGCAAAGAAAACACTAAGGGAAAGCAACTTAAAGGGAAATCAAGAACACATGTTCCGAAGCACGGAACTTCCCTCGAGCCGAACTTAAGAGATACGCTGCTTTTGTGGAAACATTTAATTGCCTCGAATGTCAACGCAGTTGAACAAACAACACAAGGAAATTGTACAGAACACCAAAGGAAAGCCAGGCGAAGGGGCACGAGGGGAGGCAGAGTGGCAAGAGTCGACGGCACTACAAGTGCGCCCGCAGAGATAACAGATGGAGTTCTTGATGGTGCCGAGGGGAGTGGCAAAGGGAGGGGGGGGGGCAGAAGGGGAGCAACGGCTCATGGTCGTGGGCGACAACCGCAGTGCGTTGGCTTTTTCAAAATTAAAAGGAGACAACAACAAAAATATTATGGAAATATGTGAATGTTGTTGTTGTTGTTGTTCTTTCAGTGGCAGCAAAATTCCCACGCGCCGCTCGCCCCAAACAACAATAACAATAACAACAACAACAGCGCCAACAAAAAGAAGTAGAAGAAAACATGCAACACTTGTCGCCTGTTTGTTTATTTTTCTTTCTTTTTTTTCTTTTTCTTTTTATTCGTTTTGTTTTGTCTTTTGGACTTACCCGATATGTGCAGAAAGCACTGCGTTAACGTTGCCATTGCCAGTCCGGAGGCAAGCGCCGTTGCCAGGAGCACGGAGGAGACACTGGCACCGACACCGGCGCCCGCAGCTGCCCCACAAACGATGAACACATAGAGGAACGAGGCTAAGCACTCGCTGATGATGGATCTGCAAAGAGGCGACAGAGAGAGAGAGAGAGAGTGAGTGAGATACAGATACAACTTCAACTTGGGGCATGTCATTTCATATGATTAAAGTAAATATATATGTACATATATGCATATTCCAGAAATTATGCTGCGCTACAAATTGCACACAATGTCAGCGTTGTTGTTCCTTCATTTCCCCCCTCGCTGTCTCGACAGAGACAATTAAGCACACAGAGGGACTGCCCTGTTCCAGTGCCAAACCCAAACCCAAACCCAGAACCAAAAGCAAATCCAAGCACCAAACTGCGGTTCATGCTTCAGGGCAAGCAGCTGACGATACCCGGAGGTCGTCGTCGTCGTCGTCGTTGTTGGACAACTTCACAGCAAGCATAAAACACACAAACGGACAACGCCTCTTGCTCCCCCCTCAACACCCAACGTCCCCTTTTAGCTTCTCCTCAGTCAGCGATAAGCAAAAATCAAACAAACTGCAATTTCGGTTGCACAACTTTTGTTAATTTCCATAAAATTCTGCATGTTCAATTCTTAATTGGCAAGCACTTTCCCATCAAGTAGTTGCCCTTTTTCAATATTCTATAAAAGCTGCTGCCACGAACAAACTCTCGTTTAATATTTAAAAAAAAAAAAAAAAATTTAATTTGTGCACTGGACAGTCTTCAGTGACTTAATTACACTACAGACTCATTATTTTCATTTAAAGCTGTCAGTCAACGAATATTTAAACAGAGCTTAATAGCTGCAAAATTAAAAGGTATTTATTAATTAGTAAAAAAAATAAGTATATAAAGGACAACTTTGAAACGTTTTTCTTTAAGCTTGGAAACTTAGAAAAAAATTAAAGAACTATGTGAAATAAATCTATTTAATATAAGAAATAACAAAAGTATTTGTGTGAAACTCAGGCAGCTATTTAAAGTAGATAAATTGAAAAAAAAAAGTCAAATATATAATTTCAGGTATACCAAAAGATGTGTTATTTTGTGAAATTTTGGCTGCAATTTAAAGCAGATAAATTAAAAATTAAGTTAGTTATATAATTTTAAGATTTGTCATTTAAAACTAACTAACAGTGAAGAAAAGAAATTAAATGATTTTGTTAATAAATTTTTTTAAATTATTAAGCTTAATAATGTATTGAAATGTATGTTTTCTTCTATCTATCAGTATCAGCGGGTATATACTTTAAATGTATAATGATTTCTTTATGTCTGTTGTAGAGTTGTGGAGATTTACAAAATAATAAAATTAGTAATCTATTATTAATAAATTAAATTCATGGAATATTCATGGAAATTTTTGTTTTTAATATAAACTAACTAATCACTAATCAATTTACTTCTGGAAATGCTAATCTAAAGTATCAAAAAATAATATATTTATTATTTAAAAATATTTGAGTAATTAAAATACAAAAAATGATTGATTGCGAAATATAATAGTGCTTGGTTGTATTTAAATGTTGTTGTAATATTCGAGAAAATATTTGCAATGCCCAGAGAATCTGAAGAAGTCAGCAAGTTAGTGTCAAGGCCAAACACGAACCACTCAAGTTTTGCTTAGTTAAGCAATACAAGAACAATACTTATGGGAGTGCATAAGAGTCAAAGAAGGACACATACTCGTAAAACAATAAAGATGTCAAAACAATGAAAGGACTAGAGTATGATAGTAAGTATAATGACAAGGACTGGTAATGCTAATGCTTTATGGGTTGCCCACCTCCAGAACTCCAGGGTGCGAATCTCGGCCTGCATGCTGCGCTTGGGCACCTGCAGCGTGCTGGATAGACGATTGTTAATGGCATTCCCGTGTGAGTCTTTGCGCATCGCCTCCAAGCGCTCAAACAATGTGACTATATGATAGTCTATATTGTGCTCCAGCGGCATTGTGTGCAAACTTTCGTCGGCCATTGCTTGTTTTGAGTCACTGTCGCTTTTGTTGTTTATGTTTTCGATTAGAGTTGATGGAACCGAGAGATCAGAGGCTTAAGGCTCTGATTAATTGACGTTAATGCACAACAAAACACTCGCGACACGAATATTATTTTAACGAGATTGTCTTAGGCAAACATTTTGTTCAGCTAGCTGGAAATACTTTGAACTCGCAAATTGCATTCAATTGATATCAATTGCACACGATGACAACGACGTTTTTTTTTTTGAACTCTCAACAGATTTTGTATTATTCTGCTATTTGATTCGACCCGAAAACACGACCGTACACAAGTGCGAATTGCGAGCGAATGCCGAACATGAACAAGTTGAAGCTGAAGCTGAAAACTCACCAGCGACACACCACCACAGCCATTCACCACCGTCAACTGCCCACACCACCAACGCAGCATTGTCTGTGGTCCTGTGTTGAATACAGCAACCCTCACAGCGTGGTGAAGTTGAATACGTATGCCGAAAACGCAGGCAACCTGTTGGTCAACGGACAGCGTAACGTTGATGATGTTGGTGAAGATATTGAACGTGATGATGATGTTGTTGAGGTGGAGTATGGCAGTGGATGTGATTGTGGTTGTGGCAGTTGCAGTGGTGTCGCTCTTAATGGTGGTGGCTCTGCTTTTTTTTCGGCAACTGGCAACATAATGAAAAGCGTCTGCAACTTGATTATGCAGCCTATGATCAATAACACTGATTTCACGGGCAGCCAGCAATAACAACAACAACAACAACAACAACAACTGTAACAGCAACCCGACACGATACGACAAAAACCGAACGAACGAGCACAGTGTGGAACTCCCAGGCTGCTCAAGCATCTGCTGGACGGATGCTGGTTGCGGAATTGAGCCCAGCTCAGCTTTCAATAAGTAAGTATTATGGTCTTTGATTTTTCGGTACATTAATAAAAATTAAAATAATATTGCTCAATGGGCAGTTCAGAATTATCATTGGGGTGCTTCAGATCGAAAACTTTTAAAATGTTAAGTAAAAGTAAAAGAAAAGTTTCCTTAAAAATTAAATTTTAAAATAAATGTATTCAAAATAATTAATAATTAAATAATATTAATAGTTGTTAGACTTTAACATAATATAAAAAAATCATTTCAATTCAAATTGAGTTTACGAAATTCATAAGAAAGTCATTGTAAAATAATATTTCAGCTTTTATTTATAGTATAATAAAATCTATTTCTAGCAAAGATATTTAAAAGTTAATACATAGTTTATATAGTTAAGTCTTGAGTGACAGCATATAGAAATCATTTTCTGTTTAACCCAAAAATTATTGTATATTGTACATTTCTCGGGTGACTTTGGCTTTTGCTGATCCTTCGCTTGACTACCCCTAATAATTTGAAGAGCCAAAAAGCTTATTGACAACAACAACTACACGAAAAAAAGTATCACATTTTACGCCCCACTAAATACTATAATTATGAGCGCTTTACCACTTGATACCTGTCGATTTTGAAGTTGTCTGTGTGTGAATCTGGATCTGGATTCCTGCCAGAATGGCCACATCGTGTGAGCGACATTGCGGGCCCAATGAGCTGTGAAAGTCCAGAGATGATGGGCAACAACCATGACCAAAAGCCAAAGTGAAATCAATCACCAAATTGCAGGACAACCTACAAGAAAACTAAAAGCAAAGCATGAAATCAGACAGAAAACTTTTCGTTTTTTGGGGGGCGTTGCAAGAAAGCCACTGAAATTTCGGGCACTTCAGTCAACAGATTTTGCACATACTGCAGATGGGGCGGTAAGGACGTTGCCCATATTGCGCCTTATATGGGGAGATGAGCAACAACAACAACAACAACAGCAACAACAATAGCAACAACAACAAAGACGAACACGACAAAAAGGCAGCCTCCGAGCGTGGGAATTTGTTTTTGCACGCTTCTTTTTTTATGTTTTGCTTTTTGTTTTCTTTTTTTTTTTGCAACGTCCAGTGCTTGGCCCTTGTCCAGGTCCACGTCGAGGTCGCACGGGGTCGTTCTTTTGGATGTTCGGTCGGTCGGTCGGTCGGTCGGTCGGTCGGTCGTAGGTACTCGTAATAATAAGATGTTTTGTTTCAATCACATCGTCGCATCATCGTATGCATATGCTCCATGGACGAAGGTGAAGGCGATCGTCGTGTCTCTTGAGAAGTTGGGATTCCTTTGCTTTTACCTTAAGCTCAGCCTCTGCATTTATTGTTGTTGCTCTTCATCTTTGCCTTCTTCTTCTACAACTTGTTGTTGTCTTTTATCTTTGAATTGCACTTGGCGGCGTCCAAAAAGATCTTTATTGTAGGCTGCGCTTGTTAATGTTCTTGTTGTTGTTCTTTCTGTTGTTGCCTTTTGTAGATGGTGTCATGATGTGAGAAAGCCCCAACATGGCCAACAACTTCACTGCCTTGGCCCTCTAAGTAGGTAGTTAATTGAATGTGCTTGTGTGAAGTGTACAAATGGTCAATATAGTTGTACCATCAATTCAAACTAATTGAAGAGCATATTCTTTACAGCTTATTACTTGTAATTCAGCTTGGCGATTGATCGTGGCATTGCAATCATTCAAATTATTATTTATTATAAAAAATATAATTTGCGGGAAATTTTAAAATATTTATTAAAAATATTAAAAATTCCTATCGATAAGCTATCTTGTAAATGTTAAATTTCGTTAGATTCCTATGCAAAATATATCAAACCAAAAAAAAATCCACATTATCTGAAATAAATACTCATTATCCTGCAAAACTTGCAAGTGCAACTCGCAGCTACAGCAAATCAAGTTATATGCGAATAAGAATTCAAAATCAAAAACACAGAGATAAAGTTGAATGTGGATACAAAACGATGGCGTGACTTATGAGTGGATTAAAGCTGGATACCTGTCCCAGTCTTGGTCTCGGCTGGAACGCGATGCAATGCCGGCACAGCCCATTGATCAGGTCAGCTGCAAAACTGAGGTAGGTAACTGGTAACTGCCTTGTCGACGCTCGGTTATGTGAGCAGGTCATAAAACACAATGCTGGGAATTGGCCAAGACTCCTTCGTATGCGATTTGTTGTTGTTGTTGTTGTTATTTTTATTTTGTACTTTTTTCTTTAACTTAACAAGGTCAAATTTGTTGTGGCTTAATTTGCCGTCTGTCTGTGTGTGGGAAAAAAATCGCACAGAACTGAAAACGATTCCCAAAAGAATAAAGTATTACTGCATTAGGAGGCGTTTAACATATGATTGGCCAGCAGAGAGGACGTGCTAAACTAATGCAATAAATTCCCAGTTGAATTGATTAGTTTTTAATATAACCAATATATCTTCGCCGTTCAACTTCTCTTGGCACACGATGTTGCTGTCAACCCTTTGGAACCAGCCAAACCGCAGCATAAAAAACGGGCTGAAAAAAAAGCAAATTTTACATACGAGTATCTAACAAAAACTCTGTGAAGAAGAACATATGCAAATACAAATTCACAGACAAGCACATGACCGTGGCGAGGTCACAGGTTCGAAATCAGTTATAGTGCAGTCCTGTAACCCTTTTGGTCGGTGCTCGACACGTGCTCCACACTCCGAACTCTCAAACCGCAACCCTTTTCAATGTGCTGCACTTGCAATCATTCAGATTCAGATTTTGATTCCAAAGCCGAATTCTATTCTGATTCAGATTCTACACGCACTAATGATGCGGCATTATTTGCATATGACAATTCCGTGTGTCCAGAAAAGGGTTAAAGGATGTTACGGAACGGAATGGAACGGACCGGAACGGAAGGGAAAGGTTGTCTGGCTCTTAATGAAGTGAAATATGTGCGACTGTTACAGTTACAGATATAATTTATGCGTGTTATACAACCATTGACTTGTCCCGCTGTCATTGTCACGTTCCCTTTTTTCCCTTCTCTCCGGACAACAGGACCGTTAAGACCATTTAATGATAGCTCAGCCAAAGGGTTATCCCAACTTGCACTTTGCATCTGAGCGACAGTTTTATAGTTTACAAATAGTAAACACCATAAATGGGGTGGTTTTCTTTTTCATAGTATTAAAGGCGGAATTTTCTTGATGTGGTCGCTATTCATTGATCTCAGGTGCAAAAGTTCTGATTGATTTGCGAATATATCACTGAGAATCTCCTTATAATAATATATTTTATGAGAATATAAATTTCTTACACCACAATCTTCACTGTTAAATACATACTAACTATATGTTAGAAAAAGTTACTAAAGCTGTTTGAAAAAAAAATTTCTTAAAATCTTTTATTATCCTATGATTTTTAGTATAATGACAGTTGAAATGATAAACAATATAAATGCATTTCTATACTAACTTTCGCTCATCATACATATATTTTCATTATAAAAATTAAAATTAATTGAAAATTCTGAAAAAACAAAATCAAACGAATACAAACACTTGATTAATTTATAATTTTTTTAAAGCAAAAAAAAATGGAATAATTTTGCAATGGATGATTGATTTTCCGGTCTGCCCACATGTTCAACTTTTGAGAGGCGCAAACATTGTTCAACCGAGGCTAAAACTTTAAAATGGCCAGAGATTAACCACGGATTTTGGGCAATTCATAAAACTGTTCGCAGTATCATAAAAATTAGAAATAAAAAAAGAGGATTGAAGGAGAATTGCGAATTGGGAATCGATATCAAGTGGGCCGCCCCGCCTTGAACAAATCGATTTCTGGCTATTAGGCGTCACACAGTCATTAAAAATTTTGACAGCTTTTGACAATTTATTGATGTTTCCTCGCCGAGCGCGCGACAATGAACAAATGACAACAATCAGAAATCATAGAGAGAATAACAAAAAAAACTGTAAAAATAACTTTCGCCATTTCGAAAATTTTGACCTGTACAAATTGCGGAAAGTGGACAAATGTTTGGCCCGGCTGCAACTTTGTCGAGTGGCAGCACATCAACCCCCGGGCGCGATAATTTGATTAATTGAAAGTCAGGCGACCTTTTTTTTTTTTTTGGCTTGGTAGCGACCCTCGCAGGGGGTTGTTGGCGTGATTAAATGATCGTTTGGTTTACCAGAGGGTCGGCCTCAAGTAGCTTCTCTATTGTATTCACATTAACAGGTTTGGTTAACCCACCCATTCTATGTTTTTTTTTTTATTGCCACTAGCCCTCATGCCACCTTATCTCATCTACGTTTTTTGATACAGAAATTTAAATATCGCATTACATACGGACACTTGATTTTAAAGCCGACCACATTCAAATGTTTCACTTGTTGGGTGGACGGCATGTGGTTTGATTGGTGGTCGAATTGTTGGGTGGTTCCCATCGTCCTATCACTGGTCTCTCGACAATTTTCGAACATGTGTTTTTTAGTATAAAATTTAAATCTGTTGTCGGCTCTGTGATTATACGATAAACTTCGCTCTGCTGGGACTTTCACTTGCCAACGGTTTCGAACAGTTGGGTAATTGTTTTGCATCAAGTGGCTTTCAATTTGTGGTTGTGGTTTAGACAGTCACTCAATTATTTACTGTTATTCTGATAAAGCTGAAATACTTACGTTTGCTCTTTAAACGAAAACCAAGATAAAATATTAGTTCATTCACTTACATAAAAGAGTCAAAATTATTTAAGAAACTAAAAACAATGATTTAATTTCAAATATGATGGAATAATTCGTTGCTCACAATATTTTAACAGAAACTCGAAAAAAAAATAGTGTGTTTGAGTTTGCGATATCAAAACTGCTTAAAATTCAAGGTAGATGCAGATATATCTAAGGAATCGCCGATAAATAAATTATAGTGTTGTGATTGTTTTTCACCTTTGTCAATACAAAATGAAGAGGTTAATTTTGGAAATCACCTTTAAAATACATTGACACACATCCACAGATTCACGAACAAGCACACACACACACACACACACACATAAGCAAGAGGTCCTTTCGAATATTGCCACATTAATTATCTCAAACTCTGGACTCGGCTAAGTGCAGCGACAGGCAAAATTTAGTAATTTTCTGACACAATGGCCTAAAATCGGGTTTGGAATTGTTGTTAGTGCCACGCCCACCTGTGCAAATTGAAATTGCCTTTTAAGGGGGCGGGGCAGAACATTGTCACGTCAATGCGAAAGGACATTCAACTTAGTTGAAGTTGGTAACCATAGCAATTGTATTAAATATGTTCGGACTGGCTGTGGTTATTCTGCCTTAACCTTTCCATTATCTTTTCTGTTTTCTTTGTATTCAATTTGCAATTTACAATTTGCAATTTCATGCCGAACTTCCCTCTTCCCACCAGTTCGCTGCCTCATTTGCATATTTTTCGCCAATTATTTTTTGCATATGCAAATTATTGCGCCTTTTGTATTGAGTTCTAATGCGATTTTGATATTTCGCGCCCATTTGTTCGATTCGCCTTGCAATTTGCATTTTTTATGATTTGTTTTTCCTGCCCGCTCCGTCCCCTGCCCCTCAGGCATTGATCTCATAATCGACTGGAGTTGTTGTCTTTTGATTGGCACTAAAAAAGGAATGCAACAGCAGGCGTTGTACTAGCTGAATGATGTTATTATATGTATGAGGGTCCTTTTCATTTACATGCGCTTTTTATGGCTTGCCAATTTTTGATAGATGATCCGTGAAAATCTTAAATGGCGTTCCTGGGGGAACGGGGAACCAGGGGTGTCATAATGTGTGCCTTTCTACTTATTTGCATATTTGATAAATTTGTTTTCGCTTTTTTCCTATTTTGGGTGATTTTTTATGGAAAAATAATAAGCATTTGATTATTAGAGGCATTCAAAATGAGGGATGCGTTTTTTATGAGCAGCATAGAAAATTAAGAAGACTTTGTTATGGATTAGTAATAGATTTTGAGTGCTGCTATTAAATATACTAGAAGAGACAGAATTAAATGGGGGGAGGTAGGAGCCCCTTTTAGCTATTTTATAGCTAGACCTAGTCATTTTTTTTTAATTACAAAAGCTAAAAAATTTAGAGAAGTTCTAGAAGCTAGAAATTTAAGTTGATTTTGAATATGTAACTTGTTGGCCATTTCCAGCTTTTAGCTTTAATTAGCTATTTTTTAAGTTAACCTTTATTATATTTTCATTGTAAAATTATTATTTTAGTTTTAGTATAATTTTGAGTATGTAGTTTACTTTTTGCCGACTGCTCTAGTCGTCGTATAATAAAAAAAAAGAAATAAAAACATTACTGTACTTACTGCTTACAAGTGATTTGGCTTCTGTGCGTCTTTCAAATGTAAATCGCAGCCAGAGCCAAAGACAAAAAAGTCCTTTTGCTGCTTCTGTTCCCTGGCAGGGCACGCACTAATCCAATTGTCGTATGGATCATTAAGCACTGATTGCGTTTATGGAGCAGACACTTACACACACACACACTCACACACAGACGCACACACATGCACAGACAGCATTGCGCACATATGCAGATTAACCCACTGACAACATTTTCTCTGGCTAGGTTCAGGTCAGGGTTGTTCTCAACCATTACGGTTTTGCTGAAAATGTAGCGGTTAAAAGCATTTAGATTTAACGGTAAATTGATTTTACATTTAAAGTGCATTTGAGGCGTAAAGTGTTTAATTCAAATGAAATTTCAATTCACAAAGTCAAAGTGTAAAGTTCGTTTGGAAAACAACCTTCTCACTTTGTCAATCGCATTCAAATGAGAGAGGGACTCTCAGATCAGCATTTGACGAGTCTGACGTCACACATGTCGCAAAAACGAAGTTTAGGGAAGCGCAGCAACTGCTGCAACCGCAGCCACCAAACACACACACACACACACATACTCGCGCAGCAGAAACAGAAAAACAATTGCCAATTACGTTCGTTGTCAGCCGTTCGTTCGCTTGTTTACCGTTACTGTCAACCAACAGCCCCGCCTCCTTACCACCTCCCCGCACTATAACTGACACCCTAAGCCACCAGCATAACAAGCACACGACCCACTAAACAAAAACACACACACACAAAAAATCGAAAGGGACACATGGAAAAACTATGAGGAAAATCACTTTTGCGCTCATAAATTTCAATAATAAAAATTTGAATGCATTTGACACGAAACAAGCGACCGGCCCGCAAACAAGGTTAACTGTAATAAAAATACGGTGAAATTCATAAAGAAATATGGCTCAAGGTGCGGGCTGCCACACAGCATTCGCATCCTGTTAATTGAATTGGGTGGCAACTTCAACCCTTTTTTATATTTATTTTGCTTTTTACAACACCAACAATAGTGCTTCTTTTGCATACATATGTCGCTCTCTCTCTCTCAGTGGCATATACTCGTAAATCTTATTTGATTGCAGTTCATTATAATTTCTGCTTGAATTGTGGTCATATGTTCTCTTTGCTAGCACACTTTTGGGTGAATTAAGTCAGAGTTCAAGTGAACTATAACAGAAGAATACCAGAAAAAGATGCCATACAGCAAATATTTGACGAGCATTTTGTTTTTAATTATGAAAATTACTAAAAGAAAATAAAAAATAAATTTTTAAAAAACAAAAAATTGATATTTATAGTTGTCTCTGTCAAAACTTTTGCTGTCGTACTGTTTTATTTAAAAAGAGCTAGACAATGGATCTCATATTTTCATTTCAATAAAAAAAAGCAAAATGTGTTTTTTAAAATATGCAAATTTAAAATTTTGTCAAAATAAATACATTATATTTTATGTTACCTGATCTGGAATATAAATCAACTACCTTTACCTATTGCTGGCCAATCTTTCGACTGTGACAACGTTGTTGTTGCTTTGCTGTTGGCCGATGTCAAGATGATGTCGTTGATAACAAAACAAAAACAGAGACGGCACCCACACCAAACTAGGATTTTAGACAAACAACATTTTTGTATTGACATCCACGTACAGGGGCAATCAACAGCTGCACAAGTTACTTGCCCATTGTTCTATGCTCAGTGTTCAACAAAAGCAAAGGGCAACTTTCATTTGTTGAAAGGGAATCTGCTTAACGAATGTTGCACAAGAGTATAAATGGATTTCCTTCGTTTATCTTTGTTGGCCGAGTCAAAGAAACACGTTCCAATTGACATTGTAGCAGCTGTTGGAGATTATGTAGCGAATAAACAGAATGTGGAGCAGATGATCAGTTTACAAATTGCGCTGATAACTGTTGAAGAGTTG
The DNA here is from genome assembly GCA_035043635.1 of Drosophila rellima. Lineage (NCBI taxonomy): Eukaryota > Metazoa > Arthropoda > Insecta > Diptera > Drosophilidae > Drosophila > Drosophila rellima. The sequence continues at coordinate 823,888 of JAWNMV010000312.1, read as the reverse complement.
TTAGGTTTTCCATTTACAATTAAATACAGCCACGAAGAATTCATGTTTATGAAAAATCTAAAATTTTATTCTGGTTGTTGTTATTGTAGACAGAATTATCAGGTCTAGTTGCAGTTTACTTCTTGGCCTTCTTGGCGTCGGCCTTGTTGCCCTCCTCGCTCTCAGCTGCCTCCTTGGCCTTCTTAGCGCGAATGCCAACCAAACGAGCATCAGTACGTGCCTGTAAATAATTAGAAAAGCAATGAATATACAATCCCAATACGAATTATTTAATATATTGAACGCACCTTGCGCAGAGTAGCGAACGCCTTGAACTTCTTCTCGTCCTTGGTAACCTCACGGAACTCAACAACTGGCTGTTCCTTCTTAAGAGGCATAATTGGACCCTTAAGCTGTGTGGCCAGCTTGCATTCCTCAACAGTAGATTCACCCTTGCGGATCTTCTTCTCATTGATGGGGAACAGAATCAATTTGCTTCTGTATTCCTTAAGGCGCTGGATGTTGCGCTGACGCGACTCCAGAGACTTGTTCTTGCGACGACGATCGATAGCAATGCCAATGGTCTTGGCGAAGTTGAAGCTCAGACCAGCACCCTGTTTGTAAATTATTTTCATTTTAGTTCTACGATGCAACACAAAAATAGCACAACAGACAAACCTTCAATTCCTCGATGGTGAAACCGCGACCAGTACGCAATTTTGTGTGATAGCGGATGGTGGGGCAGCGCACGACTGGACGCAGGGGGCCGCTAGCGGGGCGTGGGAAGACAGCCTTGGCTTTCTTGACACGGTTCTCGTGTCTGCGGACCTTGCGCGCCGGCTGGTTGAACCAGGTGCGCACATGTCGCTGCCACCACTTGTGGTAATGCTGGTTTGGAATCATATTGTTACCCTTACCCATCTTGGCGGTTTAGATTAGCTGCAAAAGGCAAAACACAAACACTTGCATTATTAGCGTTGATATGGATTTGCATTATAACCAACTAGCGGGTAGCGTACACCACGTGGCTGGAGCATATTTTCATGTTTCAAGCACTATTAAATCATAATTCGGCATGTTTTTCCATGTCAAATCACAGTCTGACCCATGCTACATTTTTAGAGTCATCATTCGCTTAATTTACATAGCCATTATTGGCTTAAATTTATTAAATTTGTGCGTTATAAAAATTCACACACCTTTAGCTACCCAACAACGAATCAAAAAGGAAATCGCAGCCAACTTCACGTCATGGGCATAAAGTAATAAAAATATCCCTCATAAATTTCCCTTGGTGCTGCCGTCTAAATTTCCCCAGCTATCGATTGGTGATGCAATCAGTGTTAAGAAAAATTCCAGACAGTTAACAATTTAATGCTGCAGAACGCTTTATAAACGTCAAACGCGCAACTATAATTGTTTGTGAGACGATATAAAATAAGAAAATATTAGTTCGAGCACATTAGTTGCATTTAATATATATGCATTTGCCTTATCGATTGACTACAGTGTCGCGTGGCAACTCTGAACTGTACTTTCTGATACAGATAAAAAACTATTGACTATTGAACTGACTATCTATAATCGAGAAATTGCGCGCTTATTTTTTGTGGCATCGGTAATCAGATATCAATCAAGAGGGTAAATATCAAAAAATGAACGACGAAGTAGCCCCATCGCCAATGGTTGTTGAAGCCAAATACGAGGATGTCTCGCAACTTAATTTTTCCAAGCTGTATTCGCCCAAAATGAAAAGCGTTTACTGGCGCTATTTTGGCTTTCCATCGAACGATAATGACGAGGTAATTACCAAGCAGAATGTGGTATGCATCAAATGCCACAAGGTACTGACCAACCATGGCAATACGACCAATTTGCGAGCCCATTTGCAACATCGCCACAAGGATCTATTCAAGGCCCTCTGCCAAGAGAACGACATTCAAGTGCCGCCCCGCAAGACGCCACGCAATCTCAATCATCCGCCGCTGTCCAAGCGCAACGTTTCGTCGCGCCGGGTTAAATTGGAGTTTATCAACAATCGCAATCATCACGAGAATGACGAGGATGAGGAAATGGACGAGGCGGCCGTCGCTGCGGCTGCCATGCAGGCCGAAGATGATGCCGCCTCCCAGACAATGCTCTATGAGACAATGGTTCCACTCACATATGACGACGCTGATAATTTGGTCGAGGAGGAGGATCGCACCATTAATATTGAGCCACGCGAGCTCAAGTATTCGCGTAAGCGCAAAAGTACAGCTGCGTCTGGGACAATGCATTTTACACGCAGCAATATCAAGATTGAGGAAGGATCGGGTGGCAATCAGGGACGCAGCTATATTACCAATTTACCCGAAGCATTGGCCGACATTGTTGTGCGCGATGTGCGCAATGTGGAGACACTCTATGATCTGGGCATAAGTGAGTTCATACGCCTCGCCATGGGCAACTTGCCGACTCTGCCAATGCCGCAAAAGATTGACGAGCTCATATCGGAGCAGCATGCATCGAAGTTCTTGGAAATGGGCGATATAACGCGCGAATTTACCGCTGAGAAGCCCTATTCCCTGGCCTTTGAGCAGTGGATGAATGTGGAGCAGCGTCGCTTCCTTAGCATATACCATCATTACCTGAGCGATGAGACGCAGTGTGTGCGCAGTGTCCTTTATGCCACCATCGAGTACACCGACTACATCTCATTCGATGACCTGCTCGCCGATTTCTACTTGCCCAACTGCACGCTGGCCATTGTCAACTATGACGATGAGGAGGACTTGCTCCAGACCTATCTAAAGGAGAAGCGTGAGTACAAAAACATTTGTTGCATTGTTTAGAAAGAACTCAATCGGACCAATAAGTATTAGTAATAGTTGTATATAAAATAGATAGCTAAGAGAAGTCCACCAGAGACCATTAATATTATAAAATAACCATTACATTAAATACTATTAACTTGAATTAAATAAATTTTAGATTTAATTTAAGAGCTTTGGTTTGGTTGTTTTCCGAAACTCTAGAGATATGAGAAATACAGTAAGTGTGTAATCTAATCTATTATTTCTTATAGATATACCCGTTGTGCTCTGCTATGTCTCGGTGATTGACAAGTGTCTGCGACGCGTCTTTGAGCTGGAGGATGTGGCTGCATCATTGGAACAGGTCAAGGATATCATACAACGTCATTCGGCTGAGATTAGCTCCAAGGTGGCCGAGCTACCGTCATACAATGAGCATTTTCCTTGGACTCTCTACGAGCTGCTCAAGTTCTTTGCCGAATCCATTTCATGGTCCGAGGACATGGATCAATTGGTTATAACAGCAAAAACAGTGACCGAGGCACTTAGTGCGCTAGTGGTAAGTTAACTAAACCAAGTTTAAAGTGTAATATCTAATTGAAATGTTTTAATTAGATTGCATTGGACACATTGCGTGGCGAGGACATGCCACTGTGCAGCATGCTATCGCCGATAACGTCAAAGATACTGATTAAGAAGCTGGGCATTGCTGAGCAGGATGAGCCCCTCATGATGAATATTAAACGCACGATTGCAACTGTGCTCCAGACACACATCATTGCGAATGATACGTTGACCAGCGCTGCGCTGTTGGATCCACGCTTCCATCGTCTGACCACAATTGATAACTTCGACAGCTGTGTGCGCATGTTGACACAGAAATACAACAAGACGTTCGGTGGCTCGGCCGGCACAGATAGCCAAAGCGGCGATTCAGCCGGTGAGCCGGCCGCCACTACATCCGTGAGCAGCACTGGGCCAACGGTGACCATTAAATCTGAACCAAATGTTAAATCGGGCGCCAACGCCTCGAACAGCGCCAAAAAGTCAAGTGAGTTAACAATTGCTTTTGAAGTTTCCTTTTTAAATTAAAAAAAAAAAAACAACTTTCTCTAGAACTGGAACTGCTGTTTGATGTAGCAGAGATACCAAGTCCACCAAAACGGGATGCCGACAGCACGGTGGAAACTGATCTCAAGCGTTATCGCAACGAAGTCATTGTGCAATTAGACGAATCGCCCATTGAATGGTGGAACAAAATGGGTCACATTTATGGTACATTGCGCGACTTGGCCACTTTATACCAGGGCGTGCCCGGCGTGGTTAATCTGAACTTCAAGAAAGTTTTGCGTGAACAGATTTACGATTACAATAAGCGTTTCATGCTAACTGGCAGCCAAACTCAGATTGACGCGATACTCTTTTTGAATCGTAACAGCAGCTTAAAGGATACCATATATGTTTAATAGCTTTTATCATGTTTTTATCTATATCACATATTATGCATATATGTAATTCTTATAATCTGTAATTATACTAACATAAACGACAAAGCCCAAGGGAATTTTTTAACTCGAAGGGGAATTTGTAAACTGCGATAAGATTAGGGTATTTTTTACAACGCTATTGGAGCCAAAAGCAACTCTGCGTGGGCTAGTGTTGACAAACTATATAAATTCGGTAACAACTTGCAGCACTTCTCAATAGGCGGTATTGCCAGACAGTTAAAATTTCCCCTTATCAAGAGACATTCGCTGCACACACAAAACGAAAAAGTTAACAATAAATATTACTTGGCTCTCTGTAGATTGGCCCAAATTTCTTGTTGTGTGTTTGTCTAAGAAGCAAAACCAACATGTGTGCTAGGTGCTTAGTAACAGCGCGTGGGTGCCTGAACAACGATATGTAAAGGCTAAAAAAGGGAACGTTGCAACAGATACAAAAAAAAAAACCAACAATAACTGGGCGGCGACAACAACAACAAACAATAGCAACAACGTCGCGACGTTGTCTTTGCTGCTGCTTTGCGGCTTTGTCTTGTGACGAAAGCAATATTTCTAACGTTTCTTCATAACAAACCCAAAAAAAAGAGAAGAAAAATAAAGAGCCAGCGGGATGTGCCGCCTTGATGTGCGACGCTTCTTTGAAGATTGGCGAATTTGGATACGACCGCTGTTGATAATAACCTACGTTATATTTGCCATTATTGTTGTTCCCCTGCTAATTGTGAACAGTGTAAAGGATGGATTCCAGCGCAAGGATCAACTTATACTCATCGGCGGCCTGTTTGTGCTATCCGCCGTCCCCATTTCCATTTGGCACATCATACAACACGTCATACATTTCACAAAGCCAATATTGCAAAAGCATATCATACGCATATTGTGGATGGTGCCCATATATGCATTAAATGCGGTAAGTAGGTCAACGATCGAAATCGAAACTGTTGGCATCAAAGAGCATTTGAAATCTAATCTTCACGTTATCGTAAATTGTAATTCAAAAATTTCATCATCTTTTGCAGTGGATCGGTTTGTTCTTTCCAAAGCATTCAATCTACGTGGACTCTTTTCGTGAATGCTATGAAGCGTATGTGATCTACAATTTTATGGTTTATTTACTGCACTATTTGAATCTCAATATGGATCTGGAGGCGACTATGCAATACAAGCCGCAGGTGCCCCATTTCTTTCCACTCTGCTGCATTCGTCCCTGGATCATGGGTCGAGAGTTCATCCACAATTGCAAGCATGGCATATTGCAATACACCGTTGTGAGGCCCATTACCACATTTATCTCAGTGTAAGTTAATTTTTACCTTTAGCTGCCAGTTCAGTAAGCTAGATTCATTTTGGGATTTCCCAAAATATTGAGAGAAAAACTATTGGGCAAATAAACTAGGAACTCAAAAATAGCAAATAAAAATTGAGAAGAATTCCTTAAATTAAAATAAAGGAATAAATTGTAGCAATCATTTTATACATATTTTTTTCACTCTCCTTTTGTCGTCGCTATTATAAAATGCTTTTAAATTTTATTTGTAAACTTTTCCATTCTGAGTTAACTTTAATTATTATAATTTTAATGGACATGTTTCGTTCTTAATACCACTAGAAACTCTGTAAATTGAGCTCAGCTAACTTGTCCACACTTTTTGCTTTAAATGCAGCTGCATACTTAAATTTTAAATGGAAATTGAAGCTTAAGTTCTGTTGAACTTGTGTGGCTTTTCAACAAGTTTCTTACTAGTGGAATGTGAAACTGACTTACAAATTAATAATTAACTTATATATTTTTATATACTATGCACACAGCATTTGCGAACTGTGCGGCGTTTATGGCGAGGGTGAATTTGCTGGCAATGTTGCGTTCCCCTATATTGTGACCATCAATAATATCTCCCAGTTTGTGGCCATGTATTGCCTGGTGCTCTTCTATCGGGCCAACAAGGAGGACTTGAAGCCAATGAAACCCATACCAAAGTTCCTTTGCATTAAGGCTGTGGTGTTCTTCTCATTTTTGTGAGTAAAAGTCTCTTAAATAATGTATGGAAATCTAATTAGTTCTTTATATTGAAACAGTCAAGGTGTACTGCTGAATGCACTTGTGTATTATGGCTTAATTAAAGATATTTTTGGCTCAGATGTTGGAGATGCCAATCTGGCATCCATGCTGCAAGTAAGTCAATAATGAAATGGTAACTGTGATCTCTAATTAAATTTTATTATTTTCAGAACTTTATCATTTGTATTGAGATGTTTATTGCAGCCGTGGCGCATATTTACAGCTTCCCGCATCATCCATTCCATATTAATTCGCCACAGTATTGGAATAATCCCAATCACAGCTGGTGTCGAGCGTTTCTCTCGATGATGGACATCTCGGACATGCAAGAGGATGTCACCGAGCATTTGGGCGTGGTTAGCAGTTCAATTAGTCGCCGTTTTCAGGGTCGCAGCACATATCAACCGCTGGCACGCGGTCCACGCCGCTCGAGCAGCGAATCCGAGTACTTAATTGGCAAGCGACAGGATGATCCGTCGCCAGGGGACAGTCCGACACAAGCAGGTAACCGCAATGCGACATATGGCGCGACGACGAGCCGTCTAATTGTGCCCGTTAATGTTGGGCAGCTGGGTACATTAACTGAACACCAAACTCATTCCCCATCTCGATTTCCCATAGCAGGCGCCGCGTCGACTGGTGATAATAGCAATAGCAACAGTTACCAACAACAACAACTGCACTTGCCGGGCTCCAATTTAAAACAATCGACTCGTCAACGCGATACACATCAGCAGCTCCGCGAACGAGATCAACAGCACTTTGTGGTCGGCATTGGTCCGCCCCAGGCAGGCGTCAGCAATTTTTTGCAGGCGCGTACGGGTGTTTCCGCGGCAGCTCCGATTCCCGAGTCCAACGATGATTATGCACTGCTGCTGGGCGCGGGCAGATGACAACGTTATCAGCAACAACATCACCAGATTGATGCGCTTGAGGATGGGGACGATGTTGAAGTTAGTCAAAATTTGAATGCCTCGTCGCTGAGTGCATCGCTATCCGTTTCATTTGGCATGTCGAGCAGTTTGAAATTTAGCGCCACGTGCAGCAATCAAACTGCATCCGAGTGGTCCAATTCAACGGGCGGGGATGATGACAACGATGACGATGACGATGACGATGACGATGATGACGACGACGACGAAGACGATGAGGAAGACGTTGACGACAACGATATAGAAAATGCAGATAATGTAGAACATATGCCAATTGTGGTTGTTGCCTCTACAACGAGGCGTCGTCGCGACAGAGAGTACATCACCTAGACCCAAGCGATCTTTTGCCGCAACGATATTTATGATTTCTATTCTTCATACTTCAATATACTTCAGTCAATCAATATCAATTCGATTAGCAGAGCATCAATTCCTTTTTGTTAATAAGCAAATACTCACACCAACATACACATTAACTATCGACTGTTCGTTTTTGGCAGCCCAATCAAATTGGGGACTTTTAAATTGCGTGGCCTTAGTTTTCGGTTGCGAAAGCAACAACTGATTTATACAAATACACATATTATACATATATCCTAGCTGCATATACACATATTGATATTTTACACGAAATACATATAATTCCAAAGAATCTTCATTATATGTATGTACGCTAAACGAGGGGGCAACGAAAGTTTTTTATATTTATAGATTAGGCTGCAATGTTTTATACATTGAACTTCAAAAAATTCAAATAGGCAATTAGAAGTTCTACAAATACTATACATACATATATACCCAATATGCAGCATGCAGTTAGATATGTGCTAGTAAATTTTGCTATATGGCCGTCAATAGTCGGTACTTTCAGTAGGCTAGTTATAATCCGTGCTCGGTACTCGTAGAACAATTTGATACATACCCTTAAAGCAAACGATTGTGAATTATGTGACTGCCGGTCAGAAAAAGGCGTAACTTATATTGAAAATATCTATATATATATTGTAAAACTAATGTAATTCTCAATAATATAATTATGCAAAAATTCTTAAATTATGTATTTATTTTTTATCATATTATGCTTTTATCATTGGCTATTTACCAGATTTTTTTAAAACAAATTCATTTATGCACAACGCTTTTATATCATTTGTTTAACTTGCACTTGTTTTGTATTTCGATCGTTTACTTTGAGAAAGTGCATTAGCTTGTGTGATTTTTGACGAGGTTCAACAAAGATTTTTATATCATTTTCTATTTTGCTTCAGAGAAACTATATCTTTTTGTCCAAGAATGATGACAATAGTATTTTCCACTATTCAAGAAAACGTTAATAGAGACTGTGAATTTTTGTAAAAGCAAATTGTCAACTTACTGTTAAATCTTTTCATTTAAATTAATTTAAATGATCTTCCATTTTTGGAATTTTTAACGCTTATATATAACCCCAACATTTCCATAATAGTAATTTTAAATAGACCAAGACAATATTAGGCATTCGCTTGTTATCAAATCAGATAAAAAATGAAAATAAAAAAAACGTGAAAACACACATTATTGCCATGTGCATGTGTTTTAGCCATATAAGATAGCTCCTTAATGTGCTTGACTGATAAGACACAATAAATTTGTTAAACGTTTCCACGAAGTCATTGTTCAGTCATAAAAAGATTTGCCGTATTTTTATTTTTGCAACATTTGATTGTTTATTATTATTGTATATTTGTATATAAAAATGTTTATGTCTTTTATAATACTTGCATTTTAAAGATTAGAACAAATAGAAAGTGAAGGAAAATATGAAGAAAATAAGGAAAACCAAAACTAAATTACCTGACACTTAAAATTGCAAAAGCAAAGGACACAAGAATATAAAAAAATACAGAACTGGCGACGAGGACATTACTTTTTTGTTTTGTGTTTAAGTACATGCAAAAATATAATCAAGTACAATTACAATGGCATTATAAAACATTACATCAAAACAATATCAATCGAAATCAATTCAAAATTGCGGTTAAACGAAAAAAGTTATTAATCAACGTCAAAAAAACAAACAAATTCAGTCCAGTGCTTAATCATCTTGTGCTGCGCGTGAACAAATGAATAGTAATCAAACCAGCATATCGAATTTTTAAAAATATTCCCCGTAATTTTCAGCGCGTTCTTGAATGAAAAACACACCGATTGCTTTCGTATCGAATACACGCAACATCTAAATCGGCAATAATAACAACAATAACTATAACAATTAATTGTTGTAATTCTGCCTGCCGCCCAGCTCGAGCAGATAACGATCCGGATGATCCATCCAATCGGCGGCTGTTAATTTCACTGTACGTTGCCGTTCCGCTTCCTTAATTTGCCATTTCTTGATATCCAATTGCACTTCGCGTGATGATTTGTCGCCGCATCCCCAGACCTGTAATGCAGAGCAGTTTTTGTTGTTGGTAACTTTTTTGTTGTTGTTGGAGAAACGTAGACTAAATTTAATATTGTACACACACTTTTGTGACACACTGTCAAGTCGCATCAAGATTCAAATTGACTTAACAGCGGCTCCAAATGTGTTGTTTTTAAATGCTTAGACTGGAAAGACGACTTTGCCGTTTATAAGTACATGCGATATACATACATAGATAACTCTATGCATTTTTATACCATATACATACATATATATATATATAAATATAAATATATACTGTGTTGACTAAGGCTTTTTGCGTATATAAATATAGCAAGAAATATACAATATTTAAATTGATTTTAAAGCAATTGATTATTACCTCAATGGACATGAGGCCAGCTGCGATTCCTTTGCAGTCAACATTCTCGAAATGTTCATCGACCGCTATAATAGGCTTGCGAGGATCAGCTCCAGCCCGCAGACCCTTTGGATAGCCGCGTATGCTGGTATTAAGGTACAAAATGTTGGGCTTCTTCTCCAGTATCACAAATCTGCAAAAGTCACGGAACAAAATGAAGTTTAAATTCCCAACTATGAGATATCTATCTTAATTTAAGTATGTATTATGAAAAAAGGCTGTAAAATCTAAAAATTAATCAATCAATCATTGAATGATTATATTAAAAGGAAACGTTTTCCACTAAAAACATTATGTGAACTGAAAAATTGTGGGTGTGGTGGAATTTTTTCAGATTTGCGGATAATAATGATCCTATATTATTTGTACTATTCTACTAACTTTGGCAACAGCTGAATGACACAGCTGCCCTCGCCGCCGACAAACAAATGCGTCTCCTTCCATTCACCGGGCGCGGCAATGCAATACGTCTGCTCATCCTTGGTATGGAGCAAGACCAACGTTGGGCCACGATAGCCAAGAACATGATGCAAAAAACGATTAGCACCAACACCATGCTCATTAGAATCGTATAGCAGCGTCCAGTGCGATGGCATCATGGATAGTTTTTCCTTGAATATTTGGACAGCGGTCGAGGCGCTGACATTGTTGCTGCTATTTGGCGGCGCAACTGTTTGTGGCTTCGAGTAGAGCGGTGGCAAGGCGCCCGCCAACAGCCAGGCCTGCGAGAGTGGCATAAGTGACTCAATTTGACTGACAGGCAGACTGTGATCTGTAGCATCCGTTGATGCAAAAGGATTTCGTTGATCCAATACCGGAGTTTGCAATTCGATGCCGCACGATTGGGATTGCTGCTCAAGGCCGCGATACGCTGTGGAAAGCGTATGAACGCAATACTTGTGCACGAGTAGCACCAGGCGTATTAGATTCTGTTCAAACCAACGGCAAACGAAGCCCAAACTGAGGCTATCGTGGCTAAAGAATATCGATTTGGTCACCGAGCCAAATGTGCGATTTATGGCTGTACAAAGCACTGCGTTTCCAGAGTGCTGCATGGCAATCGTATAGCAAATGTGCAGGAGTCTTGTGACTCCGGTTTTATCGATAAAATCGGGATTATCGTCCTGGGCGTACATCTTGATGTAGCTCTCCAGAACCTTTGCGTCGTCCATAATGCCCAAAAATCGTTCGCATTGTTGTCGAAATGCCACAGTTCCCAAATGTTTTGTTGTTGCCTTCGAGTTCGCGTGCATCAATTGGAATAGACGGTTGCCCAAGTCACTGTATTGTGGAAAGACTTGAGACTGTGTGCGTGCGAATGCGTCAAATCATAGAAATAAATTTGTAAAGCTCTTATAAAATTGTTATCAGGTAATTAATGGGCTTTGCTCACCACAAAAACATTTGACACAATGCCATTAATGCCGTACTTGGCGCTCGTCTGTTCCTTTAATATTTCGGCCAGCCTATCCACTGGCACCAATTGAGTCAAGTATTTTTCCGTCACATCAGCGCCCGACGCCGATCTTGTCATTGTTTGCGTTTGTGACTGCTGCACCTTGAGACTGTTATTGCTGCCGCTGTTACCGACAGCATCGCTGCCGTTGTTGTTGCTGTTCGATGATTGCTGTTGTTGTGTGCTGGGTTTGTGATGATGCTGCTGATGATGATGTTGTTGTTTATGTTTCCCACCATCCAGCGGTGGTTCGCTGCCATCCGCATCGGCCTTGGTACTCGCATTGTTTCCCATTTTCCAGTTGTGATTCTCTGTTGTGGGTCCAAAATTCGACGCAATTGAATTGCAGAAAATTACCTCAATGTTAAAGGGGGCAAAAAAAAAGCCCAAAACGCAGGCTTGCACTGAAAGCAGTACAACAGGTGCAGGGTGGATTTTTTGTTTAACTACGCCACAATCAAAACCTGTTATGAAACAAGCACATACAGACACACGCGCTGAAAAGGTGCTAATGAATCAGTTAAATATATTTACATAATATAATTTGCTAATCAAAAAATATTTTTTGAAAAAAAAACATACGAAGCAAACAAACAAAAAGCGAACCGCAGCAATTGGGCAATTTCGTTATCGATATACAAGCAATGGGCAATTTCAAAGCTAAAGTCCATCCCTAAAAAAAGTAGCTGAACTGTTAAAATTAAATTCGCGCCAATTTCTTTTCAAATAATTTAGTAAAACGTTATTATTAATGAAATTATTACACATAAAATTGTAAAGTCATTATTTAATTATATGTAATTATCAAATGCAAAAGTGATAAATAATCCCATACTTTGCTCAGCTGAATCATCAGCTGATCAAACAAATAAAAAAAGACCAACAGCTGAGCGGAACTTGGGAAATAAATTTTCCCAAAAATAAATAATACAAAATCTTTGTTTTCTACTAAAAGGTGCTAATTTACTTTCACGAGTAATAAACTTTTGGTGAAAATTGAGAAGCAAGGCTAAGCAAATGGTTGCGCCTGCCAATAAACTGCAAAGCAGCACAAACTCCGAAGATGACGAGCACTCAAGATCTTCGCATGTGCATGCGCCTTCGTCTTCCACTCTGCATGGGTCAAGTATACTGCTGGACGCCAGTTCGACGAAGCGGAAGAGCGCTTTTTTGCCATATCGCCCTCAGTCCACGGTCCTTACGAATCTACAGCGCGGCAATACGGAAGCCACATTCTGTCCCGTTGAGGTGTCGCTGTCGTTTCACGAACGCGCTGGTCAGGGTGAAATCACGGAGGAACAAGTGAAAGCTGAACTGCTTCGACAGGAGCACATTGACTACAAGGATTCGCATGGATTTACACCACTGCACTGGGCGGCATCCTATGGACAAATGGTCTCAACGCAATTACTTGTGGCAGCTGGTGCAAATGTAAATAGTCTGGCGCCTGATATGGTTACTCCTCTGCTGTTGGCCGCCGCTGGGGGACACAATGAAATAGTGCGTTTCCTTTTGGACCGTGGCGCCAGTGGCTCGCACATGGACATTGTGGGCAATACTGCATTAATGTACGCGGCAGCAGGGAATCATCCACACACATGCAATGAACTGCTATCCAGAGATTTGGACTTCAGTGCAAGCAATGAGAACGGGGACACGGCCTATGCGTTGGCCGTCGAGAACGGCTCGCACTTGGCCCAGGCCCTTTTGGAGCAGTATATGACCGCAGTACTAACGGCGGGCGCCTTTGGCAGCATTTAGAGGATTACAGTCTGGCATTTAGTAAATTAATGATAAACGATTTTTTACAAATCAAACTAGGATAGCAAAATTGGGCTTAAGAATGCGAAACACAAGAGTAGGAAACATCCTCATTTTTGTTGATGCAATTCCTATCAAAATATTCGGAATTCGCATGAGGTAAACATTTAATAAAATTAATTTAAGACAACAATATTCAGAACTCAAACATTTTATTTTTGCTCTTACGCGTCTGTTGCTCCCTGTTGAGACTGCGCTCCTGCGCCTGAAGCGTCGCCAGCTCCTGTTGCTGGGTTTGTAGCTGCACTCGCAATCGTTTCTGCAGCTGGACATCGCTGACATTACGGGCCAATGATTGTTGGACCTTGGCAATGTCCCGCTGCTTGCGACGTATGTCATCGGCAATGCGGACCGTTTCCACATTTAGCGTCTTGTTGGAATGCTGTTGCAGATCGTTGGTCTTTGTCTTCTTGGCAGAGTTGTCGACTTGCTGGCTGGCCGTGCCCAGAACGCTGCCATTGAGAAAGGCAAAGACATCTGTGCGTTTGGACTCACGTACGTAGGCCTTTTCATTTGCTGCCTGCTGGCGACGCTGGGCACGCTTTAACTTGCGCTCGACACTGAAGTAATCCTTATCACCGTTTGCTGCCTCACGCAGCTCCATGCAGGCGTCTAGGGATCGACCCTGTGGTAATATCTGTGCGCTAACCGGCGTCACAATGCCACGACCATCTGATCCAAGTCCTGTACCGTGTATGTAACCCATATTGGCCATCAGCTTTGAACCTATGCCCTGCATATAAAAGGATTACGAGTTACTTGAGAAATACGATCCTAGATTTTTGGCAACTTACGCGCGTATACTGCTCCCAAGCTCCCAGCTTTTCGGTCGGCTTAAATGTAAACAAGCTTAGCTCTACCATACGCGCCTGTCGCGCTGCCTCAAGATCATCCAATTCGGAATCATTTTCTCCACCATTCTCATTTGAATCATTTGAGTCGCTGCTGTCGCTGGTCAACTCGTCATCCTGCTCCGTGATTAACGGAAACAGTTCCTCAAAGGGAAAGTCCCGCTCGCGCTCCTTGTGCTCCTGACCATCCAATCGAACCCGACACTGTTGCTCCACAAAATTAACACACAGCACTCGACCGCGATGCCACAAACGATCCTGTAACTTGGCTAGCACCGGACAATTGCGTGCCAGTCTGTGAAAATCGGGTTCATTGTAAGCTTTAATGGCAGCTCCAGGTACCAGAGCGCCATGAGAGTAGCGACAGCGAATTTCATCGAATCGGCATTCACCTTCCAGGTAATAGTTACACGGCAACATTTCGCGATGCGTGGGATTTGTGAATAAGACACGTAACCGAACATCTAAAACACCATTGCCATCTACAATCACTTCATCGTCTACTCCACAGATGAGTGCATTGTGGTAGCTCAAGGCTCCCCAGCTGTGCTCATGAGGCGCCGAACACTTTTCGCCCAACATGGCATTATATTTGGCCCGCAATTCCTCCAATTGCTGCTGCTCATCTCTTGAATCTACCGGCTCCTGTTCCAAGTCATTCAGCTCACTCTGGAAGCGTTTTAACTCATCGTCAAGGTTGTCTGTAGCCTGTGTAGTGCTTGTTTCATTGGTAGCTTCGGTTTGAGTCAGCGCCAGGAGCTCCTCCAAATTTGTTTGTAATGCATTTAACTCCTTTCGTTGCTCCTCGTCTGTGGTTACTTGCAAAGCCTGTTTTACCACCAGTAACTGAAAATTACAACAGGCTTAGTAATTTACACAGCAATGTATTCAATCACATTCTTACCTGCGCTTCGTAGTCATCCATAATTTATCTGTTCAACATTTTTTGTTTATATTTTCCAAGCGGTTTTTTTTTCCAGTCACCACGAGCCGGCGACACATAAAGGCATAGTACGCTGTTCAGCATATTGTTATGCAAATAAATTGCGAATATATATATAAACAAATAAATGCAACTTTACAATATTTTGTGTGCATCGTTTACTGCTCTAATATTTCTATACATTCTATAGCATAGACAGGTGACTTAAATACAAAAATCGCAGCTGATAAGCCGTTCAATTTGCTCGTGCTCCGCATACTAAACTTAAGAATGCAGTGTTGTAAAACGAAAAAAGTGTTGCTCAACCAATATAGACAATCCGTTGCAACGGGCGCCACATGGATTGCGTATTGTTATTTATTGTGTAGTTGAATCAAGTCCATAAGATATGGCGTCGCTTTTCAAGCTGGACACCGCTGGGCACATAATGCATGCTCCGCGATTATTTCTGACAAGCACACACCTGTTGCAACGATTCACCTGCAAAATCAGCGCTGCTGTTGAGCCGGCTGTGCTGGCTGACTTGGAACAGGCAGTTATAAAGCCGCGAAAACATCCTGGTGTAATAAGACCCAATCACATCGAGTTGCCCAAGCAGTTGAGCGATACGCTGAAACGAATTGTGGGTGATCATCCAGTCAGAAAAGTGCTGCGAGACAGTGAATTGCTCAATCATTATATAAAATCTCGCCATCCGCCTCCAACTCCCTTAGAGGTTGAGAACAAGAAGCGACTGATTATCGAGGAGATCAATGCCAAGATGTCACTGGACAGATTGGCCACGCTTAGCGCCGAGGAGGCGGCTCGTTGGCAACGTAAACGAGAGCTAGAGATCAACAAGCGACTGGATCAACGTACGTACGCTTGGAAACGCATCGAATACGGCGCCTACGAGGCTATCGTATATGCCATAGGCAGAGCGGCACAGGAGTATGCGGTAATGAAACGTGTGCTCACAGAACTCCAGCTGCGCGATGACAAGTTTAAGCCAAGCAGCTACATTGACTTCGGATCGGGCATCGGCACTGGGATGTGGGTGGCCAGTGAGCTCTGGCGCGACAGCATCTTTGAGTATTACAATGTGGACAGGTCACGGGAGATGAACGAATTGTCCGAGCTGATATTGCAGCAGGGCCAGGAGAATAAGCAAGTTGAGCTGCGCAACGTTTTCTATAGGCAATTTTTACCAGCTATTGATACCAAATATGACTTGGTTGTCATATCGCACACGCTCTTTGAAATGGCCGATAAAAACCAGCGTGAGGAGATTCTGCTCAGTTTATGGCGCAAATGTGATGGCTACATGATCATCGTAGAGGAGGGCACACGACGCGGCAGCGAGCTGGTCAATGAGGCGAGACGCTTTCTGCTCCGCGCTGGAGATGAGCATGCGGGTCAAACACTAGCTCCAGTAAGTCACCCAATTTCTAATAAGTTTAAATTATAATTTCTTTTCATCTTTTGCAGTGTCCGCATGATCTGCGTTGTCCACGTCTCAGTGATTTGACTGATCGCACGCCATGCAACTTTGAAATTTCCTATGCACCTTTGCGTCTTAGCAGCGAATCTTCCGGAGATCGCAAATCTACACTCTATAGCTATGTCATTTTGAAGAAGGGCGTCGTAGAGGATGCCTCCCGGTCATGGCCACGCATTGTGCGTCCAACTTTGGTGCGCTCAAAGCATTCAATTTGTCGTCTGTGCACCGAGGGTGGCAACTTGCAGGAAGTCATCTTCACAGCCTCCAAGCACGGCAAGTAAGTGCACAGAAATACGAACATGTTTCTACTTTTATAATCAATTAATTTTGCATTGCAGGGCTGCCTATAGCTGCGCCAGAGTTAGTCGCTGGGGCGACCGCCTGCCCATTTCCTTGGGCACGCCACAAATCAATCCTAAGAAAACTCAATCAGAGCAGAGCCCGATGCCACAGCCAACGGAACCAACAGATTTGGCATAGTTCACATCTAGTTTTTATATCTCTCTACCCAGTTAATTGGCCTTTAAAAACTTGTCAGCCAATTTGTTACTTTAATTATATACAAACAAATCGTTGCGCTGCGTAATTTTCATTAATTATTTAGGTGCATTTAACTGACATTTCATTGATAGTTAATTCCGCACCCACAGCTCGATTTTAATGTGCAAAAACAAAGAGCGCCAATGAGCTAAATCGTTCTCTTGTATAAAACCAAGTGTGTATTGAAGTATATAAGCCCGGTGCTTAGCCAATGGTCAGCGTTGTTAACACGCCCACGCACTGGGGTAGGTGTGGAGCTTTTGGTTGTGTGGTTCGGGCTAAAATCCTATGACAATAAACGCCATAACCATTATTGTAATATCCGCAACATCATTTCGCTGAATTCGCCAAATTTATTTTTCCTTGCATTATTTTAATATTTTACTTTGCGAATTAATGATAAATTTAAAAAGCAAAACTTTTACAGGCTATAAAAATTCGTATTGTTCGTCAGGTAGATAATTCTGATTTATCTGATTGTTGTCTTATTGTAGTTTCCTGAAAAGATTGTTGTTGAACTTCTACTTTAAAAATAATATTATTACATTTAGATTTGTGCCAAAAACTTCATAGTACAAATATAAAGACTTAAGTTTTAAAAAAAATTTAAAAACAAATGCTGAGATATAGTATTAATATATTTTTATACCCGTGCCCATTGAAAATGGTCAAAAAGGGTAAAATGGTTTTTATTTGTGAAATATATTGCATTTTGTTTTCCATTACTTCCTACTCATCAAGAACCTCTATAAAGTTTTGTTAATAGAACTGGCAGACTCTGGACTCTTCAATACCAATGGTCTGATCTATTAAATTATCGACAGTATCTTTATAAACTTCTCCAAGCTAAATTTTATTCAAGTGTAATTGAGGTTGATGGAATCTTGAAACAACAATGAAGTATAGATTAAAAGTATAGAAGTATAGAAATACAGAACTAGCTCTCTTCAATGTATTTTTTAAATCATTATTCATTAAATCATAGCGAATTTAAAAGTAATGTTGCTATTTCTAGTATTTTCTTTATTTAAATAAAGAGATACGATGAAATCTGTACATTGTTTATAACTACTATAGTCATCAACAGATTCATTGATCAAGTCTCACGATTTTCTAATGAGAACTAAGTCGAAAGAACATTCAACTTTCAATTAGCAAGAGTTGAAATGTTAATATGTGGCACGTCGGAGCCCAACCCAGTTAGTTCCCTGTGTGAGGTATGTTATAATGTGACTGACATTTGGCTATGTGTTAATATGAAACGCGCCCTTTTAGCGACCGCAGATCATCCCCATCCAACTCAGTGTCCTGCTCGAGGTCCTTGCGTGGCCATTTGGCATAACAAAGTCAGAAAAAGGACAACTTGTGGGGCGCGAAAACTGGCACGTCTCCTCGTCTATGGGTGTGTCGACAAACACATAGTCCTTATACATATTGCTATGCTTTTAGGGATTGGCATTTTGACTAGGTGTGCTAGAGAACAACGGTCTGAGTATACAATACATAAATGACATATAAATATTGTTGGGATGTGATGAAGAATAAGTATCAAAACGACCCCACTTGGAGTTAGATAAATGTTACTCGAATATTTGCTTAGCTTAGTTAGTTTTATTATACAAAATATTGATTTATCAAATCTCGATATTTACCATAAATTATATTTATATTAAATTCAGTTTCCGAAAAAATCTTTTAACAATAACTTGGTAAATTAGTCAAATTCTACTGTTTCTTTTTATCTTACATTTCCGAATTTTTCTTTCTAATCCTCTTAATATAGTAGCAAAAAGTTTAAAGAAAGCATCCATGTATTTTATAGTACAAATTTACATTAAAAACCATTTATCAATTCAAAAATAAGTTGCATAATTTAATGTCAAAAACAAAATCAATTAAAATGTTTCCTTACAATTTTCTTTCTGTCTTTTTACTATAATAAATTAACTTACTTATAATAAATTATATTAGTAATATCGAATTAATTTTAAGAAGAATTATAATTAAGAATTACAATTAATTTTAATTAACTTTTGTTATTTTCAAAAATTAAGATAGAAATTATTAGGGTCATGTTAATTATCATTTAATATTTTACTTTATTTAAAAGGCCTTTGAAATACTAAAGATTTTCTATATGAACATGAATATTTAAGGAATAATTTAAAATGTTGCAGCTTGCCATTATATAATACGAACTGCATATGAATTTAATTAAGGAATTGCATTTGGCAAGTCATTAACCCATTTAGTTAAATACACATTAAATTGATATGACAGGATATATACGAGAGTATATGAGACTATCCAATGATAAACGTTTACTTTATATGCTATAGCCGAGGTTCGAATTAACCCCGCTCCGATGGCAACTGAAGAACAATACACAAACAACCACACATGGAAACTTACACCGACGTCATGTGGCGCCCTCTACATATGTATGTACATATGTATGTGTGGCTATTATATACTGCTTAGGTGGGGTCATCTCATTAAAAAGGCGCGTTCGCCTGGTGTCAGCTGTCGCTCTGTTTCTATCTCTATCTGGCTATTTGAACAGGTAAGGTGCGTCCCACAACAACAACAACAAAAAGAACCACATTAGTTGGGAAAAACAGTGGCGTTTAGAAAGCATGCGCCGCTGCTGCAACATTCAATTGACCCACCCATTTAGTCAGTCAGTCAGTCAACCAACCAAGCAGCCGGCAGCCAGCATTGTTGTTCCTTTTGTTCCGAGTCTAATTCTAATGTCGACTCCCCCTGACCAAAATACAACAACAACAACAACAACAGCTAGGCTTTGTTTTTTTTATATTTTTTTATTTAGTATATAGTCGAAAAGGTTTCAGTTTTGGCTTAGTCAACTGAATTTTGTTAGCTTGATCAACTGGCATTGAGGGAGGCTACATAGTGACTGTTGGTGCTGTCTCTGGCATCAGTCGAAGCCCGAGCGTTGCCAGGAATACACATAGTTGCGGTTACCATTTAGTTCATCAATTTCCACATATGTATATTCTCATACTCTAAGTGACCGGATATTCATCCTTTGGCCGGCATCTTTCATTCGCGCCTGTATCTTGCTGAACCGTTACAATTTTGACATCCAAATCCGGTTGAGCAAAATTTCAGGTGTGTGAGAAATTTGTAGCGGTATCATCGATTGATAAGTTTTAAAATTTGTGTTCGAAATATTCGTATACCAATGGATTGACTTAAGGCATTCTGAATGGTGAGTAAGGAGCTTAATTCTTTCAGCAGGTTTTTAAAACTTAGAGTAGAATTTGTTTGAAATCTTTCGGTTCACTAGATCATACAGATGTTTGTCGAGCAATTAGTCGAAAATATAATGCCGCATCAGCAAACCTTCGGAGTGCCTAACGACGAGCAAATACGTATCCGGCCATGCGGCAATTTTGATACCAAATCAATATTTGTATAATAAAATGGTCAAAAAAACATCCCTTTTCAAAATCTGTCAAGATTTGACAAATCTATTCAAATAAAAAGAATACCATGTAAATACTATAAATAAGGGAACATTTTGCAGTTTTTGGCATAAATCTTAAAGAAACTAACCGATATGTAGTGCAAAAGTACTTTATTACCCTAATTTTATCCCCTGGAGTCGATTTAAAGAATAAATTTAAGATTTAAAATTTTTGAAAATTTTCGAAAAATGTAAAGGGGTAACTATGTAAAATTTCCGAAAAAAATGAATTTTTCAAAATCATCCAATTTTGATACCATATCAATATTTGTATAATAAAATGGTCAAAAAAACATCCCTTTTCAAAATCTGTCAAGATTTGACAAATCTATTCAAATTAAAAGAATACCATGTGAATATTAAAAATAAGGGAACATTTTGCAGTCTTTGGCATAAATCTTAAAGAAACTAACCGAAATTTAATGGAAAAGTACTTTTTTACCCTAATTTTATCCCCTGGAGTCGATTTAAAGAATAAATTTATGATTTAAAATTTTTGAAAATTTTCAAAAAATGTAAAGGGGTAACTATGTAAAATTTCCGAAAAAAATGAATTTTTCAAAATCATCCAATTTTGATACCATATCAATATTTGTATAATAAAATGGTCAAAAAAACATCCCTTTTCAAAATCTGTCAAGATTTGACAAATCTATTCAAATTAAAAGAATACCATATAAGTACGAGCAGGGGGCGGAGTCCCCTTGTTTTTTTAATTAAATCTGTATTTTTAAAATACTGAATACTTTTTTGATGGCATATACATAAGTTGCTGAGTTAGTTTTATGAATACACATTTAGTGAACAAACAAAGGCTGACATATCTGATTTAACTCAGTTGCCAAACTCAACATTATCTGGCTATTAAAAAAAACGGCAACTTCACCTGGCTAATAAAGAACTGGCAAATTTAACTTATTTGGACTTAAGGAACAAACGTCTTCAATTTCTTGACAGCGAAGTACACGAAATTCTCTCGAAAAGAGCCAATGAAATTTTTGGATCTGGAGTTGATAGAGGATTATGTTGAGAAACTGGAGAAAGGACTTCGCGAATATCAACACTGCTTTTTTCAACGCGACTGGCAGATAGGCCAACCTATTCTAATATGTATAGTGAACTCAATTAAAGATTCCAGGAGGATCATAATCTTGATGACCAATAACGTTTTGAACTCGTCGTGGGGACTTTTTGAATTCCGCTCGGCCATTAAAGCCACTTCAATAAACAAGGACAAGCGACTGATTGTCATATTATATCCAGGAGTTGAAATTGTCAAACTAGATTCACTACTTAAAATACAACACGTATTTAAGACGAGATGATCCCCTATTCTGGAGGAAACGGATGTTTTCGATGCCCCATAAACAGCCTGCGAAGAGCAATTGAAATGGACCAAGTTTAGAAATATCCAATTGGTAAATATAAATATATTCTTAAGAGTTGATTATGCTATTTCACATCATTTTCAGAAGACAAATTATGCGACTCTAAGTCTATCAAATTGAAACCGTTTGTAGTTACAACATTATCAAGATTAATTTCTCAGCACGAAATGGAACTAAACTAATATTTTGATAAATATTTGTTTATTGCTATAAATAATTTGTATCATTTAAATTAAAAATATTTTATTTACATTAACTCTTTTCGAAAACTCTAGATGAAAATTCAATCTGTATATTATTTAACAGGTTTGGGAAATTTCACTTCCATATTATCTAATTGCAATTAAGTAGATCATGATGAATAAGAAAGCATGTAGACATTGAAATGTTATCAGTATCGTATTCAATCGTATTTAGAACATGTTTTAATTGCTCCACGGAATAGTCCACGACAATTACAAATTCATTCACAGTTATCAGCCGGAAAACAAACAAATGCTTGGAAGAAAACAAAAGCAAAAGTATTTGCCTCTTCGTATCACCCAAACAGATCGCCCACAAAGCGGGCGCTAACATTGACAGCGACGCCGACGCCGACGCCGATGCCGACATCGTCGTCGACGTTGACGCTGACGCTGACGTCGAGATCGAAAAATTCAAAAGATGCCGCATATACTTGGACTTTGGTGTTAGGGCAAATCTTCGATAAGTCATCGTATTAACAGCGGTTCTAACCTTGAAGAATCAATAAGAAGTAATGGAACAAGGAGAATTAGAAGAAAAGAAGGTGTTAAAGCAACGCGAAAGAATTTCCTGCTTTCCGCAATTTCTAATCTTATCATTGTGTGGTGAGTTTGTGTTTTAGTCGATACTATTGCTTATCAGACCCTTATGTAAATTGATATTTGTATTAATAGAGTTTCACTTTCAATGATACGAATCAATTGAATTTTTACACATTCCATTAGCGTTTTAAGTATCTATAGTCTATTTCCCTGCATTCTCCTTCTCTCTGATCGCTGAAAATCCGCTAATCAGAGCTGCAGACTCGCGGGAACCGGCTAGAGAGAGAGAGAGAGAGAGAGAGAGAGAAACGGAGAGACAGACAGCCTGACGTAGCATTTAATTACAATTAAATTGTATTCCTTATATATTTTTTCTTTATTCTATTAGAAACTACAATAATACTCGTACACAATGTGATTTCGATTGGCCTTTGTTTAGCTCGATTCAAACCTAAATCAAACACAGTCCAAAGTCCAGCAATAGTAATGCAACAATAGCGACTCATAAACTGTAGCAACAATTACGATAATAACTAAATAAGTATAAGTATAAGTCGAGAGTAAGCAACAATTGTTTTTAAATAACCCATAGCAACATCTCAAATTTGATATGACTCACATCAAAGTGGGTTAAAGCGAAAGTACTTAAAGATAGAATATAAATATAAACTGAATGTTGCTTTTACTTACAATCTAATTAAATTTTAAATAATAGTAAAAACTTATTTATATATGTACATACATATAATTTTATTAGGTATTCAGCGAATTACTGTAAACACGAGTAAATAATTGATTGAACTTTGTCCCCTTGATTTGTCGGTATTATCTGAAAAAATATTAAAATCATACTATAACTTAGTAGATATGTAGTATACTGATATGACAACGATTTCATACCTTCCTGTTGACAATATTTGATAAGAAAATTTGTGTTTCTACAATTATACTTACTACACATAAGTTTGGTTCATAAATCGAAATAATGCAAGGTCGATAAGAAACAAGAACAAACGATAGTTCCTACAAAAGATATAGTCAACTATAAATTTAATTGTTCTCCCAAATATTGATTAACTTTCCATGTATTAAACTAGAAAGTAGTGTAAATTTAATTAGTGAATCGAGCTTAATACAAAGAGGTAAAAATCGACTTAAATGAATCGAGTTGTTTGAAACTGATTAAATATATATTTAAGTTTTATTCATACAATTTTGAATCGTTTTAATATCTTATGATTTTATATTGAATATTTGGCAAGCATTCTTAAAGCTTTTAATATTTGTGCATAAGTATATTAATAAATATATGTTAACTGTATTATACAATAAAATTTATATTGCAAGCCTCAGTCGCAAGTGCATGGAAAGCTCAAAAAACTGTATTCTTTTAAAAGACTGACAAGTTATGTAACTCTTTGTTTCAAATTGTAGTACAAAAGTAACCCCTCTAGGTGGGAACAGCTGAGAGTCTTACCTTGGCTCTTTCTTTCAGCTGATTGAATGAATTAGCTGTGATTCATCGAAAGAGCACAAAGAACGTCAACAGGTAGATATAGACTATGGATTGAAGCATTGTAAAATTGCACGATAATTAAATTGCGTATAGAGCGGGGCCATTGTTTAACAAGGAGTACAACAAAATTGAGCAATAAAATTTTACAATGTAGTATTACGTACAAGAGAGCTGAAAGAATGAAATCCGATATGGACTTCTGACCCCAGTCGGAGGCGTTGTCAAGAGCAGTGCGATCGACGGAGCTACCAAAATTCAATCAGCCACAAAAGTAAAGGTGTGTCTGTGTCTGTGTGTGTGTGTACCTTATCAATGAAGGAAAACTACAATATAATGACGCTGAAACATTAATAACCAATGTGAGCAACAACAACATATGAAATAGTTAACAAACAGCAAGAAAACGAGCGAACAGTGGCAACAAAAGCCGAACGGACTTCGTTTGAACGTTGTGATAAAGCTTGCATTTCACAGATACACACATATGTAGATACAAACATGAACACAAAGATACACACTCACACTCACACTCACACACTCGTACGCGTACTCGTACCGAACAGAGCGCTCTGAGACGCTCGATCGTTCGGCTCTTTGTATTGGCCTCTGTCTCTGTCTTTGTCTCCGACTCTCTCTGTCTCTCTGTCTCTCGTCAACCAGCTGACTCTACTGGAATTCGAATTCTGAGGGAATCGCCAGAGCCACAATAGCTGGGATTACGAGTATTACGAGTACTCGTGTTTGTTTGCTGGCCGCCAGTCGCCGATGTCACATCGAAGACGTTGTTACGCGGTTTTTGTGGAGCGCGCAAAAAAAAGATCAGATTTGAATATATATTGCGAAGTTTCAACTCTTCTAATATAACTCTCCTTTTATTCCCAACGGGTAAGGCCAACGAAGAATGTCCGTTAACAAGAACTCTGTGGCACAAAAATTATTCCTAACGTGGGATCTTATCAATCGAATACAAATATGGTGAAGAGTATCCAAAAATAAAATAAATAATTGCTCGACTGATGTCCGAGTATGTGAATTTAATTTTAATTAGCAGTCAGTAAAGTGCTATGTTGCCTATATAAAAAAATGAAGAAATTAATAAAAGTTCAAAACAAATTAAAATGCAAATAAAACGATTAACAATTGGAAA
The DNA here is from genome assembly GCA_035043635.1 of Drosophila rellima. Taxonomy (NCBI): domain Eukaryota; kingdom Metazoa; phylum Arthropoda; class Insecta; order Diptera; family Drosophilidae; genus Drosophila; species Drosophila rellima. The sequence continues at coordinate 798,376 of JAWNMV010000312.1, read as the reverse complement.
AGGATAAGCAGGAAAAACATTTTACCATACATAATAAAGTTACACTAAACAAAAATATGTATTAAAAAAAAAACAAGAATTCCAATAAAATCAAAATTATAAATTATTGAAAACTAAACTAAAACATCGACAAATTAATGTGCAAAATAAACGTGCACATTTTAATATCACAAATGTTTAAACTTAAGACATGCCAAAAAGCATTCTTTCAGTAAATGAGTAAAGAAAATTAATAAATTGAATATTATAAGAATTGCTAATTTGAATGCCTATGTTGCATAAATAAAATTTAGCTAGTTCGACCGAAAAAGTGTTTACTTAACAGTTTATAATAAAATAAGGTGTATGAACGAGAACCGAATGATTTAAAATATTTGAACGATTTCCTATTCGAGATATTTGTATTAGACATTTCAAATGTGAATTACTGAAACTGTTGAATTTGCAATTTGTTAATTAATCTTATTGATTAGTTGGCAACTTTGCAATCTATGAAATTATTTAGTTATTTATTAGTTCAACTTTTAACATACGATCAGTTACAGCATTCGCAAGTGTTAAATTGTTCAAATCCAATGCATTCGATTTATGAGTTTGATTTGAATTTTTATTACCGCTACCTTTATTAAATTATCACATTATTAATTCATATTTATATTTATTTAAACAAAAAGTCAAGTCTTTTTTTTCGGCTTTGTTCTTTTTTTTGTGTTGTTTCTTTCATTTTTCTCTTGATTCCAATGGGAGCAGCTGCTGTTCTGCTTTTAGGTTCGTCTTCAGTTGTTCTCAATCTCCGAGACTCTCTGCGGATATTTCCTTCAGCTGCAGCGTAAATCTCTGAACCGGTTTACTTCCGAGACGCGTATACAATGCAATACATACACGCGCTATAATCAGATACAGATACATAGATACAAAGTCGTTTAAGTACACTCATAATTACATGTGCATTGGCTCGATAATGTAAACAAGTCTACAACATAATATTATTAACAAGTGAGCAAGTATGCAAATTTTGAGTTAATTAAAGCAAACAATAAATTTGCAATCGACTTGCAAGCTATCTAGTATCTTTCATGATATTCAGTCTTGAATCAACCTTTTTTAAATAGGTCAAGGCTAAAAATGTTTTTAACTCTGGTTAACTGGCGACTCAAGGTAAAGTTTTCTTGTTTTTCGGAATTTTAGCGAGCAAATAATAAGTGACAACTGTCAATCAATATTGAAATCTCAGCTGATAAAGAGTCATTCCGTTGAGAAATGGCGTAGTTCCATGTTTTGGCCCTACACACGTAGTTGGCTGTAGAAAAAGGGCAATGACTCTGTGCATTCAATTGATTATTTCAAGTGCAATGCTCATTAGTTTTGAATGTATAGTTCTAGATGTGCATAGGTGAGTGGAAGTATTTCCCGTTCCGACACCTACAGTTGGTTACGGTCAGTCCATATCGCACCATAGTGTTCAGATGCTGATAGAGATGGGAGTTGATAAGGTGCATGGATTACGGGTTAAAGATGACGAATACTTCGTCATAAAGCACTTGCCGATTGTATTTGCTGTAGAATCTACATACACTTACATATTTACATATAATATAATGAAAACAATGCTTTTGTTGTTTTGATTAATGCAGACTCTACAATAAGATTCTTTGCAAGCCCATCATATACTATATATGTATGTACATACATATTATATTTAATTGTGCTTTGCTTCTGCCATCTGTACCTTGATCTTACTGAATATATTTTCTATTTAATTAATATATTTTGTAAAACAATAAACTGAAAAAGAAACGAAATGCATTAAATGTGGAGTAAATGGCGTGCTATATTTAAATATTCAACATTCTTATTGAGGTTGTTGCAGATTATTTAAATTCTTACTCAAATGATTAAAGCGTTAATATATGTTACTAAACTTCAGCATTTGAATGATGAATAACAGACGAATGTATTCACTAATCATTTTAAGATGAAATTGACTAAATAAACGCTTAGCTATCAGAGAGACAATTCAGGCAAGTTTGACTTACATAAGTCCTTGAAGCTGCTTGAAATCGAAGGGAATACTTTAAAAAATTACACATATGTACTTAAACACTTACGGAAGCCTAAGGAATGTAGAAAATCAACAAGCAATACTATATCAATACTATGTTTGTCACTAGCTTAATATGAATAAAATAGCTTAAATATTGACTTTAACATATTACACAAGTTTAAATCTCAACAGGTTAATTCTTAATAATTATCTTAGAATAGGTCTCAAAAGATCATTCTTATAATTAATACATTCGAGTTTAGTTCAAGATGAGATCAATCTATCAACATGATATTTTTAAAGCTTTAAGTAGCACTAGATTGTGGCTAATATATAACTAATCTTTAACCGCCATTAGTTCAAGACCTTCCAAGTGCCATTTTAGAACAACTTTAACCTGAACCTCATCAAATAAAAACCAGTTAATAAACTTAAATATAAATAGATAAATAATTACTTACGGCTATACACTTTTGAGAGAACCCATTTAGTTCTTCCGTACTTTTTTTTATTACGTTCAGTAGCTAAACGACAATTATTTTTAAATTGAAATTAAACAACATAACATATATTTCGTAATGCATTAATTTTGACGTCAACTGCAATCTGAATTTGCGTAGTTTATAATTGACATAAACAAAAACAAAACATAAAATGGACTCTAGGGTTACACTGTGGGGGGTAAAGTGACTAAAGTTGATAATTAGCAGGTGTATAAACGTGTGCGATTTACAGTCCAGACCCAATGACACATCCGTCGGTCGAGCAAAGTGCAAAATCGCCTGCTATCAAACCCGTTTGACCAAGATGGACTCATGAACAGCAACAGTGGCTGTTGCAACTCTTGCCCCGCTTCCAATGTGGCACAATTCCATGGTGCATGACGCCCGTTGCATCATTCTCAAAACAAATCAACCGATGAATGACCAAAAGTGCATTACATCAGGGTTCGAATTTCGAGCTAACAAAATTAAACGCTTTTTGAAATTGTGCGATTAGATATTGCTAAAAAGCAATTATTATATTTAATGTGCAAGAATTTAATCTTAAACAAAATTGCAGCATTTTATTTACTTTCATTTTATGTAAAACTAGAGAAAACGTAGTTTAAACTGGCTAAATTTTGTCTAGATGGGAATTATAATTAAATATTTTGTACTATAACCAATTGAAATTATTTTGATTCATTACAGTTGTTGATTATTATTGATCATGTGGCAAGCAAATCGAAAGCAAATTTGAAATGTTTTTATTTTTTTTTTATCTTGAAAATGTTATAAAAGCTAAGATTTGTTAGCTGCTTGTCCTGATACATTATTCAATTATGAATATTAAGTGTCGTGCAGCTTTTCCATTTCTTCGGAGTAATATCCATTGAAATTGAGTCTATGCACGAGATATATGAAACGATCGCCGGCATTAGTCTGGGCCAGATCATTGAGCTGTTTAAGGAATGACATGAGCTGGCTCGTAAATTCCGAATCGAATTTCTTAACACGCTGAGCATTAGTATTTGATTGATCCATCGAGCTCTCAGCATTTTTATGATCCGGAATAGCTATCTCAGAGTTAGACTGATCGTTATTCGCTGATTTAGTAAAATCACTGAATTTTAGACAGATCTTGCATAGCTTAAATATGGCCCGATTCAGATGCGATTGATCAGTCAGCATACAGTTCTTGAGGCACACGTCGAGAAAGTCCTGATGCAATCTAAACAGCTCATCGATATTCTCAACCTTCCTCATGCTCACGACAAACTGATGCGAATTGGGCTCAATGATCTCGACCATCATATAGTACTCCAGATTTTGAATGGCGTTCATCATGCGCTGTCTCAATGTGAATGCAGATGAGGGTAACTTTTTGGCCATCGAGTTATTCTTCCAAATATTGCAGAGCTGTCGCTCAACGTGTTTGCAGTAGAAAAGCTGACGGAAGAGCATCTGGTATTTGCTAATGGATGTGTGATTGAGCACCAAGGAAACTGGCCATTTTGCCTGATAGATGAAGGCGAAGCACTCTAGTCCACTCAAGTCCAAGCGATCAGTTGTCTTCCATGGTGCATCCGTTGGTTTCATGATCTTGGACATTTGGGTCACAAGATCATAGGTGAGAAGTTCACAGTGCAGATTATCCTTATACTTGTCAACGCGAGCGGAGGACATACGCAGGGAGAGGCCAAGCAGATTCTCCAATGCCATTGGCAGCACATGATCCACATTTTTGGCCAGCTCATTCTCGCAGGCATCCAAGAACTCCATAATGAAATCGCCCTGGGAAAGCAACAAATAACGCTTGACCGACTGCAAATGTCCCATCAAATCGTTCTCGTTGAGGAGCACATCCAGAAGCATTCGCGCTGAATAAATGTAGGCATCATTAAGCAGCTTGACAAGCTGCCCTTCATCTCTGGGATCATAGCGTACATCCGGCTTTTGCGAAGGCATTTCTCGCTTACCGCACTGCCTGATCACGTTCAGATACTTTCCGGTGCGGAGTATCTTATCCGAGTAGTTCTCCAGGAAACTGGGTGTAAATTCGCTGCGAATCGTGTAACGCTTCTCCCAACAGACATCGAAAGAATGCTCGGCGATGTGTCCCATGTGGTGGCATCCGTTGTCCATGATCATAAATTCATTGAATTTATCCACAATCACACCCTTGTGTATCCACAGCTGAAGCATTCCCATATACGGCTGCGCGGCCTTGGCCGTGAGGTCAATCATCAAGTCCTGGCTGGATTTATTCCCCGCCAATCTTTCGATGCATTCGCAAAAATGCGTCAATAGAGCGGCACCTTTAAGATCAGACAGCAGGATCTTTGATAAGCTCGCCCAGATGTCCTTCATGATACACATGGTCGGCTGCATATAGTATAGTATCTTTGGCAATGTCAAGCGATTACCGTCCAGCTCCTCTTCCGCTTGGGCCAGCAGCAGATAAAAATCGTGGCTTACATCTCTCAGGGCCGAGACCAGAGCGTTGTTCACCTGGCCACGACCTTCGGTCAGTGCCATCAACTTCTGGATGCCCACGAAGTGGGAGGCCAATGGAAGTATCTCGTTGACAATTTGGGCCAGAGATTTATCTATATACTCGTGTACTCGAAAGTTCGTCTCGTATTGGTCGATACCCACGGAATTCGGGGGTCGGGGCAGCGGAATTATTAGATCTCCACGTACGCCGCTTAAAGTGTAGATCAGATCTGATAACAGAGCCTTTTGCTGTTTATCTAGCGTCAATTCGGAACGGTCCAGCTTTATCTCCGTGAAATCCACCTGCACAAAGTCCCACAGATTATTAGTTCGGAATTTCTCATAGGGGTTCTTAAATTTCAGGTCGCTATCAGCATCAGTTTCAGATTTAGCTCCATTGCTAGTTTCAGCTCCATCGATAGCTCCAATTTCGCTGGCGGTTTTAACAAATTGACTGGGACAACTGCTTGCGATGCTGGTGGTGTCTAGCAGGGAGTCATTCGGATCGGAAGAGACGGATTTCAACACCCGATCCTTTACCTTACTCAAGTCATCAAGCGACGCTGTTAATTCCCGTTTCAACCGGGATTTGGCTGTTGCACGGCTTTCAAATTTCGTGTAGAGATTTGGACTCTCCTCCCGCCTGCGACTGTTCACAGATGGCAATGGGGATGAGTGCGAGGATTGGCTTCCTTCTATTTTTCTGCCTGGATTCTGCAAGGCGTCCTCTTTAAGGGTCTCAACGCTTGGCGTTGGTGACGCCATGTTTAGCTAGAACTCGTTGGCCAAATGAAAATGAACTTTGCTAAATGCAAAATAATAGAAAGCTTTCGTCTAAATTGGAGTTACGATTTCAAGAAAAATAAGTATCGAATTTTGACATATTGCCAATTGAAAGCGTTGATGGAAGTGTTTAACAACGTTTTCACCAACTAAACAAATATCGTAAATAAAACTTATCGAAATTTTAACGAATGAACTGTCGCTATCGGTTTTTTTCAATAAAAAGTTTGATAACGTGCTTTTTGAAGAAATCTTCGTAGAATAACTTAAACTTAAAAAAATTACGTTTGTTGCGTAAAATTAAAATTTAGTTATTGCTTAATTCACTGTTTTAATTTATTTTTTTGTGTGAAGCTTAAATAGATTGCCATAATTTTTATATAACGTATACGCGTTATTTTGCTCGGTTTAAATAATAAAATCTTTAGACCAGGGCTTTAAGGCGACGCAAATTTCGGTTTTGGTCCAATACCGAGATTATCCTTGGTTTCCGGTAGCGGTACCGGTTCAAGAATACAATTCAAAAATATTTTAAAATGTTACCAAAACGATATTATTATTCGGGTTTCTTAATACATAATTTATTTCAGTGTAGGATTTAAATATAAATCGGTTAGCGGATTCGCTAATATTCCCCGCTTCAATAATTTATTTATTAATAAATATAATGCAAAATTCAAAAATGTTGAAAAATCTCATTGAGTTCTCTCTTGTTCAGCTGATTGAAAATAATGCTTTCGGCGAGGGAGCAGTTCTTCAATAGCAATGAAGGCACCGCCGGCATTGGCTTGGGCATCGAGATTGGCGAGAGCAGCACCTCGAAGGCGGGACGGGGTGTCTACAATGCCACCACGGTGCCAATGACGAATGCGACCAGCTGGCGCAACGGACAAACGAGTACGGCAACAAATGCCACGCCCACTGTCAGTGCAACGCCCACTAGCAGCCCGACCGTTGCCGCAAAGCAAACGCCATTGGAGCCCGTGGATGAGGGCGAAGAGGAGGTGCATTTCGATATGGACGCACTGTCGAATCTACCTGGTCGAGAGCCCGTCGACATTGAGTTCAAGGATCTCTCTCTCACGGTCAAATTGGGCTTCAATCGAGGTGAGTGAGTGCGGCATTTCTGAGGGGGGGCAACAGCCGTTTTCTTAGATACGGCCGGGTAATATAAGTTCAAACATGCCTCCGATAAGATTGCCAAAATATGACTACTATAACAAGCCGTTCGCTTTTATGGCCAACAAAAGCAGCGGCTACCTTTTTGAAGAACACAAGTTCGCGTGCGAACCTGACCGCAGTACCATATCCTAGATAATGACCATTCGTTTGGGTCTTGAATTTTATTCTTTGTAATTCTAGATGTGGTAATTTTAAACCCATGCGAGTAACTACCTGTTAGCTGTTAGCTAGCTGTTTCTTTAATAACTCTCTGTTTCCCGTTGATTAGATAGGCCGCCCCCGCCCCTGCCTGCCAATCAATTAGTCTTTTCTTTCTAAAAAATATACACGTTTCGCTAAGCAGAGCATAGTAGGCATATTGAAAGCTTGAAAGTTCTCAAAGTATCTGCAAGATACAAGATACAACAGATCTTTAAGTACCTCATTTTGTTTGCATTCTCTATAGAAACTAATACTCTTATAGTTTTTTTTTTAAGGATGTAGAACATAAATGTTTCAAAATGTATTTGTAATACATTTAGGAAATAATTGACAGCAAAACAAAATTTTAGATATTTTTAGAACGTTTGGACGTTATTATTAAATATATACAATAACTCTTGAGAAGTCTACACTTACCGCGTACATTGGATATTTAAATTTAAGATTCAATCTAGAGAATTTATCTTTCGCTCTAAAAATTAGAAGTCTTCTTTAAGTTGATATATTTTTAAAATATTACTTGGCTTAGATAAATTCTTTGGTTCCATAAAAAATTCTTGCACTATAATTTTTATTAGTAAAATACTCTCCAAACCTTTTCTATAGTTTCTAGAGAGTATCTGAAATTCGTTAGGTTACGACTCGTTTATTATATATATTTCTTTTTCTTTATTTAGCAATAAGTTAGACAAATCATGTTCGTGCAAAGTTCACGATAATAAAAGTGTACGAGTATTTGTAAACTTTGATATCGACATTATGATTATGATGCATTACCCGAGCGATAATTGGAGATAATTGTTGTTGTTTTTTGCCATTAGGAGTTAATTTTGTTTTTACTTTTATTAATTATAAAAGTGAATGACAATAAAGGTTACGCTTTTTTGAGGCACTTTCCCATTAGCACCTGAGTGCGATTTTAGCGGCTATTTGGGGTCAAAATAATATTTACAATTACAAAAGTAAAGAATTCTTTAAGAATATTTGCATAGTTAATATGATATTTAATCTTGAGAAAGTATTATGTGCAGTAAATTGAAAAATACTTATGACAAATATCGTAAACTTTTTGAAATGCAGCTTTACATTTTTTTCTCTTTAATTACCTATAATCAATTGAATATTCGTTAAAAATTTTAGTGTAATACTTGTATAAAGAGACTATTAATTTTTATACACTTCAACTCTATAAATATTACTGCTGAGCAAAGATGACTTACAAGTCATTATCTTGTCATTATTTGTGAAGTATTATTGAGATTTTAATTAGATGCATTTCCCTTAAAATGTTTTTTGAATGTCAGCTGCTGTTTGGAGTAGCTAATTGTTTAATTGAGTGCAATTTAGTGATAACAATCATTAAACGATCATTTATATTGATTCAATAATCTGTTATTAACTGTCCAAGTTATTAATGATTGCATTGAAATTGTGTCGATTCAGGCGAGAAGGAGATTTTGCATAATGTCTGTGGCAAGTTTCCGGGCAGCCAGCTGATTGCCATTATGGGTCCATCGGGAGCAGGTAAATCCACATTACTAGACGCTTTGTCGGGCTTTAAGACCACTGGAGTAATGGGTTCCATACTGCTCAATGGACGACGACGGGATTTGCGTAAGTAAAAATACATTTAATTTAAGGGAATTTTCCACGAATAAAATTGTACTCTCTGCCCTTTATAGCCTCGTTCCGTCGCCTTTCCTGCTATATCACACAGGATGATCGACTGCAGCCTCTGCTGACCGTTAGCGAGAATATGCATATTGCCGCCGATCTCAAATTGGGTGAGAATATCAGCTACGAGGAGAAGGAGAGCAGGGTGAGTTCACTTTGGTCATAAATGAAATTATAATCCTATATTTGAAATTTCGATTCGTAGATTGAAGATATTCTATTGCTGCTGGGTCTTTATGATCACGATCAGACGCTGACAATGCGTCTGTCTGGAGGTCAGAAGAAGAGGCTATCCATTGCTTTGGAATTGATCAATAATCCCACTGTGATGTTCTTGGACGAGCCAACGACGTAAGTTGCTATCTATCTTGATAATTTTCATTTTATTTATCTTCTCTTTCTTTACAGCGGCTTGGACAGCAGTTCCTGCACCAAAGTCCTAGAGTTGCTCAAGAGACTGACCTCCCAGGGTCGCACCATCATTTGCACCATACATCAGCCCACTGCCAAATTGTTCCAGATATTCGATCAGGTCTATGTCTTATCCGCCGGCAACTGCCTCTATCAAGGCGGCACCCAGAAGCTGGTGCCCTTCCTGCAATCGGTGGATCTGCCTTGTCCCATGTACCACAATCCAGCTGATTACAGTGAGTATCTGCTCTAAACTTAACCCAGCAATTTAAGTAATTTAAATGTAATCTATAGTTATTGAGCTGGCCTGTGGCGAGTATGGTTTCGATAAGATCGATACGCTCAAGAGCGCCAATGAGAATGGCAGCTGTCTGACGTGGTTCAACAATCCGGGATCGGTGCTCCGGGCCGAGGCCCTCATGAGGAAGCATCCCATCCCCAGGCGCACCAAAAACGTTTCCTTGGAGAACACCAGCTTCACCAATCAATGCTCCGTCCTGCTGCGACGCGGATACATCAAGGCTCGTCGGGATACGACAATGACACACATGCGGATCATCGTCAACATTGCGGTGGCGGTGCTCTATGGAGCTATGTACGATCATGCCGGACGGGAGGGATCAAGGGTTCTCGATAATTATAATCTACTTTTTGCCATATTGATGCATCATTCCATGACGACCATGATGTTGACAGTGCTTACATGTAAGTACAAAATTATTGAAGCCATTATCGATATTATCCATTGTTTATTTCCATTATAAAATTTATATTTGATAAACCAACAGTGAAATTTTGTATTGACCAAATAATGGATAAGAATTTGGTTTTTTTACTGATGTAACTAGCAGAAAAGCTACAGTCGAGTAAACTCGACTGTGAGAGACCCTGTACACATTCGAGCATACTCGACTGTTAGAGACCTTTTCTGTAAAATTCATTTTTTGAAAAGTTCAAGCTGATTAGATAAAAATATGGCATCAACCACGGCTGAACCAAAAATTGTACTGTGTCATCTACTGATACTGCTGCTTTTAAGGACCTTGCTTATGAATATCTCCTCTCATTCTAGTCCCCATTGAGATGACGATATTGATCAAGGAACACTTTAATCGCTGGTACTCCTTGAAGGCCTTTTACTTTGCCATGACGCTCGTAGACTTGCCCTTAACGGTAAGTACCGAGATTTCTCGGCAGTAGCTCCATGAATAAATTCCTTTCTTTGGCTTACAGATTTTTACTAGTTTTGTGTTTTCGGTTATAATATACTTATGGAGTTATCAGCCGATGGAATGGGTGCGCTTCTGGATGTTCTTTTCCATTAGCTTGCTCGTTGTATTTGTGGGACAAAGTTTTGGTCTAATCATTGGCGCCTGGTTTAATGTGGTCAATGGCACATTCCTGGCCCCAGTGCTCACCATTCCCATGATGATGTTCGCTGGCTTTGGTGTCACGTTGCGGGATCTACCGAGCTATTTGAAATGGGGCAGTCATATATCCCATTTACGATATGGTCTAGAGGGCTTTATAGCTGCCATTTACGGTTTGAATCGTGGCACCCTGGAGTGCAACGAGGCGCCCTATTGCCATTACAGGTAATAAAGTTGTATTCCAAGAGTCGTTAAGCTGATTTATTAAGTTCCTATTGCATTGCAGATATCCAAGGAAATTTCTGGAGGAGATTACCATGTCGGGCGATCAGTTCTGGAAGGATATCATTGCACTGTGTGTAATGACCTTCCTATTCCGGCTGGGCGCCTATATTGTGCTCAAGGCTAAGATCAAGTCGGTCAGATGAGCGTTGACCACCCTAACGACAATAGCTTGCCCTCTGTATTATATATAAATTGTTGAACATTATATTTAGTGTTATTTTTATTAAATTAATTACAATACAAACTTGTTAATTAAAGCTACGGGACGTAGATTCTATATGTATATCACACGTTTTAATTTTTCAAGCCGTGCAGCTCTTGCGGCGTCTCCTCGTTCCCAGCTGCAGTTGATTGCTCCAAAAGTTGCTGCAGCGCCTGCGCATTGGTTGCCATGGCTCCAGAGTGCAGCTGGAAATGATTATAATTTTTATTTTTAAAATATAAAAAACATTTGATGTTTTTTGTCAGGGACCACAAGACTTAAAGTTTTAAAATATTTATAATAAAATAAAATTTGTTTGTTGGATTTTATTTAAATTATAAATGATGAAATAAAAATAATTTGTTTAGTCTTTCTCAAAATACTAAAAGATTTCCTATCAATTAATCTGAATAAAAAATTCGGAAATAATTATTCAATTAAAATTTGATTTTAAAATAGCTGGTAAACTTAAAAATTAGATAATCTTGCATGACTCACCAGCACAACGCGATGTCCCAGCGATTCCAAAAGGCGTCGTTTGAGTCGTATTAAAGATGTCGCTCCTTGACTGAATTTCAGTGTCTGGTCTGGAGTCAACAGTTCCACGAAATAAACGGTTGCCTGCTCCCCAAGCGTCTGGACTCGCAGACTGGGCAAATTGATGCCAACTATGGGACACACCAGGTCAACACCTTCCACCTCGGCATCCTTTCCAAGCTGGTTAGCATAGATGGTTAGATCCTCTCGTTCTTTCAGTAAATAGCCAGGTGCACGCGTGAACTCCTTGAAGATTTGCTCCTTTCTCATATCCGCCCATTCGGGATGCTCGATGGCAACAGCTGAGCGTAGAACAATAAGACGACTATCCACTTTGGGCTGGGCGCGCTGACGCTGACGTTGATTAGCCTTAAGCTCTTCGGCCGCATCAAAGAGCTGCTTGGAATGATGGCCCAGAATGCAGAGCGAAAGACATGCGTCCACCAATTGGTCGGGAAAGCGATTGTAATCGCCATGATCCAGTTTCCGCAGTGCTATCAGCTCCATTTGCTTAAGCTGAGCGGCAGTTAAGGTACAATTAAGTTGTGCACAGCACCAGAGGAATGTGGACAAATCCTTGGCACGTAGTTCGCTGGGTTTCAATTGCATTAATCGTTCGACAATTGTGTGAACTGTTTCCGGATGATCCCACCTCATCTCAGAAAAGTAAGCAAAGATATGAGCCAATCCACGTGGCTGCAGCAGCGAAAGCTCTGCGGGATTCAGGCAAACGTCCTGCAGATACTGGCAGATTCGTTCATCCTGAACGCGCTGCAATCGCAAAGCTTTGATATAGCAAACAAGCAGCGCATCCGTAGAGCTGTCGGAAGCAAGCTTCAGCTTTAAAACGGCATCAACCAGTGCAGCCTCATAAGCCTCACGGACAGCGCCTGTTACCAATGTGGATGTCTTATAGGAGGCATTGGAAACTACAGCTAAGTCCAAAGAACTGAAGCTGGCCAGGTGATGGGCCAATTGTGTGGCAAGGAACGTATCCAGATCGTTTCGTTGGTACTGCTTCTGCAGGCCGAGGTAGAAACAGACTTGCAGAAAACGTTGCTTGCTGCTAGTAGATTCCCCTGCCAGACGCCGCATCGCAGCATGATAGAAATCTGTCCTTCTCAGCCAGTTGGGCATGAGAAACAGAAATGCGTACAGTGTTTCCAGCACAGTGGTTGTGTCCATCTGATTTAATTGTGCCGCCGCATGTTCATCCAGAGCATTTAGGGCAGCGGCATACATTGGAACCGCTGCATTGGAGCGATAGCTGGAGGCGTAGATAATCAGGGAAGGCAGTTGATCGGCTTGCGTCTTTTGCACCGTTCGCCGGAAATAACGTTCATCCGTTATAGGAAAATAGTCGGAGTAGCGTATCTTTGATGGCGACAATATGTGATCCTCGCACTTGTACCTCTCCACGGCGATGTGCTTGGCGAATCGATTGAGCAGCGTTCCGGTCTCATCCGGAATTTCGCGCAACACATCCTGCACTGTGAATGAGGCATAGTTCCGTGCTAGGCTTGGACTGGAGGCGTTTGTGATGGAGGCGCTCGCAAGGCGGCGCAGTAAGGCGTACATTTCTTTCACGGTTTTTACTTTTTTTTTTATATAATTCACATCCAGACAACGTGCGCGGCTCGACCAATGTAAAATAACAAACCAGTGTTATTAAACGCAAAACTGTTGGCTCTTTATTTAAATAATAAAAGTATGCTGTTCACGAACATAACTTTGACACATTATTAAATTCAATTTCAATATAATTTTGCCTTGTGCCTTACGTTAATTAGCTTATCTATTGATTTTTATTAAATAATTTATTTCATTGATTATACACTTTTGTATTGAAAGATTTTACAAATAACGTTTGCAAAATATTAAGTTAATATTTCGTCATTTTACTACACTGCTTCTGTTAAGTTAACAGCAGTGTTAACAATTATTTACAAGCAACATGGGCAAAAGAGCAGCAGGTTTTCTTCTTTTTCGTCGCCTTTGTGGACAAATTGAATATTTGTTGTTAAAAGCTTCTTATGGCGACTTTCACTGGAGCGCACCGAAAGGTCATGTCGATCCCGGCGAAGATGATTTTACCACTGCTCTGCGCGAAACAAGGGAGGAAGCCGGGCAAGTGTACAAGAAATCAGTCGGTTGCATGTTGATAACAAATATTTTTTTGTAGCTATGACGAAAAGGATTTGATTATTTATCGCGACAAGAAGGTCACATTGAATTACGAAGTCAAAGGAAAACCCAAGATAGTCATCTACTGGCTCGCGGAGCTTCGAAATCCAAACCAACCGGTGATTCTATCTGAGGAGCACACAGAACTCAAATGGTTGACCAAAGATGCGGCAAAGGATTTAGCGGGCTTTAAGGACTACCAAGAGATGATCGATAAGTTTCATGCAATGATACTAGATATGGATAAATAAAGCAGAAAAGCTATCGCTACTTTATTTACACAAATGTACACTATAAATGCTTGATTTTTGTCTTTTATTCAGAATGATTATTCGAAATGTTTGAAGTATGGATGATCCTGATCGATTAAGAAGTTGTTAAATTGTTTTTCATGTGCAGCTTCTTATTGTTGTTCATCGGTACCATCTTCTTGTTGACTTGCGAAAGGTCTTGTGATTATCAGCCATATTTTTAATCGAAAATTATCAAACTTAAAAAATGTGGGTGGATAGATCACCTCACCTTACGTACCTGTGAATATTACCGACATTGCGTATGTTGCCACAAAAGAAATGCGACGACGGACAGCAATCCAATGAGGTTTTGTTAATATTTTTTTTAATATTTGACAATTAAACTAAATTTCTAATTCACGCACTGAAGTTAACCTAAGTTTTTATTGAAATGGTGTAATAAATAATTCAGAATTTTAAATGTTTAATTAACTTCTTAAATATAAATTAAATGCCGCGCCATGTATTGATTAGTATTTTTTTTATTATTTTAGTGCTGCAAGCGACGTGAAGTAAATACTGTATATTAACGTTATGCAGCACTGTTTTGAAGGCATCTGTAGATTGATTTTGTTTTTGTGAAAACTAAGCAATAAATTTTGAGAAAATAACCGTTCAACTTGTATTATTCTTTTGTATAAAATGGGTTCACGTTCTCGCAGTCCATCGGTAAAACGTCGTCATCATAAAAGCAAGCACAAGAAACGCAGCAAGAGTAAGTCACACAATCGGGACAGGGAACGTGAAAGGGAACGGGACCACGAGCATGAGCGTGAGCGTAGCAGTTGCACACGCAGTAGTCGCACGGATAGAGACAAATCAACAGAGATTAACCAACACGGTCGGCGAGAGCGCGACAGGCATCGGAACGACAGGCACACGCACATACACTCACACACAGAGCGCGATTATCACCGGCACTCGCACTCAAAGTCACGTAAACGCTCCAGCTCATCGAGCAGTGATAGTCAACAGTACTCGGACCATGAGACACAGCGAAGCCGACACAAGCGCAGCCGCTTTAAGAAACTGGATGAGGTAAGTGGTAATGGATTCTATTTGTTACTAGTCTAAGTCTGATCAATTCTTTTGGTAGCAAAATTTACTGCAGGTGGAGCGACTGGCCGAAATGGAACGGCAGCGCCGCCAAAAGGAAGCTGAGCAGAAAACCATTGAGGAGCAAGCAGCCAAACGCATTGAAATGCTTGTTAAGAAACGTGTCGAGGAAGAGCTCGAGAAACGACGCGACGAAATTGAGCAGGAGGTGAACAGACGCGTCGAAACTGCCAAAGCTGAAATGGAACGTGATATGATGCTGGAGCTGGAGAAGCGGCGGGAGCAGATACGAGAAGAAGAACGCCGTCGCGAGGTAGGTGCTCGTATTCAGATTTCGCTGGACGACTGCTGCTACCACAATACCAAAACCTACTACACGCACAAACAAAATAAACAGCCTTCGACCTCTACCGAAACACACACGTACAAAACCAAAACCAAAACCAAAACTAAAGCAAAACCAAAACCAACAGCAGTTGCAAACAGTCGTCTTGAAAATACATGTTACCCGAAATTGTGTAGCGGCGTTTCCAACTTTTCAACTTCACCAGCTAAATGGCTCAGTGTGCCTATGTCTATGCATGGGTGTGTGCGAGTGTATGTGTGTGTGTAATAACAGTACTAACCCTCATTAAATCATGTCAGCCATGTTCTTGATAACAAAATCGGCAATATGTACAATATTTATTAAAATCTTTAAAATCCAAGGAACTTTGAAACGAAGTCATAACGAACCTTGACGGGCTTATGGATATTCAAAAATAATCCCTAAAGTGAATTTCATTTGAAATAATCTATCTTAATGTAACTGGTTTTTTTTTGAATACTGTGCCATTGTTTGGCATTCGTTAGGAATGCAGTCAAGAACACATCCGACTCCATTGTTTTGCCGAACATTAACAACCAATCCCGTGTCATTGCTAATCCGTAGACATAAGGCTCATAACGACAATCACATACACACAGCCATACAAAAACACACTGAACCTTTTGGGCACGTCGCTGCACATTTCGCTTCTATCTTATTGCCAAATAATTTTGTAATTATTATTTATTTTTTCTACCAACCAAAAAAAAAAAAAAAACAAACCCAAAAATGTGTCTTGCAGCGCATAAATCTATATTGCATTACTTTTAGCTTCATCTTTTGTTTGTTTTATGATACATATTTATTATTTTGATTGGTTTCTGTAAATCGTTGTTGTTGTTACATAATAATGTGCGATATACTGCGCGTCTATCGAATGATTGTGATTGTGTATGTGTGTGAGTGTGCGAGGGAGTATATATGAGTATATATGCATACATATGGTATTGCCATTCCAATCCCAACGACCCTATCACACCCGTACCCGTACCCGTACCCGTACCTAAGCCGGACACAATGCGCGAGCCCAACTTTGATGAGAATTTGGCCACATGGATGAGCAACACAGCTTACAAGATGTTCCACACACACACATATCGTACAGTTTAAAATCGAGGCGTAGCTATAAACTTAGTGTTAACATTATTAGAGCCAGTACAGTTGGGGGTCGGGCCTCAGATTAGCCTAGCCTAGCCTAGCATAGATTAGTTCCAACTGTACGCAGCATGCCAAAGAGCCTCATAGAGACCCATAAAGCGGCCTATCGATTTGAAACGGGTGAGTGAGTTCCTTAAACAAAACGAAATCAACGTGTGCAACAAAATGGATAAACGAACTACTACAAAATTTGTGTAAAGTGTATTAACCAAATGAAAATTAAGGAAATGTTAAAAGACTAAGTCCAACGATCTCTATCTAGGAACATTCGGCATACTAGGAGCATCAATGCTGATCAGTCTTAAGATTGTTATCCTAACTCATAAGCCGGATTACCATTTGTCAATGGGTATGACTGTACTTGTTGTTGTTGTCGTGCCAATTATTTAATTTATTTATGTACTTACTTTTATGACTTTATGTTTGTTGATATCAACACACACCCACACACATTTATCGTTTATCGAAACGCATCCTAATTTGTTTGTAATGTAAACTATTTTGATTAAACAACTATAACTGTAGCTGAATACAAACGTAAATCAAAATGCAAATTCGCAGCAAAGCCAAAAATTAACAAAATGATTTAGTCATTAAACTGGAAAAATGAACTATTTCAATAGTAAGTAGCAAAAAAAAAAAACAAAAAAAAAAACCAAAGAAAAAAGACAAAATTTGAACAATAAAATAATTTAAAAAAAATGTTACTGTACATTTGTTAATGTTGTGTGCTCTTATTGTTAAAATTTAAATTTGATAAAAAAAAACAAGAACAAAAGAAAACCAACTATCATTTAAACATTTTTATTAGACACTACTAAATGTTTTTACTTTCCACCAAAATCTACTATGTAACTTATTGTTAAATATAAAATTAGATCTTAACTGCCTAAGCAGCCCATCAGAAAAAGAAAAAACAAAGTCGCCGCTCAGGTTGCGGAACCGATGTTGAAGAAACCGTTTCTATATATATTAATAACTATAACTATTCCTAAGCATTTGATCTAGTGTTAAATTTGATTTATTAATACGCAAATTTATTTGGGTTTTATAGGAGGAGGAAAAACAAAAGCGCGAAGAACTCGAAGAAATTTTGGCCGAAAATAATCGAAAAATCGAAGACGCGCAAAGAAAATTGGTAAGTTAATTAACTATTTCATATTAATTTTAAATAATATCATTTGTTTGAATTGACAGGCCGAAGAACGCTTAGCTATTATTGAGGAGCAACGATTGATGGATGAGGAGCGCCAGCGGATGCGCAAGGAGCAGGAGAAGCGTGTCAAGGAGGAGCAAAAGGTCATATTGGGCAAAAATAATTCAAGACCAAAGTTATCGTTTTCCCTGAAGCCGGGCGCGTTATGAGCCGCTCCAAAACATATCGGCTATTACCTTCTGACCTTTTTGTTAACAGCTTTTATTTGCCTTTTGGTTTAATTCAATCGAACCCTTTGCTTGCTCTTAAGACCATTCAAACGCTTTTTATTGTTGTAATTATATTATATTTTATTTTGTTTTTGAAAACGCGTTTAATTGTTTTGAATGCAAGCAATGTGGTAATTAGGTCGACCTATGTTTTTAACATATATTATGCATACACCTATATAGGAATATATACAGACATACTTATATAAGTATATCAAATAGTTTTGTTTATTCAAAAAAATTGCCAATTCCTTGGATAGTACCATTATACGAGTTCAGCTCTTAATAGTACAATATGCTAGCAATTTACTTACATTTTTTTCTATAATTCATACAATAAATAAGTGAGTCAAATGATTATGTGTAGTGCGCCGTATTGTTATTAAAAGCTGAAAATCTGCTAACAAAAAAAATCAACAAGAAATCGCAAGAAATGTACTCCCCCAAAAAATTTTGATAATTACTAGAAAACACTTTAAGCAATTGAAAAAGATAATAAAGCGTTTCGAATACAAGACAATGTGGGGCTTAATTTATTATTAATATTTGGACCAACTCTAAAGCTCTTTGCCTCGGTAAGTAAAGATCTTCGTATCAGTAATTCCCACTAAAGTATAGATAGCCACATTTTTAATTTCATTTTGTTCGTATGTTTTTTTTTATTTTTTTTTTTTATTATTATAGCCTTGAAAACGATTATTTCGTTTTGCTTTTTTTGATATATTTTTTGTTGTTGATAACATTTAATAAGATTTGATCGTTCTTTAGAAATTTCCAGCTTGATTCTTTGGTTATGCTTGCACATCTGATATAAGAAGTACTATATAGCCATATTTATTTACATAAATTTCTTAAACTTTTGCTATGTTTTATGTCGTATGCAAATATATATATTTATTTATGTTATTGTGTAATTTTTTATTATTTATTTATATTTGTTGTATGCTTTTTCCAATATCTGGTACGACAATTTAAATTTTCCATTCAAACATCAGCCAACAATTTTCAGTTTCAAGTCTTTCGATTTGTAAGGTTTTTCTGCCAATCTCGAAGCAGCTGAAGAAAGCAGAAAGTTTTACAGCTTATTTAATTGCACTTGAGAGTATATCTTTTATAAAAATATGTATAATAATCCAAGTATTTAGAAAGACAAAGAAAAGAAGACCACAAAGAAATAATTACCTTTGCACACATGTGCAATTGTTTTTGTTGTTTATTTTTTAAATAATATATTCATAAAAAAGAACAAATTATAAATAAATAAAAATAACTATAATATATTTGAAATAATACGGAACCAAAAAAACGATAAATTGCAAACATTTCAAAAAATGGCATAATTTCATCTAGGAAATTAAATAAGTATATAATTGTATGGAGAAAAATAATTAAATTTTATAGTTATGATTATAATAAATTTAAAAGTTATATATACAGCTTCAATCATCAACAATCTCAATCTTAATTCATCGCTTTAATAATTATTACATATGTAGATTAAGTTCATTCCAAAATTTTCTTTTTAGCCCAAAACTAAAGCGAGCACTTGTCGTTTGAAATATTAATTAAGGTTTTGTTTTCTTTTTATCATTTTGCTGTTGTTGTCGTTTTGGGTCCCACAAAATTTCGCTAATTTTTACAAATAGTTTTCTTTCTTTCTATAAATATTTTTTTTATAGTTGCCTTTTTGATTAGCTTGCTGACTAAATTTAAAAATCAATTGCAAATAGGAAATAGTTCTTTTTCATCGGTTTTTCATTGTGTTTGTCTAAAATTTGCTTCTTTCGTTTAAATATATTTATATAAGTGTGTGTGTGTGTGTGTGTTTGTATGTATGTATGGTTTAAACTTTGATAATGTTAAGTATGTATGTATGTAGTTTAAATGGTTTTTTTTTGTTTACATATATGTATATTAATATTACATTAAATGTGTAGAAAATTCGTTAAATTGATTTGCATTTAGTTTTAGTTTCCGTTTTTTTTTTCACTTCTGCTTTTGTTTTTCCATTTGTTTATTAGCCACAAATACAAATTGTTTAGTTGGCTTGTCAAATTTGGTTTATGCAATGGCTGCACAGCCATTAGTTAATTAAAAATTAAATTTACTACGATTTGTGCATTATAGTTCTGCGTTATATTAAATGAAATTTAATATATTTTCCATTTGTTTTGTTTGTTTTTTTTTTTAATTTGGCTGCAGTCTAGTATTTAATTCGATTTATTCTTGTTTTTATACATATTGATATATATTATTATATATATATATAGTATTTTAAATATATATCTGTTTTATAATCTGTTTACTGCAAATGCTACAAATTGTTAGCTTTAGCCCCACAAAAAAATGTTTAAATATTCAACCACACGGAATCCACAAAATATCAAAATACAGCGTTCACTTTGGGCTTAGTTTTAGGTCGATTTGTGGTTTGAGATTCACCACAGTGGCTTTAAAACTGCACAACACTTAACCGCAGAGTGACCCTCAAACAGTTTTAGTTGCAGTTTTAGTCGCTTCGTTGACTGTTGTTGTTGCTGTTGTTGATCTTGTTGTTGTCTTGCATCTGTTCCGTGTGGCTTGCCGCATCCGGCGCTAGGTAAGCATCTTGACAAACAATAGCGCCAACAGTACATTGACGAAGAGCACGAGCAGCATCAGCTGTTGGCGCACAAACCAATCCTGTATAGAAATTAGGAGTGTTCATTTATATTATTTCATGTCCAAGTCATAATCAGAGAAAGACTCAATTAACTACTTAATTTAATGCATTTGTCATTTGACTAGCACTGAAAAAAGTAGTGCTAATAAAATTGACATTTCACAAGCATTCAAAAATTCAGTGGTAATGAAACTTTTTTTTAGTTCTAATTTGAAATATAAATCTTGTCACTAAGTAATTATAATGAAATCTCAATTTAGATTTAAAATTTTTGGAAATTTGGTACTTTAAAAATGTTACACATTTTGAAATATGGTACTCACCTTAACTTGCGGACTAACCAAATACAGCAAGGGATTCGCCTTGAGGCGCTCGTTGACTTCGATTTGACGACGCACTGCCTCTCGGCGCGCCGAGCCCAAGGCGGACACTTCCTCTCGACTCATGGCCTCCGTGGCGCGCGGCAACTCCTGAAAATCAGGCATGGATTTCTTCCGCTGCAGCGTCACATTAATGGGCACCGTCTGCATTGATAGAAACAGAAAAAAAAAGAGAGAGAGAGAGAGAGAATTAGTAATGCCACATTTAATGTGTGGCATGCAACACGACCTCCACGGGCGGCTCGACAATCCAACTTTCACTCGCCCGACGCGCCAACAGCGCTGGCGAGAACATCAACTCCTCCTCATCCTCCTCTGGATACCAATCCATTATAATTATTGTTATTATGTAGATCTATTTATTTATTTGTTACAACAGTTTTACAAGCACTGTGAGCAACGCTTGCATAAGTCTTTCAATTCTATTGGCGGCGCCTCCAATTTGTAAACGAGTTGTACATGACGCTTCAATATTGACTAAACACACAAATTATGCCGTCTATATGTCCGACTGTCCGACTGTCCGTCTGTTGTCAGTTGGCAGCAATGCGCCAAATGGCCAAAAATAGTTCAACGCACGGCAATGAGCCAAAAGAAAGATCCCAAAAGACAAATCAAAAAGAACAACGACAACAACGATTGCTCTCTAGATTCTTATATGCGACTCGGAATATATATTTATATTGTTTAAGTATTTATTTATTTATTTATTTGTGTCGAAGAAAGGAATCTGTCTCAGGCTTCTAACGAGATCAACGCGTCTTTTGATACTACCAAAGTGTTGTCGGAAAATTGTCGCCTGGCTGCTGGGCGACAAGATTTTCCAATGGGCGACCACCACTTGTGAAGTGTTCATCGCATTCAGCGGAGATCTGAGAGATCTCTTCTGCATTCCATTGCGGCCTGGCGTGCACTCAAATCCCGCCTATAAATAGCCGGAGAATGGGCACATGTTTGGTACTTTATGACTCGGAGAATTCTCTGAGGAAAAGAATATCACTCTCTCTCTCTCTCTTTTTCTCTCTTTGAACATTTAGTATAGGGATATAGACATATCTCTTTTATCTATTCTCGTTGTGGCAGATATATAGCATACGAATTAAGTTAATAGCGCGGATTAACTGTGTTATGAAATATTTGAGAGGCAGCAGCCCGGGAATTTGACGGACTGCCGGACAGACAGGCAGGCGGACACACTTGTGCAGTTTTTATGGCCCGCACCGAAGTGCATAGAAATTAATAAATTTCAGTATATTCCAATTTATTTAAAATTTACGCAAAATAAACATTAACTTTTCGCTGTATTTTTTAAATAAACAAAAGCATAAAATTCAAATTGTTTGCATCAGCTTTTTTTTTAAAGTAGTGCACCTTAAGATCAAAAAAAGATTTTGATATTTAAGATCTAAGTAAATAAATAATATCAGAATAAAGATTGGCAAAGAAATGAGATTCGTATACCTTATCAAAATTGTGTGAAAATTGTTTAGAAATACATAAATAATAAAAAATAAAATAAATATCATTTTGCAATATAAGGATTCTAAAGGTTAGCAAAAGTTCAAGTTATTAATAATTATAGAGAACTACTGAGGGATTGAGAATTACTTTTGAAGTTGACTTCAATTTCCCTACAATATTTTCAATATATATTAATTAGTTAATTAACTGATTGAAAATTAATAAGTATTTGGTATGTGTTCGTAAAATTTAGATTTAATAAAAGTTTTCATCTTTCAGTTTTTTTTTTAAGCCAAGGTGTTGTCGACTTGAGAGATAAACGAATTTAATCAAACTATTTATTTTATTGATGTTTCTAAAATCTAGATCTAATATTTGTTCTTAACTTTAATATTGTCGGCTTCTTTCTCAACAACTCAAAGGTAGTTATCTATTACTATTGCCAAGTAAATCAACATCATTATGCTTACCTTCATTTTCTTGCCACCGCCGCCGCCGCCGCCGCCACCGCCTCCTTTACCGCCCATGGCCATGCCCACCGGTGTCAGGGGCTTGGCCGGCAGATACAAGCTCTCCGTGCGTTTGGGTTGCAGGGGCGAGGGAATGATATCCTGACCGAGCGTCCGCTGGCGCAGCAGCACATCCTCGAAGGGCTGATTGGGCGACGAGAAGAGCGGCTGATCCGCGGCTGCATTGCTCTGACTAGGCGCTCGTCCAGCGCCCCCTAAGCTGGGCGTGCCGGCTCTCGACAATCGCCCGCCGGCGCCCGAGGGCAACGAACCATTGCCGGTCATTGTCGAGCTGGCGGCTGTCGTTGCCGTGCCACTCGGCACTGGTGTTGTGCCCCGGAATACTGAGCCAGCCCGGGGTCGGCCATCGGGTGTGCTGGAGCCACCATTGGGCAATGCGTCCGTTTGCCCGGAGCGATCCAGCGACGTCTGACGTGAACCGGCAAAGGCGCCGCTCATCCGACTCGCCGCGCGTGCATAGCGATCGATGGAGGAATCGCGACTTGGCGGACGCTTGTAATGATCAAAGTGATCGATTGACGACTGTTGACCCGTCTGGCCCAGCATAGGAGGTCGCTGACCTCGTTGTTGTTGCTGCTGCTGCTGCTGCTGCTGTTGTTGCTGGGCGGCTGCCATTGCGGCTTCCGACAACTGTTGCTGTGCTAGCTGCGAGGTGCGACGCAACAGGTTGGCGGCATTGTGGCTGGGTGAGGCATGCAACGAGGGTTGCTGCTGCAGTTGCTGCTGCTGCAGTTGCTGTTGTTGCTGTTGCAATTGTTGCTGCTGTTGCAGTTGTTGCTGCTGTTGCAATTGCTGCTGCTGTTGCAATTGCTGCTGCTGCAGTTGTTGTTGCTGGTAAAGTCTTTGTTGCTGCTGCTGCTGCTGCAACATTTGCTGCTGCTGTTGTTGCTGTTGCGGCGACATATTGCTGTTAATGCTGGGCGACAGATTTGCATTGCCGGCGCCAAATGGCGACTGCTGATTCAATTTGTTGCCCACGCCGGGCGGTTGTTGTTGCTGGAACTGATATGCAGGATTCATTTGTGGATTGCTCTGTTGCTGCTGCTGCTGCTGCTGCTGCTGCTGGTGTTGCTGCTGATGCTGCTGCTGTTGCTGCTGTTGTTGCTGATGCTGCTGATGCTGCTGCTGGTGATACATTTGATTAATGGCGCTCACGACCTGCGCATGACTCGGCTGAGCATGGCTAACCAAACCAGACAAGTCGGTTTGCGGCGCCACGGGCAATTGCTGCGAGTACATGGACGAGGGCACTGGACATTCGGATTCGTGTTTCTGCTGCGACATGCGACGCTGTTGCTGCTGCATATCCACATATTGCTGCTGTCGCTGCGCCTGCGTGGCATACGCATCCGACCCGGAACCTCCGCCGCTGCTGCTCGCCGGCGAGAATTGTTGTTGTTGCGATGATGATGACGGCATCGGTGTTGTTGTTGTCGTCGATTTCATGGCACTCGCCATGCCGCCCATACTCAGATCCACATTCGATTGTCCGGTTGGGCCTCGAAAACGTTCTCGCTCCCGATAGCGCAATTTCTCGAAACGTTCCAGCACCGACGGCTTGAAATCGGGGGCAAATTCTCGTGCCATTCGCACGGCATTCTCACAATCGATGCGCGCCTGTTCGGCGGCAACATCGGCGTTTTGGGCCTTGGCAGCGGCTGTGGCCATTCGCGAGATGGCCATGTCCGAGCGCTGCATGGCCATTTTGAGGGCGCGCTGCGCGGAATTGACGGCGGCCGTGATGCGGTCACGGAATTTGCGCGAACGCGCCAGGAACAAATGCTTCTTCTTCTGGCTGGTTATCAATATATTGTTCTTGTATTTGCCCTCCTCGACGGTGCCATCTCGAAACGTGGTCACACCATAGCCATGCTTCCGATTGTTATACCACTCACCCTCATATCTGTGCAGGCGGATTCAAAAAATTAGTCCAAGTCCAATAAATTATCACAAATTATCTACTCACTTGAGACCATCGCTGCGCTCGGCTACGCCGTGCCCACATCGCTTATCCTTCTTCCATTCACCCATGTAGGTTTCCACCACCGTGGGATCCAGCTGCTCGTCCTCCATGGTAAAACTGGCATTGGACTCCGTGTGCGCAGATCTGTCGATGAGGAAGCTTTCTTATTATTTTGTCTTTTAGTTTCGTATAGTTAAGAACAAATCTGCTTTTCCTATTCTGATATAATCTAAGCTATCTAAAAAAAAATAAAACAAGTTCTGTAACGAGTAACCTAATCAAAAAGTAACTAGTAATCTAAACTTCATTTTCAAGCTTGATATCTATGACGAAATTTTACGATATAGTATAACGAGTAAGATGTAACGAGTAAACTAAGTCACATAATAACGAGTTAACTACCTTAGTTGGAGTTAATCGTTCGCTACGACGATAAGTTTTTAGCGAGTAAAATTTAAGAAAATAAGGCGAGTGATGTGTATCGCATTCGTATTCATGACGGCTACTTTGCAAATAGTAAATTACATTAATATTTAACGAGTGAATAGAAGCAAATAGCGAAGGTACTTTAAATATATACTAACGAATGAACCAAGTCGAGGAAGTTTACAACGAGTAAGAGTTAAGTAAAACCCGTTAACGAGTAATTTTCAGCGAGTTAGTTTTAACGAATAGCAAATATCAACAGATTTCTTCTCAGCTTCTCTTTGCCATCTTCTCCTCACTTACTTTGTGGTCAAATTGGACTGCTCGGAGCCGGTGCTGATCCATGAGGCCGACGACATTGTGGATCTTATGCTGCCGGAGGCAATAGTGCCACGCTTCTCAAGATCTCCAGTGCTGCGTTGTTTGCGCATTTTCAGACCCTGAAGAGAGAAAAGAGAGAGAGAGAGAGAGAGAGAGAGAGAGAGAGAGAGTGAACTTGAGAATTGATTGTACAAGTGCAGATAGAAATTATTGGCTTACCATGAGAAATCCCTTTTTTGTCTTCTCGGTGAGACTGTTGCGACGCACGGGAAGCTTATCGGATTTGGCGGTCAGTACAAAGCCACCCCGAATATCCTCAGTCTTCTCGGTGGCTTTGGCGGCATTGCCATTCTCAGCACTCAGCGAGCTCAACGAGGCATGCAGATTCTTGCGGCGATGATGCGAGGCAAGGCCAAAGGGCGCCGAGGTGCGTATGCCGTAGCCATGTCTCTTGCCCTCCTGCCACTGACCCTGATACTTGCCTGCAACAACAACAATTACAAAAACAAAATCCTATCAATTAAAATGCAAATGACAAATGCAACTGCATTGTGTGACCCCATTGGAACGCCACCTTCCTACTTTTCTCCCTCTTCTCCCCAGCAAATACAAACGGATGTGCTGTTTCTACTTAGCATGGAATATATTCATTAGCCAACCTTTATCCCTTTTCCAACCTAAATCCCTTGCCCAACTACCTATTCTATTAATGGATCCACGTGTCTTGTGCCATTTAACAAGCCAGTTAGTGAGGAACTCTACCCGCCCCAAGGAGTCCAACTATGTAAATTGTTGGTTGCGTTATTTGGAATGCCGTAACAGGTTGGGTTATTTAATTAGCAAATAGTATTAGTGAGGCTCAGCAAATGACAATTTATAGTTGTTGCTGTGGCAAACATTTGCATAGTTAACTCAACTGAATTAAAGGTTATTGCAGTTATTCGCCCGCTGACCATAACGGACACTGAACACCCAAAAGACCCTTGAAGGTCACTATTGGTATATACTTGGGAGTAATAGATTGACTTCCGAAAAGAAAGACTGGTTTTGTGAAATGTATCTAACAGGCAGAAGGTATCATCTCCGACCCTATAAAGTTTTGTTTGAGTCAAAAGATCTCAGAGACTATAAGAGCTAGAGATTTCAAACTTGGTATGTAGGTTCCTGGATAGTTTTTAAATTTTAATAGAAATTTTTTGTTGTTTTTAGAGATAACTCAACCAAACTCACAGATTGGGAATTTCGTTTAAATCTTTCGGTTCACTAGATCTACAGATGTATGACGAACAGCTAGTCGAATATCTAATGCCGCATCAGCAAACCTACCAAATCAATATTTGTATTATAAAATGGTAAAAGAAACATCCCTTTTCAAAATCTATCAAGATTTGATAAATCCATTCAAATTAAAAGAATACCATGTAAATACTATAAATAAGGGAACATTTTGCAGTTTTTGGCATAAATCTTAAAGAAACTAACCGAAATTTAGTGCAAAAGTACTTTTTTACCCTAATTTTTATCCCCTGGAGTCGATTTAAAGAATAAATTTATGATTTAAAATTTTTGATAATTTTCAAAAAATGTAAAGGGGTAACTATGTAAAATTTCCGAAAAAAATGAATTTTTCAAAATCATCCAATTTTGATACCAAATCAATATTTGTATAATAAACTGGTCAAAAAACATCCCTTTTCAAAATCTATCAAGATTTGATAAATCCATTCAAATTAAAAGAATACCATGTAAATACTATAAATAAGGGAACATTTTGCAGTTTTTGGCATAAATCTTAAAGAAACTAACCGAAATTTAGTGCAAAAGTACTTTTTACCCTAATTTTATCACCTGGAGTCGATTTAAAGAATAAATTTATGATTTAAAATTTTTGAAAATTTTCGAAAAATGTAAAGGGGTTACTATGTAAAATTTCCGAAAAAAATGAATTTTTCAAAATCATCCAATTTTGATACCAAATCAATATTTGTGTTATAAAATGGTCAAAAAAACATCCCTTTTCAAAATCTATCAAGATTTCAAATTAAAAGAATACCATGTGAATATTATAAATAAGGGAACATTTTGCAGTTTTTGGCATAAATCTTAAAGAAACTAACCGAAATTTAGTGCAAAAGTACTTTTTTACCCTAATTTTATCACCTGGAGTCGATTTAAAGAATAAATTTATGATTTAAAATTTTTGAAAATTTTCGAAAAATGTAAAGGGGTAACTATGTAAAATTTCCGAAAAAAATTAATTTTTCAAAATCATCCAATTTTGATACCAAATCAATATTTGTATTATAAAATGGTCAAAATAAACATCCCTTTTCAAAATCTATCAAGATTTGATGAATCCATTCAAATTAAAAGAATACCATGTGAATATTAAAAATAAGGGAACATTTTGCAGTTTTTGGCATAAATCTAAAAGAAACTAACCGAAATTTAATGGAAAAGTACTTTTTTACCCTAATTTTATCACCTGGAGTCGATTTAAAGAATAAATTTATGATTTAAAATTTTTGAAAATTTTCGAAAAATGTAAAGGGGTAACTATGTAAAATTTCCGAAAAAAATTAATTTTTCAAAAT
Source organism: Drosophila rellima (assembly GCA_035043635.1). Lineage (NCBI taxonomy): Eukaryota > Metazoa > Arthropoda > Insecta > Diptera > Drosophilidae > Drosophila > Drosophila rellima. The sequence continues at coordinate 769,889 of JAWNMV010000312.1, read as the reverse complement.
CATCCAATTTTGATACCATATCAATATTTGTATAATAAAATGGTCAAAAAAACATCCCTTTTCAAAATCTGTCAAGATTTGACAAATCTATTCAAATTAAAAGAATACCATGTAAGTACTATAAATAAGGGAACATTTTGCAGTTTTTTGCTTAAATCTTAAAGAAACTAACCGAAATTTAGTGCAAAAGTACTTTTTTACACTAATCAATATAAAATGGTATAATAAAATGGTTAAAAGAACATCCCTTTTCAAAATCTATCAAGATTTGACAAATCCATTCAAATTATAAGAATACCATGTAAATACTATAAATAAGGGAACATTTTGCAGTTTTTGGCATAAATCTTAAAGAAACTAACCGAAATTTAGTGCAAAAGTACTTTTTTACCCTAATTTTATCACCTGGAGTCGATTTAAAAAATAAATTTAGGATTTAAAATTTTTGAAAATTTTCGAAAAATGTAAAGGGGTAACTATGTAAAATTTCCGAAAAAATTGAATTTTTCAAAATCATCCAATTTTAATACCAAATCAATATTTGTATAATAAAATGGTAAAAAAAACATCCCTTTTCAAAATCTATCAGGTAAGTAAATAAATAAGTTAAATAATAATACTAGATAAGAATAATCTGTTCAGCAACTATGTTATCCTTACTTAAGTATTAAATGCTTACAAAAACGTTGCAAACTTAATCGAATATATTAATTTTTATATTATTCCTATAAGCCCATCATTAAATTATAATAATAGAACACTGTTAAAGTATATGTAAACTGATGAACCATATTTGTGAATAATAACCTGAATACAATGAGTGCACGGCACATTTATTTCGAGTGACATTTCTCAAAAACAATGTAAACTGCAAACTATTTATTTTTATATATTTATATTCTTTTTTGTTGCCGTTGTGTATTATACATACATAGGTTGCTGCATTTCACCCACACCAAGGCAACGGGTCTATAGATATATAGAGAGAAAGCCATATGTTCGACGAGCTAACCGAATTTCCCCAGAAAAAACCCACTCATGTTGCAAAAATGTTTTCAGAAAAGAAAAACGTGAAAGAACTAACGAAAATATCATTGAACCGCACTGCGAAATGAAAATATGACGTCAGGTTTTGGTCACTGTGCGATGTGTTTGTGTGAGTGAATGTGAGTGTATTCGTATGTGAGTATGAGTGCCCTACCGGCAAGGCGGAAAACCGAAAGCAGAACAGCAGCAATTTCCTACACGATACATGATTCGAATTATTACAGAAACGTCAAAAAGTTGAATAGAAGAAGAGAAGCGAGAACTACAAATGGATTCTAGCTGCCTCAGTTCTTGATTTTCTTATGATTGTTGATATTTTATTCTTTTTTTATTTGAAAATGGGCCAGAGAACAAAACGTTAAATGTTCTCATGCATTAAGTAAAGCGGCATTACGTATACGCCGTGTGATAACTCACCGCCATCTGCATAGGTCTCACAACCGGAACCATCTTGGTAGCCCTCGTTCCAGGTGCCCTCGTATTTGGCCGTCGATACTGTGCTCTCCCTGACCCCGTAGCGTCCCTTGTGGCCATCCTTGGACCATTCGCCGCGATAAATCTGACGACCAATCTGTTCCACGCCCAAACCATGTCGACGTCCATTCTGCCACTGGCCCTCGTAGTGTGATCCGCTGCAAAACAATTCGACACATTTATAAATGAGAAAACAAATGTGGGTTGGTATTTCTTGCTGATCAATTAGAAACTCCCACCTATCTTGATGCCCACATATCACACAATCTAAGCTAAACTGTAACCAAACAAATAACAATCAAATTTTATAAATAAAGTTTTTCCCCGGAAATATAATAATTGTATTAGTCAGAATTATGCCTAATAATAATAATACATTAATTTGCTTACAAATTTTTGAAGTTGTTTACAAACAGCAGAATATTGTAGATTGTTTTCAATTGTTATTGTTGTCCGTTATGATGGATAGAATTTTATAGATTTTGAAAATTGATTTAATTAAAATTTGCTTACTTTTAAAATTTACATATTAATTGTTTAATTTTTCAATTACTAAATTCAAAATAAAATACTTGTTTTAAGGTCGAATTGAATTTATTGTGAATTTCTAGAATCATTAAACTAAAATCTCTCAGTTAGTTCAGGAATTGAAATTATTTTTAATTGTGCATAAAAAATTATAATTTCCTTTTGACTTTAAATATGCTTTTTGAGTACTGTGTTTAGCTGGCATAAATTAAATAAATAAATAACTAATAAATGATATATGACATAAAATTAATAATTGCTTAAAGTCGTTCCGATAATTCGGCCTATGCACTGTAATGCCATCTATTCTATTAATCAGTCAATACTTATAACATGTTTCACAACTTACCTGGGCCATATATAAGATCCGGACACCTCAAAGCCGTAGTTCCAGGCCCCAGCGTAGGCGCCTTGGTGCTTGGGTCCAGTGCAGACGCCATGGCCGTGGGCCTTGCCCTCGTCCCAGCCACCGCAGTAGGTGCCGCCGTCCTCAAAGTCGAAGCGACCGCCGCTCATCGGGGCGCGTTTGATGCCGGCGGTGCCAGCGGCCTGGGCAGCGGCATAGGCGGCCATATCGGCGCCATTTTGTTGCAGCTGTTGCTGTTGATGTTGTAGCTGTAGCTGTTGTTGTTGCTGCTGCTGTTGTAGCGAATGTTGTTGTTGCGTTATATGGCCAGCTTGTTGCATGCTCAATGCTGTGTTGATCGTGTTGTTCTTGCTGTTGTTGTTTATCTTTTTACTAATTTATGCTACTTAGTGTTGTTGTTGTTGTTGTTGTTGTTGGTGTTGTTATCGCTTTGAGCTTTTTATGCTTTCGTATGCTGCACATTGATTTACTGCTCAATTCTTGTTGCTTTTGCTGCTCTTGTTGCTGTTGCTTCATTTGTTTATTTTTTTTTGTGTTGTTTTTTTCAGTTAAATCTAACTTTTTGTTGTAGTTTCTTTTCGTTTCGCTTAGTTTCGTTTTTATTAGTTGGTTGTATTTATTTACAACGTAATTAGTTAGTATTTTGTTGCTCTTGTGTTTGTTGACTAGCTTGAAGTTAGTTCTGTTGAATGGGGGCGGGTAGGAATTTGGTTTTTTAAGTAGTTAATTTGTTTGGTTTTTCACTGAAACGCGAAAATTACAATTTATTTGCTCTTCTCTTATGGTTCTATTTTGATTCTGTTGCCTTAGACTTGACGTTTCCTTTGACTTGTTCAAGTTTCAATCTCTGACATCTCAAAGTTTTGGTATTTTATGCTAATGTCGTATTCCATCATTGGATTAGCTGCAAGGCCATAAAAGATGGTTATAATTAGTTAGAGTTCTTAATATTATTAAAAGTTGGACCAGCTGAAAGCGGTTTTCCTTTAAATAGACTTGAAGTCAGCTAAGATTCATTCAAACTTTTATTGAAAATGACCTGTAGACAACTGCGATTTAAAGTATATATTGCAAGTAGCAATACAGTATCTGATAAATTAGTTCGAAAATAAGATAACTTTAACTTGCAACCAAAATGTTTTAGAAATGTTGTTTATCAACTTAAAAAAAATTAAATATTATATAAAAATAATACAATTAAAACGCTTTGCGTCCTTCCTTTAGTTTAGGTTAAAGTAATTTAAAAATAAAAATGATATTTGATTACGTAATCAAGTGAATATTCACTATTTATTCAGTAAATGCCTTAAAAATCATTTTCATTTCTAAACAAATGCAGCACAGTAATTTTTTGCATATTCCAAAATGATTTATAACGCGCTTTTAATTGATTTCAATCTGTTGGGGTATTTTTCAGATATATTTTCCAGGGCACGCGCAATTGGAATGTTTATGATAATATCAATTGGATTGAAGGAGGGAGAGAGAGAGGAAAAATAACTATTAGGAAATACCTCAATGTGAAAAGATGTTGTTGTTGCAGATATGTTGTTGATGAAGATTAGTATGATGATGATGTGAAATGTATTTGGTGCAATTGCAAAAATTAATCACAAGTACAATATGCTCGCTGTCTGCTCTGTCGTTTGTTAATAGCAAAAACGATTTTCATTTCAGTTTTGCTTGGCACCGGGGCAATCCAAATTTATAGACGCAACTCAGCATCATTTTGTATATACAATTTAGCTTATATATGTTTGTATATATGTATATATCTGTTAATGTATGTGTTTGTATACTCGCTCAAGTGAGCAACGTCAAAGGCGAACAACAACAAGTTGAGAATTCTCAATGGCGCGTCTTTTGATGAGTGGGTGAGTGGGTGGGTGGGTGGTTGGTTGGGTGGTGCAGGTTGCCACCACGCTCAGCTGTTGGCCCGGTGAGTTGGCCACTCGTTAGTGTCGGCACTCGCTGCTCGCTACTCGTTAGCAGCAGCTTCCTCTGGGTGCAGCGAGTCGATGGCACTCGTCGCTTTATTTGTTTGCACGTATGCACGATAGTAATAATAAAATATTATAAATATTGCATAGAAGCACACGAATCCCATGCACAGCACTTGCAAACTTTTCATTTTGCTTATGGATCCTAACCAATTCTTGTTTTTGTTGTTGTCTTTTTGTTTCTGTAGTAGTCGTTGTAGCTGATTCTCTGTGGGTTTTTTGTGGTTTTGCCAAGTTGTTTTTTACTGCCTCGTAATTATTTATGTTGCCTTGCTTTTTTTTCTTTAATGGATCTGTAATTTGTTCGGCTGGGCCATGTGTTAATCATATTTTTGTTGATGTTGTTGTTGTTTTTTCGGGCTTTAGTTTATATTGCAAATGTAGTAGATGAGTTAAGATGAGTATTGGGGCAATTAAAACTGTTATTCAAAATATGTGAGTCATTTCCAATTCCATTTTGATATAAACAAATATGAAATATTATAGTACACCCATTATTTATTAAGTATTATTGCGGGCGAAAACATGTTTAATCTCTTTTTATCAACAAACATTCTCGGGTCTGGTATCATCAAATTCCATAAATGTATTTTAAGTACCACAAAACATTTCTGTTGTCAATTTCCTTAAAGATTCAAGAATTTCAAGTGCTTGAAGGCTTCAAAAATGATGTGATAGACTAGAAATTGCCCAGCAAGGAGATAGACTAACAAATATTTATGCACATAAATTAATAACCCATTTTTAATAACAAAATTAATTGAATTGCAAAGCAATTTGAATAGTCATTTCTTGATTTTAATTTTCCTTTTTAAATAATATTGAGAGATAGATTATAAAATAGTCAGCAGAAGATTATAAGAAACATCATAGCTATTAATGAAAGGGATTAATTTGTCAATGTCTCTGAGATCAAGTCGGTTTTTGGTGCTGATTAAAAATATTAAAAAAAAAATGGAGATATTTGAGAGAGATTAATCTACCCTGTAAGCTCAGCTATGCATCTTTATCTACAGAAAAAATCAGAACAAGAAAAGCAACGACAACGGCAACGGCAACAACAATGAATATCTCGGCTAGCAGGAAGCGAACGCTTAACGCACATTGTGTATACGCCATGTGCGATATCGATAGGGTGGTTAAACCAGAGTTCCAGCGGAAATTGTTTATTTGAAAATTCTTCAGTCTGTTGCAAATAATTTACGGTTTTGTTACTGTTAGCAAACAACCAGAGAGAGACAGAGTGAAAATAGAGGGAAAAGGGAGAAACATTGTACGGATGCTGTGCATTGGCAGGCTTATCACATGGTTGAGTGCCATTTAAAAAGAGTTTAAATCCACCTGCAGAGCAAACAATAAAGATTTGACCTTATTCTTTAGTGTACTTGTGGGCTGTTGTGATTTTATTCAATTAAGGATAAAGGATCCAGGTCAAAAACAAACATGATCTATATTGAATTAAGGCCGCACAGAAAACTCAAATAAATAAATACAAAATCTGATTGAAATGAATTTCTTATTGATTGAAAATTTGATTTGTGAATATTTCTTTGATGTTTCGCATTGTTTAATTATGATATTTGAAGCCATTAATTTAGTTATTGATTTATACTTTTTTTTGTGCTGTATTTTACTGCGAGTGTATACGATTTCAATTCAAATTGCAGCACTATATATTCAACATGGCTATTCATAAAATTACCGCAAACATTTCGGCCACTATTTCTTTTCTTTTTTTTTGGCTCTGTTTCTTGTTTTATTGTTCTTTTGCGGTTGCCGAGCAAACGAAACGATACGAAACGAAACAAAACGAAATCAAATTCAAATTTGAATTTGAATTCTTTCAAAGCTTTTGTTATTAATAGCAAAATACACACACCGAGCAGAGCAGAGTGCCGAGATGAGGGAGTGATGAGGGGAATGGGTAGAGGGAGAGGGAGAGGGAATGTTGCCAGTGTTGCCTGCGTTACGGTTGCTGTCTCTGGCTGCCAATGTTATTTTGTTTAAACATTAATGATGATGAAAACACACGCATCTACAGTGCATGTGCTTGTATTCGCACTTGAGCAACGTTTATTCATCTCCATCTTCTTCTTCATCATCTTCTCCTACTTTTCTGCTGTTCTGTTTTAAACAAATTTAATTATGCTGCAGAAATTTCGGGGATTGCCGAGTCAAAAGCGTAGCATAAACAGCAACAGGCCAAAGGCGAAATTCTCTTCTTGATCAGAATGAAAGTCATAAATTCAAAATACATATATGCCCTAGATCATAATAAGATGCAGAGATGAGTCTGAACTGGACTTAATTTATGCAGTGCAATGCAAATAATAATACCCACTGGCCAAGCTAATCAGCGTGAATAATAAATAAGGAAGAAACATATTAAATGGAATCAAACAAGAGCTAATTTCAACTCGAAATATATATATTTTATAACTGAAAATTAAAAAGCTTAATATATTTTTATTGAGTTACAAGAAATCATTTCTTTAAACTTAACATTAATGCAAATATTAAGAATATAAATTAAACTTCTTTATTAATTGCATTTTATCGAATATTTGGAACACTGAAAGAACTTTTCATTTTTCTGTTTTTTAAATAATTTTCCAAAGCGGAATTGAAGTTAGTAATGTTAATATATATATGAATTTAAAATGATGTTCAAGAATTAACCTTAAAATTGGTATTTTCGCTTTCCATAATAACCAAAGGGTTATAAAACTACAAATTATAAACAAATTAATTCAAATAAATAAATTGTACGTATGTATGTAGCCAATTGGAAAATATTCGGAACTAAATTGAACGCAAGTATTCGCAATCATATGGTCTAACTCTGCCCAGGCATCTGTCCAACTTTATCAGAAAGAGCTCTCTCGAGCTGGGCTGATAAAGGCATTTACGTATGTGCATTTATTTATAAACAACCAGCAGCCGCATGTATCATTGTTATTTTAAAAATTGCTGGCTGCCAAACGACCAAAAGAAAATAAATAAAATTCACTTTGGGCGAAACAAAAAATAAGAGAGAGAGAAATGAAGAAAAACGAATCCTCGTAATATTGTTGAACTGTATTCTAGGTGCTTTGGCAAAAGTCTATTTCATTTTTGCCAAGCAAAAAGTGTCTGTGTCTCTGGTTCTGTATCTGTTTCTGTTTCTGTTTCAGTTTCGTTTGCTGTCTCGGCCAAGACAAAAATTAAATAATAGTCCACTGACTGACGTCGTTGTCGATGTCGATGATGTAGATACATTGGTTCGGGGGGGAAGGGGAGGGGATTCGTGGCAGGGTCCGACTGACAGTCGTCAGTGTCGCCAATTCCTGAGTGCGTTTTGCGCTTTTTGTTTGTTTTGTGAGCTGCATTTACTTTTTTTTTGTTTTAGTTAAGTAAAGCGACTGCATTTCAATCAATCTCTACTGCACTCTTTTACAAAAACACTCACAGATATACACACACACGGATATATATATATATATATACACACACACACACACACTCACACACAGAGTCACATACATAGAGAGCGACACGCAGCATTCAGTTTTTGGTATTTTTAGCATATTTTTTTCGTACAACGCGCACTATTTCGTATATTATATAGTGGACGAAGGCAGGCAACACATTCTCTAAATTGAAATTATTTATAGGTCCACATAAATTAAGTATTAACACCCCGAGCAGCTACGTTCTAGCTACTGTAGTTATTACTGTAGTTCATGTTGTTGGTGGTGCCCTTTTTGTGCAGTTCTCTCGCCTGTTTCCCCTCCGTTTACTTGACACACTTCTTTGTGGTCAGTTTGTGACATGTGTCGGTTTGAAAAGCTTATCGATTGATTTCCATTCACACTTGACATAGCCAAGTCAAAATATTTAGATTTCATATTTTATTTTTAATCACTTTTCATGAAATACAGTTATTCGTGTTTAAAAAATTCTTTATGAATTTACCTTAAATTAAATATTTACAGTTGCTCGGACTAAGCTTTTATATTTGTTGCACAGAACAGCAAATTAAGCTGTAAATATTTTAGATTATTTTTCTACCAATGCATTGAAAAATATGTAATTTATTTACTTATTATTTATAATGAGAGAGTTTTTCGGGTTTATATTTAACGGTTTAATTATTATTAAATATTTTATGCTTAATTTGAGCTTGTTTAATGTTAAAAACACATCAACAACTGACTCTTTTTTCAATTTAAATTTATTATCTGAAATAATTTGACTCATTTTGCATATTGTTGCTAATAGTTGAGGCCATAAATTAGTTTCACTCTTTGAATGAAATTCAGGTGGAACAACTGGTATATATATTTCTATATATAGTTTTGATTAAATTTTTTTATCATTTAGTTCACTAATTTTTATAAAATTTATTGGCATTTGCTGCGTGTACTAATATTGTTTTATAACTTATTTAACGCAACACTTTGTTGATGTATATGTGTATGTATACATATGCAAAAACACTCACACACACATACACACATGCTCAGAAACGCAGACACGCATAGAATAACTCGGGCAAATTGTTAAAAAATGTGAAAATTTGTGTGTTTGGCCGCACACACCCGTTAAAAATAGCAAAAGGCAAAGGCGTTTTTCAGAAAACGTTGAGAAAATCCCGTGCCTTGAAAACGTTTTTAGTTCCAAACGTCGCGGCGCAGCGTCGCTGACAACGGCAACGAATGGAAATGACAACGGCAACGACAACTTCGACGACAACGACAACGACGGCGACGACGACGACGACGACGATGATGATGATGATGTTGTCGGACTGAGCGAGAACACCGAACGGAACGCACGAACGGCGGCTAACGACTGGCTGGGAAATGGGAAAAGCGCGATCGCTGCCTGCGATCAAACGCCGCGCAGTAATGACATAAATGCCGAAAAGAGCAGAGCAATGAATTCTCTTCTTTTTCCTTTTCTTTTTCGTTTTTCTTTTGGTTTTTTGCTTTTTGGCTGGGCACTCAGGGCGTATGTGTGATGCTTTGCTGGCGTTGCGTATACGCCGAGTTAAAACTAACTTTTATTCAGCGGGGGCAGTAAATCGACGCGACATTTAGCGACACGCGGACACGTCCAAACGCCAAACGTTCGCAAAGCGAAAAGAAAATCCCAACACACAGTTCTCTCACAATTCTGCTGTTTTCGGGGACTCGCTGAATTCATTCGATCAGCGACTGGAAAGCGACAAAGCGACAAAACTACAGAGAGGCTGCACAAAATTCATTCATTCTACTCTCGCTGTTTTTGAGTGAGATTTTCCTGTTCTTGTGGCGACTTCTCTCTATTTTCTCTCTCTCTCTCTCTCTCGAACAGCTGTTGCCAATTGTTGGCTCTGTATTGATGTACAATTTTTGGGCATAAATTAATATGCCCACTCGAAAATAATATAGACATAAAAATATGAATGAATGGCCGGTGGCATTCACCGATCTCAACCAATACGAATGCATATGTATACAATCTATATATGTATATATATGAATGTACAAATATTCTTATACTTATGTGTATTGTGTACAATATGGCGCTTTGTTTGCCTTGCCAGGTAATTGGCTAAATGACAGGCAGGTAATGTGCGGGACTGAGTCATAAATTGAAATGGACAACTGCTTGACGTGTCGGGGGAGTGTTATATCTGTGACTATGCATTATACATACATATATCATGTATATATGGCATAATTGCCATCAATTTGATTGTGAGACACCTCCAAGTTAGCCTGACCAAGAGCTGCAGTTATTTATGTATTTTCATAACTGCTACAAAGTGGCACACTCAGGGCCACTTATCCTTTTGCTCTTATCATCCACTTACTGACACCACCAGACAGTCAGACAGTTAGCCAGTTAGCCAGTTAGCCAGTTAGCCAGTCAGCGAGTCAACTCGTCACATGTGCCCCACTTTTAATGTCTGCTGTCTGTTGCAGCTAAATGCAATTACCCCATATACTCGTAAATGAACGTCTCAAAGCGTGCCATTAAAAATGAAAGCCACAAACACTGTTAATACTTGGCCTTTAGCGTGGCAAATACTCCCAGGCCCTAACGTCCCCAGAGCTACCAACACACAACAATAAGAGTACACGCAATGGGGCGATCCGGAAAACGCAGTTGCTCAACCTTTTAACTGGAGTATACTATATACTATATACTACAAAACGCACATGCTCCTGAGTAATCAGGTTATACAATTTCAAAATTAAATAACAATCAAGTATACATATACATACTATAATATTGCCAGCTATTTCCCTGACTGTTCTGGCCCATCTCGCGGTCTTCAAAAACACTTTTGGGGTGCTTAAATTTGTGGATATATTTCACTAAACAAAAGTAGCATTAATGAGTCTCATTCTTTCATTCATAGATTATCTTAAAGTTAAGTAAAATATTAACTAATAAAAATATCTGGCTAATAAAAAAGGGCTAATAAAATATTGCATATTGAGAATATATTGTAACTCTTCCTAAGAACTTTTCAATTAAATCTTCCTTTTTAAAATACTTGTTTTACCTAGTAAAAGAAAGGCTAACTATAAAATTAAGTTTTCAGATTGATTGCGCATTTTCTGTAAATATTTAACATTTTTACGAATCATCAACAGAATATTATTAGATTTTATAGCAAGCATCCTTCTAGCACTCAACAGTTGGTTCTGTTGCAGAAGGGTATTTGGAGTGCGGCATGCTACAGGTGACTTAATTTTGTTGCTTATTTCATTTTCTTAGCGGTCGCGTCGTTTTCATTGCTCTTTTCTTTTTTTATTCAGCACGCAATGAGCAGCTGCCTAGAGTTCAGAGTGGACACGCACTTCAGTAAATATGAGACGACTAAAAGGCGTTTGTGACATTGAGCTAAAGGGGGTCAGGGATGGAAGAGAGAGGTAGAAGAAATCCTCTAGGATATAAGAATACATTAAAAGGATTGCCTGTGAGGGTGGACGTCTATACGGACTGACTGTGGGTTGCCCAAGTAGCCGGGATAACGAACCAACTGACTGTCCGCCTGTCAGGAAGTGTCAGATGTTATGTTTTCTGTATAAACATCATTATACGGTTGACTTTTTGTATGCAAACTTTGAATTTATAATTGCTACTCGCATGAGAAAAACATTTTCCTCATTGGATATCAAGTTTTGTTGACAGGAAGTGCAATAAACATTGATTGGAAGCTTGCAACATGGAGAACATTCCGAATTCCGAAATTGCTTTGTTCTTTGACCTTCGAACTTCAAGTACTTGGCCAATTTCAATTTGTGCCTTTATGCCGAGTTTATGAATTCAAATGATTTTATAATTTAATATTGATGGCTTTTCATGTCAGGCACATTCCTGACGCTATCTTCTTTCGATTTCTGATTTGTTTCGTCTTCGCCAGACACAGTCAGCCATTCCATGAATCACACTCATACGAGTACTCGTAAATAGACTTTTGACGAGCCATGAAAATATTTCGACGGCTCCAAAAACAATCAGACCGTGCGATTAAACGTCAGTTTTTGGGGTCAAATTGAATGCCCAGCCATTCTGAGAACGGTCAGAGGAGTCGGAGGTGAGAGAGAGAGAGAGAGAGAGAGAGAGAGAGAGAGAGAGAGAGGTCAGTTTGTGGCAGCTTGGATAAATTGTCTGGTTGTCTAAGATGTTCAAATGATACTAACTCGCAGTTTGATTGATGTGATATTTATGGAAAGCAAACGTCAGAGTTCGCTGCGAAAAGCAAATGTTCACTTATTGATATACATCTGTTTACTTGGGTAATAATACATCTAGCAAACATATTTACTCGGAAGACTTCCGCAGACAGCAGAAATAGATACTTAAATATTCACATTTTTCTTCTTCTTTAAGTCGAAGCACTAAACGTGCAAATATATACAAATTAAATGATTATCATTATCAGATTCGTTTTTAACTCAACAAATTGCGTATACGCCAGAGAGTTCAAGCAGCTTTTAAACTTCTCATTTGAGTACTAAAATTTAATTCTATATAAATCTTTATCAATATCAAAGAAATTATATTGTAACTCTATAAATAATATTCAAGCATTAGATTTAATTACGTATCTCAGCAATATATTATTTATATTAGCTTATATCTTATTATATTTTATAGGCTTTATTTTTAAATCAAAGTTTACCTATCAATTGACACTATGATAATTATAGAACAACATCTTGTAGTTGGTACGATATCAAGCAGCGCTTAAGCCCACTTGAAATCAGGCCAAGACGCAAATATTGTGATTCCAGCAGCTGTTGACTTCAAATGTAAAAAAGGACTCGACGCGCTATAAAAAATCCGATATAAATAATGAAATATTTATGCATATGTGCATGAGTGTGAAGTGAGTACTTGCCAGTGTAAGTGTGGCTTTTGTTGTTGTGCCAAATACAAAAGGATTGACAGCCAACACACACACACACACACACACACACACACACACTAGATGATATAAACATAAGTCGTTAAGGGACCGGTGACTGCAAGCAGGGCGGCATAATAACAATAACGAGAACAACGAGAACAACGAGAACAACGAACAACAACTTGAGGCTGTTCTAAGTGAATAAACACACGCACACAGACGCATCTATTGATATATGTATGTATATACATATGTATATATTTAGTTGGGACTGTCCTGTCCGCTGCGTTGTCCTGGCCGCTGTGATTGGCACGATAAGCACAAAAGCCGCAAGACAAAAGCCAAGAAAAATCGACAACAACTTGCGCGTTAAGTGTTTATGGGATAATATGTATAATGTGCATATATTTCGTGAGCGTGTGCGTAGTGTGTGTGTGTGTGTGTGAGCCAAAAGATTACAACAACAGCGCAAGCATAACACTTAAGAAAAGGAAGCAAAGCCTTCGCTTCGATACGCGTACTTACAGATACCAAGTAAGTATCTAGCATACATAGATATATGTATATGCAAACGTATTTAAAGTATCCTGCTGGGCGATGACATAAGAGAGAGAGAGATGAAGAGAGAGAGAGAAAGGGAGGGAGAGGGAGACCCAGATCGAGGCCATGCGGATGTGCATGCCGAAATTTTGTTTAAACAGCAGCAGCATTTGAAATTGGGTTACTCTGGGGTGTTATATAAAGCCCTGGCAAGAAAACATGTGTAGTTGTAGTTATAGTTGTGTGTGCATTGTGTGTACATTGTGTGTATGTGCCACATACATAAATCTCCACGAATATGCAACGTCGTGGCACGCACTAAGCAACAACAAACAGCAAAGTCATGGCGGGCACATGAATCACATCGAAGGGTGCGGGGAAACCCACATGAACAAGTCAAAGGCAATTGCAAATGTAAACTTCAAGAAGGCCAACATTCATTTTATATCCAAGGCTAAAATTGCCAAAAAAAAAAAAAAAAGCATTTGCGCAAGTAAAATTGTCAGGACACAGCAAATTTACAGTCCTTTGATGGCAAATAAAAATAAGGAAATAACGAAAAAGGAATGTCTAGGAAAGCCCAACAAAAGCGATAGCATAAAATAGTACAATTGGGAAATTAAAAATAAAATCAAAAACAAAAAAAAAATGCTTACAGAAAGTTGAAAGAAAAAGATTATAATATTAGTATGAAATTGAAAAGCTGCGTTCTTAATTATAATTTAACTCTGCTCTAGAAGTTCGAAAAAAACATACATAATTTATATTATATGTTTTAAATTTTCGTATATTATTGATAAGTGCATTAAAAGAGAATAGGCAGTAAGTGATAAGAAAAAGTATAAAGAAAAATGTATTGTTAATTAATTTGCAAGAGATCACTGTAAAAACAAGTTGAATTTCGACAAATGAAAGATTCCTTTTTTATTTAGCAATGTTGTCTTTACAATTTTAAATGAAGGTAATTTTTTTACTAATCGAAAAAAATGTAATAGAAATGTTTAGCTTTAAGGTGGAATATAAAAAGCAGCTGGAATATTTTTCGTTGCAATTTGCCTGTAATTTTATCTGTTTTTCTCCTTTAGTCCTGTCACCTGCTCTCAAAGCGCTTACTCAACAATGAGAGCATCGGCTGGGCTAGTGGACAAACAGACCCCGCAAATCTTGGCTAACGGTGCAAGGGCACAGTGCAACAAAGGCGAACAAACAAGCTAACAAATAAACTGACAAACGGGTCGCACATTCAATTTAAAATTTCCTGTGCACGGAAAATGCAAGGACACATCGAGACAAGGAGACGGAGGGACAATGAATGAAGGCGACAGTGAGAGAATGGGAATGAGAATGAGACTGACGCTGACGAAATGACAAACAGGAGGCGCACACTGACTGAGCTGGCAAACTGTGCAAAGAGCACACGGGATATCCGTTTCCGATCTAACAAGTGCCATCCTAAATACAGACACACACACACACATATCTACATACATTGACAGAGACACAGAGTTGCAATGAAGCGCAGTTTGCAGTTGCTTCCGGTGCCAGCAAAATACCAATACATACACACACACACACACACACACAAACACAATATGGGGGGGGATGTGGTGGAGCGGTGTGTCGCATGTAAAATTGAAATTGACATAAACAGAGACACAGCCGGTTGATTGTGCGGCTTGTGTGACTGTTGCTGGCTATAAAAGTGTACATAACACTCATACGCCGTGTGGTACCAAGTAACAACACCATGAGACAAATAAGTATACGCCGGGATGACTGCAACGATGGCCCAAAGGGGGGAGACATGTGTGTGACGCAGGCAAGCGACTCAGAAAATTTTTGTTATTTCGATTTCTTTATCAGAAGGCAGCTAATTTGATCAAATATTCATAAAGCACAGATTGGTATAAGAAGCCACATATATTAAATTTATATTTGTAGTGTAAAAGAAAGGGGAATGCCATTTAAATATAGCCCAAGATATGACGACATATGAATCACAAATGAATATGAAACAGAATTAGGTACATCAATTACGCATTTTTTCTATAAAGGTACAAAGTCAGAATAATCAGATTTTAATTATAATTAGAATAAGGTAAGTAACTTTAGTAAATTGGAATTGATTAAATAATTACCAAAATTGTATGTTGAAGAAATGTTTTTTAACTTTGCTTTAATACGAGTACAAATAAGTTAAGTACACGAAATTGAACATTACTTTTGAAAAGTTTTCAGACTTAAAAACAATTTCAATTAATTGTATACATTTATGTAACTTCATAAATGATAAGATTAATAAATGCAGAATCTTCTATACTCACTTTACAAATGAATCCATAAAATGCCGCCAATTTGAACGGTCATCATGTCCAAGAGTCAGGAAAAAAATATAAATATTTCGATTTGTTAAATGTTTCGGAGCCCCATCCAATGTCAAATGCAATGCAGTTGTCACCTCTCTCTAGGTACGTATATTTTTAGTGAATGCGAGATTCGGAATCCGTATAATCTATATGTATATATGTATTCATATAGTATGTATGTTTTAATGTATGCACGAGTTTTTCTCTAGGTATTTTTATTTATATTTTGTTCAATTTGCTCTTCAGCTACTTGTGGATTCTTTTGTTGTTTTTGGGTTCGTTTACAATATTTCTCAATTCAATTTCTCTTATTTATTGTTAAATTCTTGTATATTGTGTATAGTGAAATTATTGTTTATAATATGAATGTGGGAGCTTTAGACGGGTTGACGGTATGCGAGGGGGGATTGAAGTGTTAATTGTGTGCGTGTTTCTAGTTGTGTTTTGTATATTTTACGCGCGCGTTCGTTTCGTTTAAGTTGTTGGTTCGTTTCACACTAACTGAAGGAAAATCATTGAAATTTTCTACTCAAGCGAAAATGTTTTTGTCTGCTGCGACGGCAACGCCAACGCCGACGCCGACGGCAACAGCGACGCAGCGCAGGAAAAACACCAAAAAAAAAATGACCATGTTTTTTTTGTTGTTAATTTTTCTTCGTTTTTTTTTAACATCAAGAAGGAGGAGAGCGTGAGAGACAGCGGGAGACTGAGAGAGAGTGAGAGAGAGCGTGAGCGCTAATGGGCAGCAATGAAAAGCTTTTCCTTCTTCACTTCTTTTGTTTGTTTGTTTTTGTTATGGCGCGCGCCGAAGTTGCCAGACTGCCTCAATACCAACGTGGCGTATGCGTAATGCGGTTTTTTAAAACGCCAAATGCCTGTCAAATATGTGTGTGTGTTTGCATGTGTGTGCATGTGTGTGTAGAGGGAACTGCTTTTGGGGGGCGTTTCGCTAATCTTTCAGCTGTTCGTAGTTGCGGTTGTGCCTGCGGAGGGCAGGATTTATTTCTCGGCTCTGCGTCAGGAATTTCAAAATTGTAGCTGACAATCACTGTTTATGTGTGTGGGGGTGTTTGGGGGTGTTTGGGGGTGTGTGTTGATCTCTATTGCGTATAACTGTGACCAAAATATGATGGACGAACTAGGACTCTTTTGCATGATTTTTACACTCCTCTAAGACATAATTCTACTTTATTGCTGAGTTTATTGTTTATTCAAATTAAAAGATAAATAAAATGTATTTAAGGAGAATGTCTAGATACACAATAGAAATTATAAAAAATAGTTTAAGTGCTAGGGAAATGTTTTTAAGTTTATGCAGAAATGTAAAGTTTGATTGCTTAGCATTTAATATTTAAGAATCTAGGAAACCTTCTTAAAAATCCGATATGATCTTAAATATATAACTTTTATAATATTTTATTTGATTTTAGATTTTATATTAGAAACTTTTATGCTTCCACAGCTGCTTAGAGTTATTAGATAACTCATAAACAAATATATATTAGCACTACAATAAATACAATCGATAGTATAATTAATAGCAAGGAATCCCTAATAAACAACTCAGCGAAATGTTAACCAAAAACCCATTAATCATGCCTCAGAATCCATTTTTTAATTGAAAATTTCTCAATGAGGAACTTAGCTCAATGTTGACATGATTGTTTCGAACAGTAATTGAGCAGTAACTTGTTTGATTTGTTTAGACTTTTGGCCAACTTTTACAAATTCAGGGAAAACTTTTAAAGCTGCTTGGATTGCGAAGGGAAATCCTATAACATTTAGTGAAAATAATTGGGAATGCCCTCTGCAAGTTAAGCACGGTACGGTAGTGAAAAGCTCGTAATGAGTCTGAGTGGCAGCTCGTCATGTTTAACCTTCGTGACGGACTCATTGGACCTTGAATTATAGATTAATTAGAGTCGGAAACGAGAACTGGAGCTGTTTGTGAGGGCGCGACGATGATGGTTTAACAATAAAAACTCATGTTCAAGGACTCGCCAGGACACTGTCATTCACCCACACCCACTCACACACACACACACACACACACACATATGCTCACATGAATGTATGCGTGTGTCTGTTTGTGGGTGTGTGGCATCTACAGGTAGCCGCAGCAACGACACCCACAATCACTGACCCGTTACCCCACAAAATCGACTTCGATTTTCTAACGAAATCGAAACTCTACACAGCTAAGAGCGCAAGATAGAGAGAGAGAGAGACAGAGAGAGATTTTGTCACTTTGAGAAAGAGTGAGATTTGGGGAGAGAAAGCGCAAAATGCGCTTTACGAATGCATTTTGTTGTAGCTGCAATCAAAAGTCTCTGGGAATCGACTAATTACGATTAAACGGAATTTGAGAGACTTACGTTGTATGGTCTCCTTGTCGACATCATTCAGTTAAAAATTTTCCAGTTCACAACTGTTAATAATTCATGACGAATATTTAGATGCACACACAAACACTGAAGAGACACACACTCAAGCACAGCGCGTAACTGACACACAGCAACAAGAGGGCAAATGAGAATGTTGTGTGCTTTTAGGCGCCCGCAGGACTCGACTGTCAGTCTTGACTGTCCTTTGCCAACTGAGGCCAACTGACACGACCAGTTTGTTAGCTTTAAAGCGCCAGCGAAAGGATTGCACTTGAAGCTTCCATTGCTGACCAAGTTTTTGTGCGCTTCGGCTGGCAGCCTTCGTCCGTCATTCGGCAGCAGCTCCGTCACGTCGTCTTTCCGTGCATGTAGGCCAAACCAGAAACGAGCCTCCTTTTTATTGAATTTTTGCGCTCGCTTCAGTAAGCGAGCTTTCAATATGGAAGGGGCCGTGAGTTTTGAGGGGCTTGGGGACAATGACAGTAAAAGCTAAAACGTAAATTGCAAGGCAACAAAGTTGTAAACAAATCATTAAAACCGTAACAGTTAATGGTGCGGTAGCTTAAATAGCGCTCTGTGTGTGTATGTGTGTGTGTGTGTGTGTGTGTGTGTGAGTATGTGTGAGGGCTTGAGGTGGCCGCTAAGCTTTTGAAAAGCTGTCTTTGCTAGTAACAATTCATGATAATCTAATGACTTAGTTAACATTCATGTAAATGAAGATTAATTTAATTACTTCAATGATATTTGAAATTCAATGCCTATTTATAATTGAATCAATTAAAGTGTTATTGTGGATATGAATGTCATTTTGTATCTTGTTCAACTGCATTGCACTTTCAAATTGTAACAGTCTCTAATGTGAAAGCGCCACCTGTCTAACAAAAGCTATTAAAGCTCCTGTACTTTCCTGTACTCAGCTAAATGTAAACAACAAACAGCTTTTGCGCCAGCTCATTTAGTCATTACATAGCAACAAAGATAACAAACTTTGAGCAGAGCAGCCAAGAGCTTTCATTACAACAACAACAACAACAACAACAACAACAACAACAACAACAACAACAACAACAACAATGCGGGACAGCAAAATATTTTGCGTGTATTTTTGTTTGCATGACATTTTGTTTATTCTGAGAGTCGTTGCTGCTGCTGCTCAGCTGGCAACTGTCGCTGTTTCAATGTTCGCTGAGAGTTAGAAACCCATTTGAGCTTGATGTACACACACACATACAGATTAAGAGGCTGATGCACATTGGGTTGGGGTTGATCAAAGCATATGGAAGGTGCTTCTAGAACTTATACTACTTATAAACAATTAATTTTGGAAGGCAGGAAGTAAAAATACTACAAATTATAAATAAACAAAAGTAATATTAATTATGACGACTACTTTACACTTCAATTTCAATTAATATATATTTATTAGGAAACATTTTGGAAAATTGAAAAATTTTATTAAATTCCATGGTGTTTTTGTTGTATTGAGACCACAGTGAAGCAAATTTTTGTTAAGTTTTGCCATCGTCAGCTTCGTCGTTTCTGCTTTGTGTCTCTGTCTCTTTGCATTTTGTAGCGCGCAGTTGCCGTTGCTCTGCTGCTGTTGTGTTTCTCCCTGTGTGTGTGTATTGTTTGTATTATTTGTTGTTCGCCAGCAGCAACAACAATAAAACTTGTGCTCTTGTTGTTGCCAGCTGTGTGCGTTGTGTACGCGTGTGTGTGAGTGAGAGAGACTGAGAGCGAGCGAGCAGAGTTGTTGTTCTCTATTTGCTGTAGTCTTTGCACAGTGGGACAGCGACAATAACTCTTAGTATAATATTATATGCTCAAAATAATTTTAATGGAATAAGCATAATAATAATATGAATATATCAAATACTTAAGGCGAATAAACCTTTCAAGTATTTAACTATCCAATGGAAACGCAAAGTGAATTGTTTAAATTAAAAATAAACTGGTTTTAAAATTAAATGACCGAAAAATGAATTTAGAATTATGAAATAGTAAAATATATGTCACAACAAAACAATCGGTGCGACCCACTGTATGTTGTGGCCGCTGCTTTGCTGCCTGCTGCTACGACAGCCGCTGCTGCCGTTGTTGTTGTTGTTGTTATTGTGTTATGTTCTACTGTAGCTGATAGATACTGAGTATCTGTGTGTTTAGTCGCTTTCGTCGCTTGAAACGTGAAACATACGACAACCGAAAACGAAATTAAAATTGAAATTGAAATTGCAACGCTTTGTGTGTTACGTCAGTGAGTCGCTTGTTGTTGTCACAGTCACGACATAGTCACAACACAGTCGCAGTTGCAGTTGCAGTCGTCGTCATCGCGAGCGTCGCCGTCGCCGTCGCAGCGGACATTTTTTGGCGCCGTTTTCTGTGCGACGCTGTTTTAAAAAACCAAAGCGCGCTTCAAATTCGTCACAAAAACGGTTTTTCAAAACATTTGCAGGCGTTCGAAAACTGCCAAAAGTTCAGGTAAAATAAACAAAATGCGAAATTTGTGTGAAAATGTTTTCGAAAAAAAAGAAACGTACAAAAACCACCCGATTAACAACAACAAGAATAACAACAAAAACGCCTTGGCCAGATAAGCAACAACAATTCACCAACAAGAAAAATTCTATATGCCATAGTGTAACTGTTTGTGTGCCTGTGTATTGTGAGTGTGTGTGTGTGTATGTGTGTTTGTGCCTTTTGTTGCTGCTGCTGCTGATGCTATGGTTGTTGTTGTCGTTGTTATTGTAGCTGCTGTTGTTGTTCTATCTAACAAAGTTATTGCCTTTGCCTTCGTTGCTGCTGCTGCTGCTGTCATTGGGCACTGCTGCCGAAGGTGATCGTGGGGGAGGGGGGGGGGAGGGGCAGCCGGGGTATTTCTGCAAGTTTTGTGTGTGTTTTGTTAGCTTTAGAAATATTCTTTTATTTTTATTGTGTTTTCTTGTTTTGCACGTTGCTGTACTTTTTGTGTGCTGTTTGCTGTCGTTGTTGTTGTTGTTGGCATTGTTGTTGCTATACAAATATTCATACAAATACACATATAGTATATATGTACATATGTATTTTATGTTAATAGACAAAATACAATTAATATTGCCAGCTAGTTTATTGTTTGCTCTCTCTCCACTTCGTCATACAACAACAATAAGAACAGTTGCGCAGGCGATACAACAATAACAGCAACAAAAACAACAACAACAACAACAGCAACCAAAATCAGCAAGCAGCAGCAGAAACTACAACAACAAAAACAAATTCTCTCGCCGCTGCTGTCCGCAGTTGCTGTTGCTGTTGCTGTTGTTGTCGTTGTTGCTGCGTCAGCGACGCGACGCTGGCAACTGTTAAAGGCGAACAAACAAAACTAACGAAAACAACAAAAACAAATGACGAATAATACAGAACATACGACAGCGACAACGACAGCGACAGCAGCAATGGCAATAACAAAAGCAGCGCCAACAACAACAACAGCAATAGCAACAACAATAACATCAGCAGCAGCAGCAGCAGCAGCAGCTACAAAAACAACAAGCACAACGATAACAATAACAACAACAGCCCAGAAACGAAACACGCGCGCAGCGTAGATGATGATAATGAAGTTGGCAATGTTGATAATAGTGATGACGACAAAAACAACATAACAACTGTGCACACAGTGGGACGAGCATAGCGCTAACTTTCAAAATTCCACCTTGCGCTCAATGTAACGGTCAGGCATTTAATCTCTTATCAGAGCATTGCTAGTATTTGAGACAGCTTACAGCTTTATGTTTTCACTACAAAAATAACAAATTATATATAAATATAAACAAAGATGAATAATTTATGTTTGAAAAGTATAGATGTGCAATATACGAATCATAGCAAGCATAAGACATTGAAGCATCATTTTAATGCTCTCTAATGTAATGTTAATATAATTCAATAAATGCAAAATAAAGAAATTTTTTTTGTGTAGTCGAATATAATACTTTAAGCTGACTATTTCTGGAAGATTTAGGTCAATTCTATGAATGGGTAGAAAAAGTCTTAGTTAATTTATAGTGCTGTAAAATACAAAGAAATTAAAGTCAAATTCTCATTTACAATTTAGCAGGACTATTAAAATCGAGTAGTTCCACTGTTCTTAGAGAATGTAATTTTATTCGAAATAAATAAATAACATCAATTGCTGTTGCCCATGAACAGGAAAATTCCTATGGCACTGCTTATGGATTACCCAATAACATATATTTGTCCCACTGTGCGCACGTTGTTTTTGTGCCAAACTGGTGGGCTTAACACAAGGTGCTGAAAGTGGCGGGAAAATTTGTTAAAGATTTGAGCGACAGCAGCAGATACAGAGAGAGAGAGAGAGGGAGAGAGCGTGAGAGAGGGAGAGTAGCAGAGCAAGAGAGCAAGAGAGTGAGAGGCAGTGCAAAACTGAGTGGGTTGATTAGAATCAAAACAGGTAGTCACAACAACAACAAAAGCAGCTGAGCAGTTGCAACAACGGACAGACAGACAGACAGACAGACAGACAGACAGACAGACAGACAGACAGACAGACAGACAGACAGACAGACAGACAGACAGACAGACAGACAGACAGACAAGTCTCCTAAGATATTGCGATTTATTAAAATCGAATCATTTCGCAGAGTGAATATGAATGCACTGTGAGTACTCGTATTAGCTCGGAATGCTGTTGTTGTTATCAGAAAACCAAGACTTGGCAAGAACATGTTACAATAAAAACAACAAGTACAGTCAAATTGCCTGTTATTTATTATGATTGTTATAGTTGTTGCTGTTGTTGTTGCGGTTGCTGTTATTGCGGTTATAATACGAAAAGTAAACAATGTTGTCGTTGTCACGAAACTGCTCACAAACTACTAGCAAATACAACAGCAGCAACAACAACAAAATCGGCCACCCTGTTTTATTAGGTTTCACAAAATATACATAGTTATGACAACAGCAGCAGCAACAACAAAAACAACTGTTAAATAGTTGTCGCTTGATATTCGCATTCAGCTGCTGTTGCTGTTGTTATTGCTGCTGAGACAGCAGCAATTCCAACATCGCGAAACGGAACAACTTAAGCGAATTGAGCAAACGTTTCTTTTGTTGTTCTGCCTGCTAGCGACAGCAATAACAACCAAGTTGCTGTCGCTCTTGTTATCAGTTTGCAATTGCAACAACAGCAGCAGCAGCATTGCAACATTGAACAACAGCAAACTGATTGCATATTTTGTAATTAACACAGGCTGCAACAACAAACACAAAAACAAAAGGCAGTGGAACGAATATGACCACCTCAACACCCAGCAGCAGCAGCAGCAGCAACAACAACAGCCACAGCGACAACAACAACAACAGTGGCAACAACAACAACAACGATAACAACAATCGACAAGACGGCAACAGCGAGCGAGCAACATCAGCAGCAGCTTTCTACAACGGCAACAGTCCGAGTGAGACAACTGCAACAACGGCAACCATAGGATCAACAAATCGTGTCATGCAAGCGGACGAGGATTTCAACATACGATTCGTTAATTTGGTGCGCACGCATCGTTGTCTCTACGACAAAAAAGTGCCCGAGTATCGCAACAGGTGAGTTCACACTTCAGTTGAATTGGTTAGTGGGGACAGCGTCTTTTAAATGTTGGGTGTTAACAGGGCAGATTTAATTGATGCAGTAAAGGGAATTAATGGAATTATTCAAGTATCACATTTTTCAGTAAATTAGTGTGCTTGGACTTGTGAGTTGCGTTCAGATTCGATCCTTAAACTTGTCTGGTGATTACAATAGAGATGCGAGTTTAAAGAGTAGAATTTATAGAATATGATAACTAAACTATTAAAATGTAGAGAGAGTTTTTAAATAAAATTAAGTTTTAGAATAAATTTAGTAATGTCATCAAATTTTAAAGATTTAAAGAAATAAAACCTTTCTATAAGTTTCGCAAATAAGCCAGTTCCAGATGCAAAATCAACTAAGCAATCAAAATAATAATCCTCATTAAAGTCAGTTAGCTTTTTATAAAGTTATGAAGATAAAGTCTCTTTGCTGAGAGTGAGGGTGATTAATATTGGATATAAGAATTGTTAGCATTGAGAATAACTGATACTGATCACTGACTTGTTATTTAAATAAATAAAGGGTGCTTAAATTGAGCGAGAGTTGTTATTGGAATTTTTAGACTTGGACTTATATTGATAGAAGTGAGTAGATTAATTGATGGGGCACTTACATATATGAGCTGTAAAAAGGGAATGTTGGTGATGGGAATAAATATTCATATGTATAACTCACTACTCGAATCCGTAGACATTAACGATAATATTCAATCTATTTCAATCTTTCAGAGACAACCAGGAGAAGTCGTGGGCGCTTATCTCAAAGGAGACCCGGGAGAGTGGTGAGTTCATAGAACGAATTTCAATCAGTTCAGCTTAAATATCTGTGCGTCTCTAGTTATTCACTGCAAGGAGCGATGGAGGAACTTGCGGGCCTGTCTCTCGCGGTATATCAAGCAACAAAGCGGATCGGAGCCGCAGCACAAGCCCTATTACCTGACCGAGCACATGGCCTTTCTGTTGCCATTCCTGAAGTCAACAAGGAATTCTCTCGAGGGCAACAGCAGTTTGGCGTCGCTCTTTCAGTTCTCCCAGCAGCACTTGCAGCTCCATCAACAGCAGCAACAACATCAGCAGGAGCATTTGTACTGCAACAACAACATTGGACATGAATCCTTGGAGCTGAAGCAATCGCTGTCGGACAACGACGAGGAGACAATTGATGCTTTTGATCCTGCCATAGTTTCCACATTGGGATTGCATCGGCCAGTGTCCACGCCGGGAGCCAACGCAAAGGCATCTCCTGGTTCTCCAACCCACAGCGATACGGCCAGCGCCAATAGCCTGCAGAATTTCATACCCGATGTGCAATTGGCGGAATCTGGACCGGATTTGATATACAACGATGGCTCATCGACGCCGCTACATCATCAACAAACGCCACATTCCCATGTCCATGCGTTGCACAGTCACCTCCATCAGCAGCAGCAGCAGCAGCAACAGTCGCACTTTGAACCCAGCGGCGCCAAGCGAATCAAGACGGAATGCGAGGCAACCGCGACGGGCAGTGGTGCTGCCTACTTTGGCGGTCTCAGTGCCACCGAGCACACGGACATGGAATTCTTTCGCAGCATTTTGCCGGATATTGCAGCATTGACGCCGCAGCAACGTCGCAAGTTCAAGATTGGCATTCTCGAATTAATCGACGATGTTGTCGAGCGTTATCCGTCCCAGGAGCGGTACAATGGAACTGCTCTGCTCAATGGCGGTGGTGGCAGCAGCAGCACCACAAGTGCTGCAACAGGTGGTGCTGCTGGCAGCACAACGGGCAGGCAGCAACGTTGCAACTCCGGGCGGGATTGGCGCAAGTAAACGTAAATCCTTAAAATAGTTTTTAGAAATATCTTGATAAGCTACAAATTGATTGCTGCCAAGAGTTGAGAAGCAGCTTGGAAAGCCAAAGTTCTTAATGAAATACCAAAAACTCCAAGAATACTTTTCTTTTTTTCATTTTGCTTATTTACAAAAAATTACGCTTTGCCATGAACTTAAAAAGCAGTTTGTTAAACTTTAAAAGCTCTTCAAAGTTTGCCCAAAAGCTCTTATCACAATTGCTGTTAATATTAATATTAATTATTCATAAATAAGCTTCATATTGTTTGTTGCCAAGTGTGGTTAGGCAACTTGGAAAGCCAAAGTTGTTAAAGTTACCTATCTGATTTCCGTAAATAAAGAGATTATCCTGTGCTCTGCACTGAACTTAAAAAGCTGCTCGATAAATCTCAAATACTTTCCGAATTTTGCTTAATTTATCAATTATTTCTTATCTTCTTTTCTTTCTGCTTAACATCGAATTTTGCTTAACAACTCTTGGAACAATCTTTGTTAACTGTCCATGTGTTGTGTGCTCAATGTGTTAATTCTAGCCAGTAAGTTATAGAGAAGTCGTTGTTTATATACTTATAACGTTTAGAGGAAGCTTTGTATATAGACATGGATGTTATGTTAAGCTAAGATATAGAATTGATGTACAAAAATCGTTGCAGATTAGTCTAAAACTAAATGAAATCAGCGAGGCAGTTCCTAAGCCCGCAAAAACAACAGTCGTGTGTCAAATAAACAAATGAATGTATGAAAATATTAGATGATATCGTTTTATTATAAACCTCGCAACTTCAACAAACAATTACATAGTGAATGGGGAACAGCTGAGAAAAATGCATAAGAATGCTACTATAAATTCTTTCTAAAGCTAAATGTCGATTAATTTTTTGTTGTAGTTCACAACTTTGAAGTGCCTGTCTTGGGATAGAATTTCTTGGCCGGATCTTTGGCCATATCTAGCAGGGTCTGGGCAGGTTTGAAGGGTGCACCATACAGTTCAGCATATGACTGCATTTTGTTGACCAATTTGCCGGCTCCATACAGATCCACCCAACGGAAGGGACCGCCGGTGAATGGAGGGAATCCCAGACCGAAAACAGCCCCCACATCACCCTCCAGTGGACTGTCCAGTATCTTCTCCTCCAGGCATAGGACAGCCTCGTTGACGAATCGCGACACCATGCGTAGTGTCAGATCCTCAGGTGTGTTGGCTCCCTTGGACACCAGCGCATACTTTTGCTTAAAGATTTCTTGAGCATCCGTGTTGACCGGACGGCTGCCCTTGCTTTGGCCATCGTAGAGGAAAATTCCCTTGCCGGACTTGCGACCCAAGAAGCCGGCCAAAACTAGGTCCTGCATTGCCTGTAGGTTTCCGCCGCTGAAGCGATCGCCAAAGGATTTGGCCAAATCAACAGCAATATGGGAGCCCACATCAATGCCCACTTCATCGGCCAATGTGGCGGCGCCTACAGGGAAACCAAACTTCTTGGTGTACTGATCCAGTTCCTTGGGATCCACGCCCTCTTGCATCAGTCTAAGGCAAAGAATTGGATTAATAATACATTTGGGAATAGGAAACGAGTATTCACCTAATGGCCTCAGAGAGAAGTGTGGCCAGAATACGCGTGGTATAGAAGCCAGGACCATCGCCCACAGTGATCACAACCTTGCCCTGCTTCAGACCCACAGCGACAGCTTGGGCAATGGTGTCCTTGGAGGTGCCTGGATGGGTGATAATCTCCAGCAGCTGCATTTTGTCGACAGGTGAAAAGTAATGCATGCCAACTATTTTCTCGGGACGTGAGCTGCCGGCAGCAATCTTTGTTATGGGAATGGCGCTGGTGTTGGTGGCAATGACGCAGTGCTCCGGCACTACAGCCTCCAGTTCCTTGATCACTTTATGCTTAATGTTAATATCCTCGAAAACAGCTTCGATTACAATGTCGGCAGTCTTGAAGTCGCTGTAATTAAGTGTGGGCAGCAAATGTGCCAGAGTCTGATCCCGTTCCAGGGCCGTAATGCGTTTACGCTTAAGTGCCGTTGCCAGACCCTTTTGAACTTGGCCAATGCCTCGAGCCAGACCCGCATCGGTCGCATCTTTCATAACCACATTGTAGCCCTTGTCCACGGACACCTGCACAATGCCAGCGCCCATGAGACCAGCTCCAAGAACGCCCACAGTCTTCACTGGACGCTCTGGCTTGCCAAAGCGATTCTTTTTGCACTCAGTCTGTCCACGGAATAGGGCAAAGAGCCCCCTGGACTCGGGTGTAGTAGACAATTCACCGAATCCCTTGCGTTCCGCCTCGTAGCCAGCATCGGCGCCCTTGTCGACACCTGCGCGAACCACATCGAGAATCTGTGGAGCAATAAATTGTGCATACGGAATAATATAAAAGCAAAAATTCAAAAAATTCCCTTACAAATCACCTCGATTGTAGGAACAAAATTATCTATTTTAATATAAGCGTTATTCTAGTTTTCTAATTTTGATTTACCAATTATATTTTACCAAGTTCATGTAATAGGAAATTATTAATGTGACTCAATGTGAACTCGACTATTTAAATGTAAGCTCACCTTCAGTGGTGCGGGATAGAGACCTCCAGAGGCCTTGAGCACCTGTTTGCGCGCTGTATCAAAGATTTTGTTCTTGACAAAGTCCGTGTCCATGACGAGCGCCTGCAACTTGTTGACCAGTCCAGTTTTCTCGCGATTGATCTGGCCAAGCAATGGAGAAATGAATATATTCAATATTTAGGTAATTTGCACGAATGGAAAACTTACTCGCAATTTGCCGCTGGCCAAATCGTTGGCCACTTGCACAGCTGTCCTCTCCAGATAGTCAATCGTGTTTTGTGCCGCCGGCTGCAGGCCTGGACCAAGGGGATCAACGAGCAAATCGACAATGCCCAGACGTTTGGCTCGATCGGCACGCACCTGTTTGCCGGTCAAGCTCAGATCCAAAGCGGTGGGCACTGAAGAAAGCTTGGGCAGGCGGACAGTGCCGCCACCTCCGGGCAGCAGACCAAGCATAACCTCAGGCAAGCCCAATTTGGTCTTGTTGTCCTTGGTTGCAATACGATAATGACAAGCGAGTGCGAGTTCCAGACCGCCGCCCAGACAGACGCCACTGATGGCGGCCACAATCGGCTTGCGACTGCGCTCCATGCGCTCGAACATTATCTGGGCACCATGTGAGATGAGCGAGGCATCCTCAGCAGTTTGGCAGCTCTCCAACATGCTGATATCAGCGCCGGCGACAAAGCAACCGGGTTTGCCCGAAATGAGCACTGCCGAGTTGACCGAGGGATTCGTTTCCAGTTCCTTAATCACACGCTCGAATTCATCGCTCACCTCTACGCCCAGGGAGTTGACCTTGGCATTGGGCGAGTCAAATGTAATAACCAGCACTCCATTCACCACCTTTGTGTGCAGATGTTTGTTAATCCCAGAGACAGCGGCCACAGGTGCCGGCTTCGTGGTCATCAGACGGCGTTGCAGCTGTGCTGCTGCAGGATATGCTGTAAAATGTTAAACAATTTTATTTCCAATCAATTCAACGTCACATAGATTGGTCAATTTAAGACTTTGGCATTATCTCATGTATGGGGGAGTACAAAGTTCAAAGTCCAATAATGCGATAGTCGGCGTTCGAACGACTTGAAAATAGTTTATGTTATTGAACATGATCTTTGATCATTTTCTTATACACTCGTTCTGCTTTTTATTTGCATGTGCATATAGTTATTTATCTATTTTTAAGCAATTACCTCTAGCGCATTTATTCTGCAGCAATTGTTGTCTCGATATTTGGCCGATTGCACTCAGGAATCTGGTTGCCGACATTACACAGCTTTTTATTTGCACACGTTCGTAATTTCTCTATAAACTTATGAATAACTAAAGTAATGCACTTTATGCTTGGCAAAACTTATTGTAAATTATAAAATGAAACTGTTGTATAAAGACTGTGTGGCAAACTAATTTACTTGTTGCTCACTGCAAGCGTTGTGTCTGTCGTTCCGTTCTGTAAAAGTTCAAATGAACGGGTCATTTAGATGAACGAATAAACTTATTCAGTCAATCATGAACTACATCGTTCATTTTGCAGTTGGTCAGTTTTTCTTAAAAAAAAATTTACTTTATTAAAGATATACGATTAAAATAAAATGCACGAAGTTCTTCTATTGGATTCATTTTTATATTCTTTAAATGCTGCGCCGAATTATTTTTTAGAATTTCTTCTAATTTAATTAATTTCTTTACCGTATGCATCAGAAAATTTCCTGTATTCTTTATTGAACCGTGCAACAAATACAGTTTTCCCGTTCAAAACATACATTGTGCAGTGACTATACGGCCATATCATTGTACAAAATTTTAAAAATCTTGGAATCGGCGAATATAATAATTATCTTTTAACATTTTTTTTTCGATTTAAAAAATTTTTTTTTTTTTAATTTTTTACCCAATTTCGCCACGCGAAGAGTGAGGTGCACCAAATGAATGTTAAAATAAACTTTAGAATTTTAGAAAATGTTGAATTTTATAGGTTTAGTGATTTGTTCTTCATTTAATTAATTATTTAAATTTAAAAATTTAAAAAAAATACAAAAACAACAACATACAAAACGATAAGCGACGAAGTAGCTATCGTCCAACCACGACATTCAACTCTAGGACGCTTAAGACACCGACCCCTAGATGGCGCTATAAAATTATTTTTGTGCGACTTATTTATTTTGAATTCTAGATGACGCTTTTAATCTTTAGTTAGGCTTTCAAGGACAATGTGAAAAAATAAGTGAAGTAGGAAACACATAGAATAAATTAATAGTATATAAAAAAAAACAAATTACCTTATGCTTGGTTTGATGAGCCCGCGGCTCTTGAAAGGTCACTATGGACCAGCATCGTCCTGTGCAAAACTGTGTTTCAAACTCAAGTGTGACTTTCGGCTGGCTTTTCACAGATCATGTCAAGAGGGAGCATGTCCATCAGAAATCACAGCTGCAATATCAGAAAGAGAGCGAAAAACGATTAACTATTTAATTTATAATACGTGGCAAAAGCTGTGGCCATTAAATGTCAAATGTTGCGACAATAAGAACCACAACAATGTGTGGCAGGAGAACTCATCTGAAACTATTTCGAGTGGCCACTTCAAAGGATACGACACAAAGAAGGACACGTTAGATAAACGCCTCAAAAACAAATGAGGCGAGTTTAATGTGCTCCTGAATGACGACCTCGACGCATGCCCAGAAATGACCTGAAAATCCAATATCCGATTGACATGCGTGTCAAACAAAAAAAATGTGTGTTTGTGTGTGTGCTCGATTTGTGGCTATTTGTGGGGTGGGTCAGCATGAAAATTGCACAAAAGGATCTAAGCGAAAGGAAAATTCAACAAAAGCGAACGTTGCACTTCTGTTGTAATTAGTTTCGTATATAAAATTTATCAGATTTATATAGAATTTGAAACAAATACTAGCATAAACAAAATTAATGAATACTAAACAACTAGCTGCTAAGATTTTAAGAACTGATTTAATTTTAGTCGATTTGGAAAGAAAGCAATTCGAAAATGGATTTACAAATGCAGTAAGATTAATACCTTATACCCTTTCAAATTATAAATTATTATAAAAAATTATAAATTATAAATAAAAGTGTACTCAAATCCAATCAAAAATAGGTTTGAATTTCGTTAGCATTGCCCTCATTGCATTAAGAAATTTTTGAAAATAGGATTTTACCTCAGCTTGTAAGCTTTAAATATTTCAACACAATTTGACTGTGCATTTTTTCAGCTCACAAAAAATGCCCCTCAAAATGCTTTGTCACTTTATTTAGACATAAACACCTATATATTTTTTTGGTGTGCCTTAAATTTTTAAGCCACTTAAAATGTATTTGAAATGCATTTTTTATGCACAATTAAAGGACTCGAATAAAGGTGCAATTGCCTGTCAGGCGCCACTCAACTACGAGTATTTCAAACTGTAAGCCAATTGTTTATCATGGCCATTTTTTATGCTAAGCTGATTATAAATAATTAAAAAATAGACGAAAAATCAGGAGAGAGTGGAAAGGGTTGGGCAACCCTAAACGTAACCCTAATGAGGGTCTGAGGGCGACCATAAACAAAACGCCCATTAGTTGAAGCGTGTGTCTGCATTGCGGCGCGTGCGACCTTCAAGGATATTCGCACAGTTCGACCTGGCAGGACCTGGAGAGGATGAGTTGGATGCGAGGCGGCGTTGAGATGACTTTGTTTCAAATGATATTTGCATATATAATTCAAGTGCTACCCCTGCGCTGCGATCGAATGAAATGAAAACATTTATAATGTTTTGATTTCATTTATGTTAATTTCCGACCATAAATCAAAAGCAGAACGTGTGCTTCCTGTCGCATCCGTCGGGGCTTACACTATTTGTCCGTGTTTCATTGATTAGCCCCTTGAAAATAAAAGAGAATAATGCAAATGCAAACCCTATATGCAAATATGCCTTGCACTTCTTTCTGACTTTGTTGTTATCCGTTTGCTGCTCTTTTTGTTATTTTTGGGTGCCGTCTATTATGCAAATTTGCCGACGTTGATCCTTTTCGCCTTTTGTAATTCAATATTCGCGTGACTTGCGAAACTGCTCCGATTCTATCTAAAATTGGGGTTGAGTTAGAGGTCGAGCATGTGCGAATTTGCCAAGCTAATTCAATATGCATATTATGCAATTTTTTGGCAATTTGTTAATGAATATTCTAGCCAATTGTGGCTTAGAAGCTAATTGAGCTGTTCACTTTGGTGGCAACATTTTTAAAAAATAATTTTTACTTATGGCAAATTAATATATTAATAATCAAGGAAGGTTAATTTAGTATATTCGATCTTTTTTTTTATTTAGAATTTCTTGTACTGAGCTTAAAAACGATTTTATTTGTGTAACCAAATAATGAAAATAAAGAAAATATCACTTAGTTTTATTCAAAAAAAAAAAAATACAAAAAATTTAGTTTATCAATTGTACGGAGTAATCTGTCTATCAGTTGTCAAGTAAAAAAGCTTTAGAGAACTCCATTGGATCCCCTTCGATTCATTTCACATTGAGAAACAACAGAAGTATCACATACATATAAAACATAGGTATAAAAAATTAAGCTAGTAAAAAAGTATTTTTATATTCATTTTTATATCATATTTGTATTTTTAACTGGATCTCACAACTAACTAAATGGCTAAAGCCACAAAGAACGCAAGACGTAATCTTAAAAAGAAAGTGTCCAATTCATTTGTCATAAATTGCGATACGGAAGCGGAAATACTGTTGCCGTTTTTCTCGAACGTTGTGAATATTTTGAATGCGCAGATTGAAGCATCCAAAGGGATCAAGCCACGTCGGAAGATGCAGCAAAGACGTGAAATGCCAGCAGGAATTACAGAAGAGAACTTGACAACTCCGACTACTCAACGCGCCAGTCGGAAGAGGGGCATGAAGTTGGTCCGGAATAAAGATGGAAGTCCGTCCATAGCTAGAAAATCTTTGCTACCATATTTCAACATTACAATATCACCCAAAGCTTCTCCATTATTGGCATTGCCGGCAGTTCCTCTGCCTCCATCTGTTCCTGTTCCTGTTCCTGATTCAGCTACAGTTCCTGATCCAGCTGCAGTTACAGGATGTAATACTCCAGAGGCTTCCAACGACTCCCAAGTCGCACTCCCACTGCCAAACGACTCCAGTTGCCAAACTCTAGCTCCAATTGGAAATCAACAATCTGGAGCTGCCTCCGAAGATATATTCAGTATCATGCGTAATAATTTAAACGATATTTGTAATGGCCAATTCGGTCAGCAGGATATTCAATCTGAAAGCGAACAGGCAGAACCAGTTGCCGGAAATCCGTCGAGCTCAGATGTGGATATCTTTGATTGCTTAAGCAATCGATTGAACGACGGCTGGAATAATTAGTCTTTACACTAATTATATAAAATTATTGTACGCTGACATAATTAAACATATTAAGCATATTTAGACCATCCTCAAAGTCTGTATCGGTCTGGCAGGTTATGATAATCGTAGAGAGTCCAATTCTGAGGTTCCCTGTACTGGATAAGTTATGCAAATAAGTATACTATATTATGAACCGAGAGAATTATTGATTAGCTTTTATTCTTTTGTTTAACAGTCGAGCGTTCTTCATTGTTAGATACAAACCGTAGATACCATAGATAAGTAAAGTGTATCTATACCTCTTAGTTTTTTTTTTTTAAATAATATAGATCCATTACCACACATTGAAGCACACTTAAAGGTGTTCTCCCATTTCTTAACTTTAACTCAAAACTGATTGCTAAGAACTGTAACGTTTTCAAAAATGTCAAATCTTTATTATAAAAATTCATAAATAGGTGGTTTAGACGTCGCTTAGTTAATTAACATACTAAATACTTAATAATATGCACTTAATGTAAAACTTTGGAATAGCTGGGAGGCGGGGAAACAATGACTTAAGAGCTAGACACATGGTAATAAAGACAAAAACCAACAAGTAAATTTGTGGGATGTGATAAAGTAAATGATGGGGATGGATAAGTTGGGGGGGGGGGGGGGGGTAAGGATAACTTGGAGGCCAGATTGTGGTTTCAACTAGAGACTAGAACAACGCTTGAGTGTTTTTTGTTTAGGAGATCTTGAGGATTAACAGAAGACGCCAATCGCTGGCTCTAGACTCTGATAAGAAGTTGGCGTAACATTTGCATTCATTTGAATATTCCAAGCGTTATCCACGCCCGTGTTGCTGTAATAATAATCCGTAGTCTGTTGATGTTGCTGTTGTTGTTGTTGTTGTTGTTGCTGGTACTCAGCTGGAACGAAGGATTGTTGTTGTTGTTGTTGCTGCTGCTGTTGCTGATAGGCATTTGCCTCGTCGTAGAGCAACTCTACAGTGTTGCCAACGCCGCCATTGATGCCCGGCTCAAAGACATTGAAAATCTCCGAGTTGGGCGTATAGAAGCTATCGGCATTGGAAAGGGAATTGGACTGGGAATGGGAATGTGAATTGGACTGAGAATTGGCATTGGAGGCGCCACTTATGTCCAGCGTTTGTGGCACGTAGCCATTGAAGTAAGAGTAATCCTCGGAGCTGTAGCCGGAGCTGCTCGTCAAGCTGGAGGTGTCATCGCAGCTCTCGTAGAGATTGAGACCAGGCTGATAGCCAGATGCATTCGCTGTTGTTGTGCTGGTGGCCAGTTCATAGCTCTGTGGTGGCAGTGGCAGCTGCGTTTGCTGCAGCTCCGTGTAGTAACTGGCTGTGGAGCTGTTGGAGGAGATGGGCGAGTGCAACATGTCGTAGCCATAGATGTCGCCGCCTCCATTGTAGCTCGCATCTTGGGCATAGTACGGGTCTGTGCTCCATTGCGGCGTCATGTAGTTCGTCTGGCCTGGATTGAAGATGGGAGCAGCGGGCGTTGTTGGAGTTGCAGTTGTTGGGTTTGCGGCCATTGGATAATCCATGGCGACTGTCGTCTCCACGTGGCTGGCACGTGGCTTGCGCTTGCTGGCGTTTTCCTGGAGCAACTGCGTCTTGGCCTGACGCTTGCTGGCCCGCAGACTGCAGAGCTTGTCGCTCAGGGCCGCATCCCGGGCCAGCATCACGGCCAAGCTGCGCACGCGTCTGCCGCCCGCGAGCAGACGACGCGCCTCCGTGGAGCCCTTGGCCTCGGGACGCGGATGATCGTGCGTTCCCTTGGCCTGGAAGTAAATGGCATTGCCGGCACGTCGCCAAAAGTGTGTTACCGGATAGCCGCAATGGCCGCGACATGGTTGGATTTCCAAGCGACCGTTGCAATTCCTGGCGAGAGAGAGAGAGAGAGAGAGGGAGGTTTAGTAAGTTGCCAATGTATTCGAAGTAGTTTCTTCGCACTCACCTATTGGGACACTGTTTGCCCTGTTGCTTGCGTCGCGCCTTGTCGCAAATTGCGGGACGCAGATGGACGCTGGCGCCATTTGGCAGCCGGCACCTGGCGCTGCACAGGAGCACGCCCAGGCAGCTCTTCTTGAGGATGTTGACATTGTGGTTGTTGGTGTTCCTCATCGCCCAGCCGCTGGCATGCTTCTTGGCATCCTCACTGTGCCCGGCATAGATCAACCGGCAATGTCCATTGGCCCAGTCATTGAACTCGTCGTGTTCGCTGACCGTCGGCACAATCGTGTCGTTGATATCCCATTCGATTTGGATGCGCGACGTGCTCGCCGGCGGACTTGGCAGGGGCAGAGCATTCAACACCATTTTTTTTTAAATTTATATTCAGTTTCTTTTTTTTGAAGCGAGTATTTTCACTTTTCGTTCTTTTCGCACCACTTTTCTCGTCACTCAAATTGTCAAATTGTCAAATTGTCAAATTGTATATGTGTTCTTGTTGATTTTCCGGCACGACGTCCGTTCACAACGGCTGCGCAATGTTGACTGTCTCTGGCTCTGCCGAACACCACGTTAAGTTCCTTTTGACCGAAGCGCCTAACCACGACGTCAGCAGCGACTACAGCGACTACAGCGACTACGACGACAGCAGCCACAACGGTGGTTGTTTTTGTTGCGCTCTCATTGGCTTGCCTTCCAGTTTATCCAGTTTTATCCGTTTTATCCGTGCGCTATCCGCCAGACACTCACACGACGCGCACTCTCTTTTTCTCGCATTTCTATTGGAATATTCCTCCACGGCTAGTGCTGTCGTCGTCGCTGACGATGTCGCTGCCTCTGCCGACGTCCGCTGTCGCTGCCGCCGCTTGGAGTTTGATTGGACAGTCGGTAGCTCAACCAGCTGGCGCTCTGTCGCTGGAGCTGCCAGCGCTGCTGTTGCGCTGCTCTAGCATTGACACACCTGCGTCTCCCCCTGCCCCCCCCACACCTTTTAACTCTCTCTCCCCCTCCCACTTTCCATTTATTTTCTTGCTTTTACTGGGCACGCGTTGACGCTGGGCGAGGAAATGGAGGGGGGTAATTTCATTATAGCAGCCAGTCAAAGCTAATTAAGTCTGAGCTCAAAGCACAGAGAGAAAAAAAAAAAAAAAAGAGTTACAACAATTGTGAGTTGCCTGCCACCTGGCGACTGCCAGTGGAGCAGAGCGGCAGCAGGAGAGATAGAGAGAAGAAGAAGCAGGAGGAGCAGAAGCAGCTGCGTTTGTGGTTTAGTTTTGTATTGAAGTTGGCGCCCAAAGTTCAGGCAGGGAGAGAATGTGGGGATGGGCATATAGATGAGTTCAGAGTTACAATTGCATAGATTTAAAGAAGTAACAAAACTATTGTAATAAAATCGCAGCAGTGAATGGAATACGAAATACTCTGTCTCCTTCATCGAAGTATAAGCGGGATTGAACCCAAGCTAGACACTATTCTTAAAGTAATTTGGCATAAAATTATTCAAAAAATTTATTTAATACTCTGAAAAGTTAGGAAGCTTTTTAGTAATCCACGTTTTCTTTGAAACAATGATAATTGGAAAACAATTTAAAATAAAACATTGTTATTCTAATTTTACATTAGTAATGTTTAAGTTTCGTAAATCTAAGATATTTAATATACACCTATTTTTTTCTATTAAAATCTGACATAAATATCGAAAATAATATTAATAAATGAAGATTAAATAATAATTTGTATGGTAAGTAGAAATACTAAAAGGCTCCTCCTAACTGAGAAAATATAAGCATAGCTTCCAAAATATAGATATAAGGCGGATACAATATTTGTGTAACTAAGCAATGCGAATATTTACTAACTAGAATTTCAGTTCTCTTGCGAAAACTCAAAATCAGAAGTCCTGTGACCTTTAACCTAACGGCATTACTTCTCACGATCTCTTACACGATAAGCTTTAAACGTTTGCAAAAAAAAAAAACATATAACCTATGACGTTATCTATAAGGAAATCGGTTAAAAATGTCCTCGTACAAGATCATAAAATACAATTTAGCAGGAAAAATGCGAAAGGCAGAGGGAAAATCGGAAGGAGAATTCAACCCCCAAGAACCATAGCGATTGTGAATAAAAACCCAAGAAGGCAAATGCCATAACTCAGGCATATGCAGCAAAGTTAGCAAACAGACTTTCGTCGATCTTAAGTCAAAGATAAAGGAAACAAACGTAATCATTAAGACTGAGCTGAAGGGTTGTGTGGACAGAAGGGTAAACCCCATAATTTTCACACTTCTACGGCAAGAAGAAGAAGAAGTAGAAAACCATGCAATTATGACACGTCACAAACAAGGACCCTGAATGAGGAACCCGCGGTGAGGCAACTTCTTTCCGGGGACGAGTCAACAGATTGAGGAGGACCTAGCACGCGATAGGACTTACAGGACCTTAAAGGATTACGTTCACAAATGGGGCGTTGACTCAAAAGAAAGTCATGACGTTGCATATTTCATGAATGAGAGAAAACATTTCGTCTGCGATTGAGATAGAGAGATCATCATCTTTGCCTACCTGACTGCCAGTTCGGATTGAATGAAACGGTGGGTGTGGCGCTTTAATGAGGCCTCAAATTAACTGTTCCATTTCAATAACAATTACAATTTCAATTGTACTCAAATTTATTTGACAACCCCTCCAGGGGGTGGTCTACTGGCCACAGGGAACTCTTTTTCCCAACTTGACGATTCCCTGTATTCCCCGATTCCCGTTATGCAACCATTAAATTTTAACCAGAAGTTACGCATAAATGTCATCGTAAATTCGACCATTTCAAAAGTCTCTTCTTTCGTTGTTGAAATTAACGCCCCAAGGGAATTGAAAATGAAAATTACGAGTATCAACTATTCGATAAGATCCGAGTAGTTTCTATTCCAATACATTTGCCATTCGAAATCTTACTCCATACATACAAATATACCTTATATTTTTTGTTTGCACATTTAAATATGGAATTTGGTGAATTTAATGTTTTAGAAACGTCATTTACAATTTCTGTGCTTCACTACATTTTTATGTATATACATATAGATTGTTATGCATACTAAAGTTCTTTAATTTTAAGTTTTTTTATTATTTTAGAATAATATTTATAATACTTGTAGTTTTTGAGATTTGTAAAGATATTAGAAATAAAGTAAATTTAAAACCGATTGTTTTTCAAAGATTTGACCAGTTAATTCTAAAATACATGCATTTCGCCCTCTACCTCTATTTCCTGACTTTGGTTCTCTCTCTCTCCATGTATTACCAGTTGACAATTGAAAGTTTCAATGATCTGGGATCTTATCAAGGTCGAAGGATCTAGCAAAACAGTCGAACAACAATTCGCAGCTAATTAACTGTACTTTTGATTAAACATATCCAGCTCTGTTGGCCGCAATTAAAACCGCATATAGGAAATCATTCATTTGGCAACGGCGACAACATGAAAATCGAGAAAAAGGCCAGAACAGAGATCCGAGCAGTCCGATAGCCAGTCAGTCATTTAGTCAGTCAGCCAGTTGAGTCAATGAGGAACTTAAAACAACCCTCGCTGGGTCGCTCGACGGATTGGATAAATGATTTAAAGCAAGTCTCATAATTTCTCATTGTTCATCTGGCATTTCCACAAACTGATAAATGAAACTGAAAACATAAGCGGCAACAACTACGAGTACTAGCTTACATATACAGACATACATAGTATCACAGAGACCAAAACGCCAGATCGAGTCAAACTGATAATAACCTTTCAC
The DNA here is from genome assembly GCA_035043635.1 of Drosophila rellima. Taxonomy (NCBI): domain Eukaryota; kingdom Metazoa; phylum Arthropoda; class Insecta; order Diptera; family Drosophilidae; genus Drosophila; species Drosophila rellima. The sequence goes on along the minus strand of JAWNMV010000312.1, from coordinate 730,627 downwards.
ACTCTGCGTGAGTCCACAAATACCGACCGTCTGCCGATCGACGGCGTTGGGTGAGAGAAGAGAGGAGAGCGGAGAGAGGAGAGCGGCGAGTGGTGCAAAGTGTCCTGTGGTGCGGGGACAAGATCGCTGGTCGACGATAGCACCACACTCCTCGCTCCAGTGGCCAGTGAGCATTGAAAATTGAAATGTTTCGGGATTGCTGCGACTGATCGTTGGGTTGGACAAGTGGCTGCTAAGTAGCTTGGCTGCCTAATCCCATGTCCAAACAAATCGCCAGTCCGCTCAGGTGTTGTTGTGGATTTCCTCTAATGGGCTTAGCTCACTGCCATTGTCCTGCGTTGAAGGATTACATACGAAATACCAAATATTTGTTAAATACTTTCATAATTTCCCACGCGCTTCTTTGTCTATTTTCTCTTTATTTATTTTTGTATTTTGCATTTTATTTAATTGTTTTGGGAAAAATGTTCTCGTGCATATTATTTGCTTTTGGTTGGTTTTGCTGAAATTGAGGCATTGAATTACGCAGAACATGTACAAATTTCTCCCACAATTTGAAGGGCTCTATCGCCAACAGTTAGCTCTACCCGCATTCCCTCTAATCATAATGCATTGCGACTCACCAACTGCAACTGTGACGTCGACGCCGACGCCGACGTCGACGTCGACCTGCGTGGAATACGTGGAAAGTCTGCATTAGCGCGTGGCAACAACAGACAGAAGCTGTGGAGACTAAGATTATGAAAATTATTACCAAAGTACTTGCACTTGTGGCAAGAAATCAAAAGCAAAGGTTTCGACCTCCAAAATGGTTGATTAAATACTTTTCGTCTTAACATTACATGATTTCTGCATATGGAAATTTTGCACCTAGTCATTAATTTATTTATAAAATTGTTAAGTTAAACATATTTATAAATATGTCGGATAATATTATAATTAAATTCCATTCTGTTGAGTGGTTTAGTGGTTTTAATCCAAAACTACCCACATGCATTCGTCTTATCGAGGTAAAACAAATTCATATTCATGAATCATACAAGTTTTAAATATATTTTATTAGGAAAATTATGGTTTTCCAGTAAAATCCAAAGAAATTCTGTTCGCCATATGTGTAAAGTATAAAAAGCGATAGTTATTTTAGAAGTTCAGGTCAGGTTCACGATAAACTATACTACTATTTTAGGTCCAAATAAAGGTAAGAATACTTCTCACCATAAAAAACCGAAATTATACACACTTGCCATCAAGGACAAAGCGATTCGCGATACGCAATAAAATCTAATTAGTAAATCCTCGAGGAAACCGACAAAAAATCAAATTGCATGAAAAGCAAAGGCAAAGAACTGAAACCGTAAAAATGTTCAGGTAGTTTCGGTAAAAAGATTCGGCAATTCGGCATGGTGACGACACTTGAGCACAACAAAGATGCACAGACAAAGGACACACGCGCGCCCCTCGACAAGGGAAACAACCCTCCCTCCCCCCACCTTTCCAGGACATAGTCCTGCCCTGCCCATCCCTCTCGTTGTTGTTTACTCAAGCGCAAGAGGAAAAAGTTAGGCGCAACTTTACAGTTAAATGTAAAAAAACGAAATGCAATTTTCGCAATTTTAAAAAATCAAATGCCACATAAAGTGGCAAGTTCCTTGGCTGTTTGCCCCTCGTGTGCCGCGTGTCGAATGCCGTCAATATTTCCGGTGTGTCTAATGACAAACGCATGTTTACACGAGTGCGAACACATCCGGAGTGAACGGGGTGCCGCCCGGAACATTACACGGATATCACTTTAAAGCCAGGATCTGCTCGATGGACAATTAAATGGATTTACTCAAGCGTCCTTTCGATCGCACGGGCAATTTATAAATGATGGCCGCGAATTTTAAAGCTGCAAGAGATGATAAATGACACTGTGGGCAAAATATCTTTTCTAAATTACGGCCTGGGAATCAACCCACTGAGCAGCATAAATTGGTATCTCCCATTACAAGAATTCTGTTAAACGCTATCATTAATTCATATCATCCTTTCAATCTAATTAGTATCTAGAGGAGATTTTTGAAAAGCTCACAGTTGCATAAGTATCAAGCAAAATTCATTTCATCACATTTATAAAATGAACTATTTTCTATATAAGTATCAAGCAAAATTCATTTCATCACATTTATAAAATGAACTATTTTCTTTACGCTTTTCAAAATAAAAACAATTAATTTGAATATTATATTGCACATATGAGTTTACTTTATTTTTTTATATTTAAATTGTTATTTATTTTCTTTAAAAGTATTAATATTCTAAACGTATAGCTTGGTACATATTATTATTACATCTCCAAATTTATCATCTAGTTAAAAAAATATTCAGGCATTTTATAAGTTCAAGCATTAACTTTGCCATCGATTAAATTACACTCTTATAGTTAATTTTATGAATTTTGGGGAGTGTTTATCAATTATGCGAGGGTATTTTCGGTTTATATTTTGGAATTTCAACAGGCTTAACAAATAACTTTATGGTCTAATATGCCAATACTCGTAAAGTTGCCCATTGGAAATTGTACAACTCCAATTGCCAAGTTATACAATAAGAATTAATGTGCCCAAGGGTTTAACCCTCAATTGGTAGCACTACCGCCCCCGGTCAATGAAATGAAAAAAGGGCTATGCCAACTGAAGAGACTGAACCCTGAAATGAAAGTTTCCATCCAAACAAAACTCGCGAGTCAACTCGTATTTTTGCCACTTAATTGAGATTAATTGAAGTTATGTGTCGGATGGATCTGAATAAACAGCTTTCCAACCATTTTGTTTATGGATGCGTTTTATGTGCACAAGAAATATTATTAATAATTAGAGAAGGGCACCCCGAAAATAATAGTCGAATAGTGGAGTGGAGTCGAAGTTCCCTAACAAAACTCTGAAATTTGGAAATTTTATTAAATTAAATTGAGTGCGGCGGAGTCGCAATAGCAACAATTGCAGGCGGAAGCGAGACACAAGTACAAAATGTATCTGGAAGATACTTCTACAAGCATGCAAATCAAATACATAGTTTTTGAGCTGAGGTTAATGCACTCGACGCTTGTTATGGATACATTTTGAGTGTGTTTGAATATATGTGAGTGTGAGTGTGACCCTTAATTGGTCTATTGGGCTGTGCGTGTGTTTTCAGCCGTCGAGTTGTTAATAGTTTTTGGTTGCTTTGTAAGTCAAAACTAGCAATTTAAGTTAATTGACATTCAAATGCAGTTGAATAAACTCGGTGTGAATAGCTGCAGATTAGATGTTAGAGTAGTGAATGCATTCAAACATACACATAGTCCCATTCATTGACACTGAACTACAACGATTTATATATCTAAAATATCTACTATAATAAGTATGGATAAATATGAATTTGGAGCAAACAAAATTTAACTTATATTAAAAATAAGTTTATTTTTTAAAAATAATTTAGAATTTTAACTTTGCTTAACTGGTTGCCCGAAAGGAGACTTCCTCCCACTTTCGTAATAATGGCAAAACTGATCCTTATAAAACTAACTTTTCAGACTATAAAAATCACTCTTATTAAAGCTTTAGCATAGAGTTAATTAGATTTGTTTTTTACTTATCCTTGACGCTTACAATTCAGTCTACATTTTATTTAATTTGGTCATTTTATATCATGTTTCCTAAATTTATTGTAAATTATTACTGTCGTATTGTGATGTACACGTACAATAATTCGAGATGGAAACCCTTTTATTGCAATTCAATTCTTGGGCAGCCAAGTGGTGTGCCGATCTTTGTGCCGGGCTTTTGATTGGAGTACTTGAGAGGAGAACCAACAAGTAAGTAAAAATTAGGGCCTATTTACAAAACAATGTATGCGATGAAATGGTGTGAAACTCTTGCCACTGTCTGGGCCAAAGACAGAGAAGGGGGAGAAGGGAGAAGGGAGAAGGGGGAAGCCCACCACCGTTCGACCCTTTCTTGGGATTCTTCTCTTGTCTGGCACAAATAAGACGTCACGCTCATTACAATATATCGCACAATAGACTTTGGGCCGCTTTCAACCCCTGCTAAATAAGTATAAGAAGTATTCCTTATATTGTTCGAGTGCTCGTGCTTGGTTTTTGTTATTTGTTTCACATTTTGTGCATTTGCTCACTTGAGGCGAAGGATCGCTGATCTTCAAAGCAAGGAACTCGATGTTGCTTCCTCTCTCTCATTCAGTCTCTCTCTCCCTCTCTCTGTCTTTTCGTATTGATTACCAGAAATATTCATGTAGAGATTAGACGCACTTTTGTGTTCAAATTATCGCATATCGAAGCATATGCAAAGCCATCGAGTGCCTTAGGGATATATGTACATATATTGGTCTATTGTTTCGCCTATCATTTATGCAAAATGCTGAGCTAAAGCCCCTACCCCTACCCTTGTCCCTACACTCAGTGCGATACCATTGCGATAATTCACATCTTTAAATATTCATTACAAGAGGTCGGTTGGGTTTTGGGTTCCATATCGCTTTGATTGATTACTCAAGTGGTTTATCGTGCGGCAATTGTTGCTTGGAGATTTTCCTCTTTTCTCTCATTCTTGGGCAATTGTTTCGAGAACAGCGCTTGAGGCGTTCCATAAGGCGTGGCCCTGTCCCGGGGCCCAGCATGTTGGTCACTTGAGAGTTGCGTCTGTTTCCTTTCAGCTTGTAAATGTCATTTAAATAATGGAGACCAGAAACTTATTAAAATACATATATTGAAATTTTGTAAATTTGCATGGCTTCACATGCATCTTGTAGTGTGTCCCGGACAAGGAGCAGCTGCACCACAAATTGGCCAAATTTTTGACATAAATGAAATCGATCTACAAAGGCCACCAAGGGCGTGGCATGTGCTAAGTAGTTCAAAGATCAAGGCGGTTATGAAAGGTCATGAATTGGAGCGGAATCAATATTTAGTTTTATAATGTGGAATTTTCGAACAGCTCTCCTAGGAATCCTTGTTCTGAGCTCGCCTTGTGGCAATGTATCCGCCCTCTATAGGCTGCTCTCCTCGCTCTTGCAACATCTGCAAGCGATGCGTGAGAAACTTTTGCATATCTGCAGCGTTTTGTGGCAGCGTCAAGTCCCAGGAAGCTTGGGCATGCCGCGATTCTGCCACAAACACACACACACACACACACACACACACATACACAGAGAAACCGCTGAAGTGGCACAGTTTGAGCTTGCAACAACGACAACGACAACGATGTCTGTCAAGAGGCCACTCATATATTTGCAACAACTGGAGTGCTACCGGGTGGTTGACGCTCCATCTACGTCCTGCGGTGCTGTGGTGCGCAGATGAACACTCAAGTATCTGGAATATTGCGATAAGCTTCTCACAGCAGCAGATTGTTCCAATTTCTGTGCTTCACCCAAATAATATTTCAATTTTCTTGATTAAAATGTTGCAACTCGGTGATGTGTGAAAAAATGTCGTTCGCCGATTTTCTACGAAATAAATGTAAACCACATTATGGGTGGATGATCTTATCACAAGTTGAGATCAGCAGAAATTAAAACAAACTATAGATGGGAAGAAAGAACAGTGAATGGAATAAAGGAAGCAGCAAATAAAATAAATAGTCAGAAGTAGATGTAGAAAGAAAATATTTGTTAGAAAAAAGGTTGCCAAAAAAAATGTTAATTATTTAATAAATGAACACTGTTTCTTACATCGAAAATTAAATCCGATCAGCAGAAATTTAAAAAATCTGGCAAAAGATATTGAAGAGATGAACTGAATGGAGACAGACTGGAAAAGGTTGCTCATAAATTGTTAAGATATAATGAAAATTATGATTCATGAAAAATGAAATTAATTTTTCAAATAATAATAGAAATAGAATAGTAACTCCTGGAATTTCTGTTAAATTGTATCTGCATAATCCAGGAAAGTTACTAAATATATAAATATTTTGTTATACAACTTGAACAACTCGCATTGTAAGTTCATTTGCGATCACTTACTGCTTACTTCAATTGCAGTAGTTATAATTAATTTAATTGATTTAACAAAGGTCATTGTCAGCTTTTCACACACACTCATACTCGCACTGAGACACAAGAGCACCGCCATAATTTTCACATTTGCCCAAAAGAAATCAGAGTGCAGTTCAGGGCAAAGAGAAGTGTCAGGGCCCCGAGTAATTACCACTCGGCTTATATCAATCAATGGGTCGTGGGTTGCTTTAATTGAATATCACAAGAGGGATGTGCATTAATAAGGAAATCAATTTAAATCTCAGCCAGTTTCTGTTTTGCCTCCTGCCAAAACCCATGAGAAAAACTAAAAGCAAAACTCTAAAAAATTCTGCGGGCGTAGGATCCGTTGTGAAAGGGCTCTGGGATATCTCTCTCTGTCTCTCTCTCTCTCTCTCTCTCTTTCTAATGGCTGCAAAATCCAATCCGATATTTCAATGAAGCAATAAGTTTCAATTGAAAACAATATTGCTTGCAATTGAAGTTATGTAGCTGTGACCAAGGTCAGCGAGTTGTCTATCAAATAGCACTCGAATCGTGGGAGATTTTAAGGATTTAAAATGTTTTTAAATTCCAAGCATATAGAAAATAAATAAATAAAAATTAAAAACACAATGTATAATAAGATATTAAAGAAAATAATAACATTTGATACATAGATTTGTCAATTAAATTATTGATTATTAGTAAGGGCTAAAACATTCTAGCGACTATCGATCTAGGTAAGACCAAGTCTAAGCAATTGTCAAGATTTTGATAAACTTTGAATCTACCAAAAAACAATAAGGAGCTTAAGTCTCAGTAACCTCAAATATATATGTACATACAATTTTTACATGCATTTATTTTTCAACATTTTCAAAATTACATTTAGCCTACTGTGCGGTGTTGTACATATATTTTGATATATGTCAGAGCTCGAAATGAGTTCGTATTATTATAAAATAGACCAACACGATTGCTAATCTTATAGACGTTTATCAAATTCCAATAAGAGGCTTATCAATTGCGACTCTGGCGATAATAAAGAGACCGTGTGAAGTCTGCACTTTGCTACCCCTCGGTTAGATTGGAAGACTCGTACCAGTTGACGGGTTCCTCGCGTTCGGGCCGAAAGATCTTCGATGCGGGTGCACCACCCAAAAGAGACGACGGGTGAACTCAATGCAAAAGGTCGTTATAGAATTTTCACATAAGACTAGAAGTCGAAAGAGGAAGTGAGTGAGGGAGCCGAACAAATGAGTTGCGTACTAAATCATGTGGTGCTGCTGGTGGTGCAGCTGGTGTTGGTGGTGCAATCCAATGAGGATCCGGTGGTGAGCACAACCCTGGGACGCATTCAGGGCACACGAATGGACAGTTTCAGTGGAAAGACGATCTTTGCCTTTCGTGGAATACCCTACGCCGAACCACCGATCCGTGATCTACGTTTCGAGCCACCCAAACCCATTCATTCCTGGGGCGATGCTCTGCTCAAGGCCACCTCCGATTCCCTGGTCTGTCCACAGACGGGCATAACTCTGCTGATGAGCGAGGACTGCCTGAAGTTGAATGTCTTCACGAAGAAGCTGAGTGGGGAGCAGCCTGTGATTGTTTACATCCACGGTGGGGCCAATGTGCTGGGCAGTGGCCACAGCTCCTACGAGGCGGGGCCGCAGTATCTCCTGGAACACGATGTGGTGCTGGTGGCCTTCAACTATCGGCTGGGCGCCTTGGGCTTCCTCTCCGGCGGCAACTATGGCTATCTGGATCAGGTCATGGCCCTGGAGTGGGTTCAAGCGCACATCGCCAATTTCGGTGGAGATCCCGACCTGGTTACCATTATGGGCATGAGTGCCGGCTCCATGGCCGTCAGTCTCCACTTGGTTTCGCCCCTATCCAAGGGCTTATTCCATCGAGCCATTATGATGAGTGGCTCGGCCACGAATCATTACAGCATTCACAACGAGTTCTGGACTCGTTTGTTGGCCCGCCAGGTGGCATGCCCCATGTACGACACCTTCGACATGACCGAGTGTCTGCGCAACGTCACCTGGAAGCGCATCATCGAGGTCTGCGGTCAGTGGGAGCAGTACAAGTTTGTCAACATGAAGTGGAACTTCGAGATCGATAACTACTTTCTGCCCATGCATCCAAGTGTCCTCATCAACAGGGGCGAGTTCCACAAGGTGCCCTTGATGGTCAGCTTCACGGCCAACGAACTGGACTTCACAACGCTGGGTGAGTCCTTTCAAGATACAAGATACAAAACTAGTCGGTGAGGTGTAAAGTTCGTTTATTCCAGATGCAATGAAATTTTCTAAAGTGACAAATGTAGGCAGACGAAGATATATTTGTTTAGGTTAATTGTCTAAAAAATAAGCTTACAATGATTGGAATTTATTATAATCGGAAAAGTGAATACAAAGTCTTATAAAATGATATTATTCGATCAATTTCCTTAGTTCATACTCAAGACTGTGTAGACTGTAAAATTAAGCGAAAATTTTGAAGTTTGAATTGATCATTGATTTGAATTTTTATCACTTTTATTTGATAGTTTTAAAATTTCAATACTAAATACTGTCGATAGTAGATCAGTAAAAATATCGACTAAGTCTAAGAAGATTTGTAACTCTATTCTTATTTCTTTTATTTTTAATTCTGTAAAGCTCCAAAGAAATTGATCTTATATCTACTTCATTATTTTTTAATGTTCTATAACTTTATACTCATCACAAAATCAATAATTTGTAATAAGACCGTAGTCAAAGACAGACTTATAGACTTACAGTTATTGCCTACTGATCGAATAGGATCTCTCTAATCTGACTGCCATTCCCAGCCCAAGTGAACAACGATCTCCTGCTGCACGACATCTATGAGAACTTTGACGAATACGCTCCTGAGCTCTTCCTTTTCGACTACAATCCATTGAAGAGCAGACGCATTAAGGAGTTCTATTTGGGTCAAAAACAGAAGGAGCTGGGTCCCGATAATATTGAGAAATTTGGACACATCTTCTCCGATGGCATTATAGGACATGGTGTCTATCGTCTGGTGGACATGGCCAGAAAACACACCAAGGTCTATTATTCAAGAGTGGACTATGTGGGCCAGAGGAGTCTCTCGGCTCCCCTGAAGGAGGACAAAACCCCAAAGGGGGTGGGACATGCGGATGATCTGCAGTATGTTATGCCTGGACTCTGGTATGGCACTATTCTGGACAAGAATCATAAGGACGTCTTCATGATGGAACGCCTCACAGAGTGGTATGCGCATTTCGCCAAGAAGGGGTAAGAAGAAGGCTTGGATTGAATTGTTACCCCAAGTCTTAATTCGAAACTTTTCAGTTACCCCATGCCGGACAAAAAGAGTTGGCCAGCCTGCAATTCGTCGAGCATAAAACTGCTCTACAATGACAGGACTATCAAAATGGGTCCTCCGGCTTATGTCAGTCGTTATGCCGTCTGGGATCAGTTGTTTCCCAAGCCAACTGGCAAAGGCGCTGCCATTGCTGCCTCAAGGTATCTGCTCGTTTTGGCCCTGGTTTTGGCCATGCTCAGCCGTAGATTAATGTAGCTATTAGGTGTGGAAAAAGCTTATCAATAGGCCGTTTAGATTACGCTAATGATGACGCTGCTCTCTCGACCGACCGACCGACCGACTGCAGCTATTTACTTTGATTAATTAATCAACAAAGGCGTGAGATTTTTCCTCTCTATCTCTATCTCTGTTTCTCTCTCTGTCTCTGTCTCTTTCTGTGTGTTGACCAACGCCTTGGGGCAATTAGTCTTTTTGGGAGGCAGCTTAAATATACATTAATTTGCCTTTAAATGTTTCCAACTCTAGCTGAGACCCTTTTGCCCCCTCTTCACAACTCGTAATTGTAGCGATAAATTTTTGTAATTGCCAGGTTCGCACATGTCAAAAGCTTTGGCCCTAGCCCCCTTGCTCCCCTCCCCATCCCTTCCTTGTTCTCTTCTGGCCTCCCTTCCCCCGTTTCAGCTGCCGAGTCTGACGCTGCTATTGACATTTGAGATTGGCAGCATTTAAGTGGTTTGTTCTTGCGTGAAAATCTCAAATATGTCAGCGGCTACAAAAGGATTATGGCCCAACTCTTAACGGGGGAGGATTTGGTGCAGTTACTCTTTTAAGGGATCATTTTGCATTGGATTGAATTGGACCGGGTGGGTGGTCGTTTTCGCATCATGATTGGAAGTTAATATAAATAAATGCCTACACTTGATACAGTACATTTATGCGAGTGAGAGTATACCCGGTATGCAAGGAAATGGGCAACAAGGGTAGTGAATTAACCTAACCTAATCTATAATAAAACAAATCATCATAGTTTCGGCTACAGTCGAGTGTGCCCTTTACATTTTTCGAAAATTTTAAATCTTAAATTTATTCTTTAAAACGGTGATCAGGTGATCAAATTAAAGTACTTTTGCACTAAATTTCGGTTCGTTTCTTTAAGATTTATGACAAAACTGCAAAATGTTCTCCTATTTATAGTATTTACATGGTATTCTTTTAATTTGAATAGATTTGTCAAATCTTGATAGATTTTCAAAAGGGATGTTTTTTTGACCATTTTATTATACAAATATTGATTTGGTATCAAAATTGGATGATTTTGAAAAATTAATTTTTTTCGGAAATTTTACATAGTTACCCCTTTACATTTTCCGAAAATTTTCAAAAATTTTAAATCTTAAATTTATTCTTTAAATCGACTCCAGGTGATAAAATTAGGGTAAAAAAGTACTTTTGCACTAAATTTCGATTAGTTTCTTTAAGATTTATGCCAAAAACTGCAAAATGTTCCCATATTTATAGTATTCACATGGTATTCTTTTAATTTGAAAAGATTTGTCAAATCTTGACAGATTTTGAAAAGGGATGTTTTTTTGACCATTTTATTATACAAATATTGATATGGTATCAAAATTAAATGATTTTGAAAAATTCATTTTTTTGGGAAATTTTACATAGTAACCCCTTTACATTTTTCGAAAATTTTCGAAAATTTTAAATCTTAAATTTATTCTTTAAATCGACTCCAGGTGATAAAATTAGGGTAAAAAAGTACTTTTGCGCTAAATTTCGGTTAGTTTCTTAAAGATTTATGCCAAAAACTGCAAAATGTTCCCATATTTATAGTATTCACATGGTATTCTTTTAATTTGAAAAGATTTGTCAAATCTTGACAGATTTTGAAAAGGGATGTTTTTTTGACCATTTTATTATACAAATATTGATATGGTATCAAAATTAAATGATTTTGAAAAATTCATTTTTTTGGGAAATTTTACATAGTAACCCCTTTACATTTTTCGAAAATTTTCGAAAATTTTAAATCTTAAATTTATTCTTTAAATCGACTCCAGGTGATAAAATTAGGGTAAAAAAGTACTTTTGCGCTAAATTTCGGTTAGTTTCTTAAAGATTTATGCCAAAAACTGCAAAATGTTCCCTTATTTATAGTATTTACATGGTATTCTTATAATTTGAATGGATTTGTCAAATCTTGACAGATTTCCAAAAGGGATGTTTTTTTTACCATTTTATCATACAAATATTGATATGGTATCAAAATTAGATGAGTTTGAAAAATTTATTTTTTTGGGAAATTTTACATAGTAACCCCTTTACATTTTTCGAAAATTTTAAAAAATTTTAAATCATAAATTTATTCTTTAAATCGACTCCAGGGGATAAAATTAGGGCAAAAAAGTACTTTTGCGCTAAATTTCGGTTAGTTTCTTTAAGATTTATGCCAAAAACTGCAAAATGTTCCCTTATTTATAGTACATGGTATTCTTATAATTTGAATGGATTTGTCAAATATTGATGGATTTACAAAAGGGACGTTAGGCACTCCCAGGATTTGTTTTTCATACTAAAACTTGATTTTCGACTGATCGTTCCTATGGCAGTTATAGGATATAGTAGTCCGATACAAATTTAAAAATACACTTGATCTGCGCCCGGTATCCAGAAACCTACATACCAAGTTTTAAATCTCTAGCTCTTATAGTCTCTGAGATCCATTGACTTAAACAGACAGACGGACAAGGCTCAATCGACTCGGCTGTTGATACTGATCAAGCATACATATCCTTTTCAGGGTCGGAGATGATTCCTCCATTATACCCTTTTTGACCATTTTCAATGGGCACAGGGTATAAACATATATGAATTTAAAATTTGATATAAATACTTTATATAGAAATGTGATTAAGAATTTGCCCAATATTCTAAGTAAATCTTAGCTAAATACTCCTACTTATATACGTATCTGTAATAATTATACAAAACGCTAGTTTGTTTAAATAAAATGATTAAAATATCTAAGTTTACAATTTATTTATTATTATTTATTTAAAATTAACACATTAAAATTTAAAAATGTATTATGATAAGCATGAGCTGGATGGTTATCAGCTTAAGAATTCCAGAAGTAATTAGCTTTGGCTTTTGGCTTTTTATCAGACACACTTTTAGCCTTGTTGGACAACAAAAAAAGAGCTGGAAGGATATCCCATAGAAACCACATACGCACACGGACAAGGACGACCACGTAATGACTTTGATGTAGAGTTTGATACAAAGTTTTGCAAAGAAAATATGGAAAATTAACTTGTTGGCCAGGCCAGCAACCGCACACACACACACACATACTGAAATTATATGGGTGTAATTTGTGTGTGTGAGATTGAATGTTGTGGGGCTTGAGCAAACATTTAACTGTACGCATTGTGTCTTATTCTCTTTTGGGACAAAGGCCACAAAAAGGTGGGCAAGTCAACTTGACAAAACAGATGACATGACAGAACAGAGGCAGAAAGAGAGAGTGAGAGTGAGAGAGAGAGAGAGGGGAGACAAAACTGTAGGAGACAATGGGAAAAGTGAAAAGAAAATGGCAAAACATTTGCGAACATTTTTAATTAAGTTCTACAACAAATTCTTAAAGTGACGAGTCACATGTAAAATTACGTTCAATTATTCTCGATTTTTCCCCTAAAAATTTGATGCGATTTGCGCATAAACACCTTTTCCAATTGAGCAGCTGGAAATGTGAAAGAGTTGTGATTCGATATCGAGTGGCTTTTGTGACTCAATTACAATAAGTCTATTAAACTTGTGTCTGCGGCTTGTCTAGACGGGATCAACCCGGCAGCGATCAGTCACAATGTCTGTCCGGGTCCGGGTCCATCTCAGTGTCAGGCCCAGGTCTATTCCCGGGGTTGAACAGCAAAACGAGCGCGTGCCCCTTTTGACTTTCGACTGGTTCTTTGTGCCATCTAACAACAGAGGATCAGGATGACGATGATGATGATGATGATTTGATGATGATGATGGTGCGAAGGTGTTCCAGCTGCCGGTTTGAACTCTGTCTCGATTTCACTTTCGTTACGCCTGCGCCACACAAATATTTCAAATGAAAACCTGGTCCTTGATCGTTGCTCTTTTCCTTTTCCTTTTTCTCCTCTCTTTTTCCTTTTTTTCATTTAGTTTTTTGTGGCATCATCGTCTGCGGTTTTGATTACGTATTTATGGAGGGCACAATGGACTGCAAAAGGAGTAAACATTTTGAAGTAGCGCCGTTCGAAAATACTTTATAGGTTTGTCAGCGATCGAAATGTGTGTTCGTCCGTCCCCTTTATGCGTTTTGTCAACATATCATATTACGCCCCCGTCCCAGGATCAGCACCAGGACCACAACCAGGCCCAGGACCACAACCAGGCCCAGTCTGAGGCCCATCATCGCTAATGACAATACAAATTGAGAGTGGAGAGTCCCTCTTTGTTGGTTTTTCTGGGAAGCCTCAGACTCTGACAGCCGGCGCATCGTGCTTAACAATTTATTAAACAATATATTTCTTTTGCATTTTAAGTGAATTTCGATTGACGTATTTTGTTTTGCCTTTTTTGTTTGTTTATTTCTTTCTTCTTAAATTTAGGGGGTTCTTAGAGGTCGCCACCTTAATGCAATCGATTAATATTCGTAGAAATTCACACCAAAAGGGCAAAGATAAGCTTTTCTGTGAAAGTCAAGTATTTGTAAAAAACATACAGAAATCGTTTATAATTGCTTTAAGACATTTATTTGGTTTAATTTATAATTTTATTAATATATACTTATGAAACACGACTTTAATTAATTTCTTGTTAGATTACAATAAATTGATTGTATTAAGATTAAGATTGTATTAAAATCTAAATATTTCCTCTTAGCATTTATATAGTTTTATTTTGACATGCAAAAGGTGCCTTAAGAAAATTCTCATATAATTTCACCGATAATTAATTGGTTGTGTTATCTGGCGCCTACACCTTGACAGAACCGACTGAGAACTGACAGTTGCATCAAAACACTTAATTAAATATTTATATAAATGTAAATTGCTTAGATTAATGATGATTGTCCTGAACGCGACGCACTTGTAGCGGCTCCCAGGCTCAAATCAAATCCCAAATCAAACAATACAACGGAAAACAACAGCGCAAACGACAACAACAACAGGAACAATAAGAAAGATCAAAAGTAATTTACAAAACAGGCAAAAGGACACTCGACTGCTTTCTCTCTTTCTCTGTTTCTCCTTTCTCAGTTCTGATTTCTCCCATTCCTTGTTGCCTCTTGGGCCTTGGTGAAAGTGTTCACATCAAACGGCTTTTAAATTAATTATTTTGCCTTTTTTCCACGATAAACAATTTGATTATTCGATAAACAAATACAAAATGTATGACACAACTACACACATGATTTGTGTGTGTGTGTGTGTGTGTGTGTGTGTGTGTGTGTCGCACACTCTTTGACCTGCCCCCCAAAAAACTCGCCATTGTCTCGCTGTCTGTCACAGGCAGCATCCATGACATATGAGTGTGTGTGTGAATGTGTCATATGTGTGTGTGTGTGTGTATTTTGTGTGTGGTCGCCGATTGAGTGTCTTTTGTTGTACGCTCGTTCTGATATCGTCGCTTTTGTTTGAAGCCCCGGCGACAGACAACAACAACAACAGCGACAACAACGACAACAACTTGATTGTGATTTTGGGGAACCCGGGACCCAATCATAATTATGCATGTTGTTTGTTGTTTTCTGTTGTTGCTTGTTTGTTTGTTGTTGTTTGGGCTCTTGTTAATAATGGCGTTAATGCTTATGCTGATGAGAACAACACGGACCACCCTCGCTTTAGGATTACACACTCATTTTTGTGGCCTTAAATCACAACGGCTTTTATGGTAGAATCGATTGAGTTGTACTGCTTGCCCAGGATTGAAACAGATTCTATTGAAAATATGAAATTATTTCGATGGAAAAAAACAGTAAATAAAAAAAAGAGATATAATCGTTTTATTAGCTGATATCCTATATAAAGCTTATAATACACACATCGATAAGCGAAAAATTCTGAAGAAGCAGACTCAGTTTGACTAAGACTACCAGATCGACAATGATTGAATAAGAATATTAATAGTTACAACTGCTTGACGAGAGGTCAAACTTTTTACACAAACTCTAATGATCAATAACTATTTTTATTTTATATGAACATAAAATTTGTATCTAATTTTGAATCATAATATTAAATATAAGTAACTTAATCATTTGAATTTTATGTTTCCCTCTTTTAACTGACTTATAACTTAACTCCCTTATAACTTGATAAAAATTCAGATAGTGGAAACTTTCTGATTCCCCTAAGAAAATTGAAAACCCATTTAAAAGCAATCAAATGCCACAACAGAGTTGGGCCATCAATTGCAACGCCCACCCAACATCAATGCCGCTTAGCTGATAATCTCGGCGACCCAATTGAAAACCCATAAAAAGCGCAATCATCACCAACGACGACAACACCACGAAAACTCATCCGGAATGGGCCAATAATTACAGGCGTGTTAAGTGCCGGCCCAAAGGACTAACAAAAACTGTGCAAATATTTGTTTGCAGTTTTTCGAAAGCGACTTCTGTCAATATTGTTGTTGTTGTTGTTGTTGTTGTCAAATGTGATTATTAATGGTAACAACAACAACACCAACACCCTATATAGAGCACCCTCAACCCCAAATGATCAGAGAGAAATCTGTGCGCCCTTTTAGAGCGTATGCTAGTTGTCAGAGAGAGGGTGTGACAATCCGTAGAACCCAACTAATGAGTGTAAACAATGCACGGGGAAAATCTAAAAAAAAGAAAAGAGGAAGAGGAAGAGGGAGAAGTGTAAGAGGAGGAAGTTTGGGAAAAACTGCCACAAACTGTTTGATTTGTCGCTTAGGACTAATGAAACCAAACATTAGAGTGAGCGAATATGTTTCTGGTTCTGGTTCTGGTTCTGGTTTCGTTCCGTTCCGGGGGTTGCAATACACTTCAAATTGTTGCAATTTATACCGCACTCCCCCCCTCTGCCCAGTGCTTGACGTGAGGATACAAAGGGATGTTTACTATTTCGGAAAACAGAGACAGGAATGGGAATGGGGACGGGAACTGAGATGAGGTTGATGTGTTGTAAGTTGATTACGTGGTTGACGTTGTTGTTGCTGCTGCTGCCACTGAGTTGCAATATGAGGGCGCATGTTGCTGCCGTGGAATCGGCAGCTGTCTTCACGTAAACTGCAGCCGCGATACTCGCAACTCCAACTGCGACTCTGCAACTCTTTATGGATTTTTCACCTTGTTTTTTTTTTTTGTGAAGTACGTGCTTGAACTGGCTAATACGCTGTTGGCCACCTGAGGTCGAGTTCATTGTTAACTCCAAAATGTACGCCATTGCGGCTTTCGCTAATGTAGGCGCCAGGTCAGCTCCGCTCAGTTGAATTTGAGCTGAGTTCAGCTCAGGGTCTGTCCCTTGGTCAACATTGATGAGCTGCCGCTTTCGTGGGAAACTCTCTATAATGGCATGCGGGTGTGGTTTAGTTTTTCCTTCCATTTGTATGTTTTTGGCTACAAATTAATGAAATTGTATTTGTAGTGCTACACTTTATGATTAATAGTCAGCAACGCTGGGGCTGGGGCTGGAGCTGGAGCTGCCTGAGAAGTGCTTTGGGGCAGTTGTTGCATGCCACGCAAGCTTGTTGCACTTGTTCTAATGATTCGAGCCTCAGTCGCAGGTACATTCTCATATCTTATTGAGCAATTAGTTAAATGGTACCTTAAACTGTTGACAGTTAACGTTTTATCAATTTATAGTTCTTCTGTTGCCAGACATCAATCAAACATTTTGACTGCAACTTTCACAAGGCAGAACAATTTGTCAGCGATCGACATGATCACGAGTGGTTCCTTATGACAGACCCTACCAGTAGATTCTTGAATCTTTGACATGCTCATTACAAGACTCTTCTCAACAATATCCCCTCTCTCACTAAAACAAATAACTCGCGGGCTCAGGAATGCGAGGGCTGTCCACGGGGATACCTACTCTCAGATAAGAGGTCCAACATATTGCCTCTAATCTTGCTACTTATTACTTGAGAGTATGGCATCCCATTCGACGCCATTAGCCATTAGTATTGGCGCTCTCCGAAATCGAAATTTATTGAGTCAGAACTAACTCAGTTGATCCGCGAAATCAAAGCGCAATTGAAAGATTGTTTTTATCCACTTCATTGATTTGGCATGTCAAGGTCAATGACTTATATTTAGATGTATAAAATTCAGTTTATATACATTATATATTTATTGGAATTTATAGTGTATTTTCTTTATTAATTCTTCGATCGACTTTCCGACTACATATTTTTTTATTCGTTAAATTTACTGAAAAGCATTTTTTGTAGACTTAATTAAAGAGTTTCTATGGCCGTTTTTTGTGAGATATCATTTACATAATTTGTATTCGTTAATTTTATTTAATAACTTTATTGAATGTAAGAAATCCTATGCATGTTTAAATTTTCTTTTAATGTTTTTCTCTCAGTAAAGAGTACTTTACTAGGAATAATTATTAAATATTGAACTGGTAACTTTCTATTATTTTTTTTATAATTGCTTTGGGAAGAATTTCTTAGCTTTGATCAAATTCGTTGAAGATCACGAGACAATAGAAAGAAAATCCTTTTATTGCATGTATTAATCTAAAAATGTTATTTATCTATAAAAACAAATTTTATAGATAATACAAAATTTTACTTTCTAGCTTTTATAAGTGCATCTTCACATTTCATGCCAACAGTAAGTACTCGTAATGAACGCACCCCTGTGGACTGAAGTGAGGGGCGCGACCCACTGTCAGTTAGTCAATAAGCGACACCGTGCAACATGATCCATCATCAACATTCAAGTTGAAAGCTGTAAATAAACAGGGAAGAGCTAAATCTATTATTGAAATACGATGCCGCGATGACAACAGACAACGAGACAAAACGTTGTTCCCTCCAGAGGTAAACAAATAGACAGACATAGAGAAGAAGAGAGAGAGGGAGAGAGGGAGAGAGGGAGAGAGGAACAGGAGACAGAGAACTGATGTCTGGTGACTGACAGATCAACGTCAGAGGACAGCCCACAGCATGGGATGAGTTTTCAACTCAGCTTGCGATCGGCACGCGACACGGAGAAAGCTGCCACTGCCTTTGCCACTGCCACAAATACTCGTACTTCAATTTTCAATATGCAACGCAGCAGGATCTGAGCAGTTATTAAAACCCATGATGATGCAGTTGCTAATGGTTTTCTCGCGAGCTTATCACCATGTTATCATCATGCTATCAACCCCGACTGCCGGTTATCGCCCACGCGTCGCACGCACTTTCCTATGCTAATTACAACTTCCAAATTCATTTCCCTTCCCCTCTTCGGATATGCACCATAAATTTGGATAATATGCTTAGGTTCCACACGCGTTCACTCGATAAGAAACTAAATTGTTTTCTAATAAGTAGCACATTAAAAGTATTTGGCATGTGGGCTGGTTGTGGCTAGGGATTTGATTTGGACGGATTCCCGATTAGATTCAAGTGTGCTGACTAACTAGACCCGTTTCGTGAGGTGTGGGTAGCCCGGATTTATGGTACAAGTAAATTAATAAAATATTCAGATAAATACTGTTTTTGTTGCCAAGTATTACTCAACAGTCAAATTTCTTTAAAACGTCCAATAGAAAAGAGTCAACATAAATCATTACAATAAATTATTATTTAATTTAATAGTTTACTCAAAAAAGTTTTATTAAGAGTTTCCAATTTAAGGAAAATGTATAATTGATTTAAATGTTTATTTTTTTTCAATGAAGAACTACATAGTTTTTTTTGGAGCCTAAGTATCTGAAATTTCAGCCTTAAGATCTAACCCACTTATATACAGAGGTGTACTATGCAAACATCTTAATATTTTTTCGTTTTCCCACACCCACACGAACTGGAAATAGTTTGCCAACGATCATCTGTGACTGAGCTTAACCCAATAAATAGTTGGCATGGCTGCAAACTGAGAACTGAGAACTGAGAACTGCGAAGAGAGTTCAACTTGGCTGCGACTAAGACAAACACAAGTGAGTCATAAATTGTGAATTGCAATGCGCATTATCGTCAGTGGGAGATACCGAAAAGTCAAGAGAGTCGAGTACTGAGACTGGCCTAAACCAACTCTTTGGCCCAGACAGCCTCGTGGACACTTTCTGCCAAACAGTTGGCACCTAGATTGTTATTGTTATTGTTGTTGTTGCTGCTGCTGCTGCTGCTGCCGTTGTTATTTATGAGTTTTGTGATGTTTCTGCAAATTTTTCTATGCAAGACAGAGAGTGGGAGAGGGTGGGAGGGAGAGGGAGAACTGCTTTGTTTTCCGTTGAGCGCTTTTGCTGCTTAGTTGAACTTGTGCCTTGCGCCTTTTTCTTATCGCGCGTCAATTGCGCAGACAACTTCATTGTAAGCCCGAGATTCCTGCGCATTGATGTTGACAGCAGGAGTTCCAGCTAGAGATGGTCACGTGCTTTGCCACGCGACACGAAAACAAAATGCTTAAGTACTAAAAAAAACCAGTTAATTGCTACTACAATATCGAGTTAAAAAGAGTGTCGAAAATATATTTTTCTATCCTCAGATACTTTTTCATTTCTGTTTTCCATCACGCTTCCATCTCTAGCTTGAAGCACGCGTCGCCCAAGAGGCCACAAAAGGAAGTTGCCTCAAAGTTGCTTGTGGTTTCGTCTCGGCCATGGTCTTTGGTTTGGCTAAGACGTTGGCAGACTTTCTGGTGCCTGGCAGCGAATCTAATTACATTTTGTGGCCAAGGAGTTTTCAATAGAGACTTTGTTTTTGAGCGATTTCCATCAGTCAATAAAAAAAGTGCACTCAACTCGAAGTCTTCGACTTGTGCGAATGCGTTCTGAAGACACAGCGGGAATAGGAAAGACGAGTTCCATCTGATATGCGGAGACTCTGAAGAAACCTCACAGCTTTATTTGCACAGCAGTTCGTGGAAATCGAAATCCTCGCGAAATATTTCGCTGGAAATAGGAATGCCAAGCAGTTTGGCTGCCTAACAAATTATAGAAGCGTGTTCCCCTGGACATCCGTGTATTGGGAGACAGACATGTGGCATATGCCGCGCTGACAAGGCAAACAATTAAAACTAAAGTGGAAACGATCAAAATGTGCAACCCCGCGACACAGATCTATTGCTGCCGATAGGAAATGCATCCAGACCACAGTACGAGGCAATTTGCATAAATTAATATATTATGTTATAGAGGAATAAAGTCGGCAGTCCAACTGGGCAGTCGCAACACCCTCACAGGATCTACGATATGATGATGCTATGGCGTGACTCATTGCCCTGTTGGAATTCGAAAACTCTTCCCAATTGGCATTGACTTGCTCTCTCCCTCTGTCGACGTGTTGAGCGTCATGTGTTCTCCTATGCTAATGAGTCGACTCTGTGCAGGACACTCAAAGTCCAATACGATGAGGATGATGATGGTGATGGTGATGAGGCGGTCGCCTTTTGACATTGTCATGCTGTCAAGCGTAACCAAACTCCGATAAGAGCAATAAAAATGGAAATAGGTTGCGAGGTTGCCACAATACACAAATGCAACAATGGGTAGCTTTATTCTTTGGGGGGAAGGGCAACATCTGTGTGCTGTGTTGCCACAAAATGTGTTGTCGTGTGTCGAAGTGTGAGTCTGACTATTGAAGTGTGTGTGGCATTGAGCGAGTGTGCTGCACTGACCGAAATGAATGTAATGTCTGGATAATGAATGGTAAGATTTTTAAAATTGGATATACAAATAGATAATAAATTGCGATATTAAAACTTTAAATAAGTTTAAATATTCGATAAGTAAATCAGAAGACTCAATTGCTTCATCAGATCTTAAACAAGAAGAACACGAGATAAAGTTTCAGAAATTGACGGAGTAAATATTATGAATATTTTTTTCATCTATAAATATTTTCTGAAAACTTTTCTGTGCCTAAAATAGCTAAAAATGCTTTTCAATCTAAAAAGCAATATCCATGAAACAGTAACCTACTTATTTATAGATGTTCAGAATGATTCATAGCATTTTTGACCAATTTAAAAAGTTAGGCTTGGTCTGATCACTTTAATTTCGCTCAGTGTATTTCATGGCACGCGATCACTGGGACGACACGTACCAATGCCGTCGACTCCGACTGACGATTGCCCTAATATATAATATATGCACCCACACAGTGATGACACGCATACCTACCGAAAAACAGAAACAAAACATAAACAACTTATGGGGAGACATCAAATTGGAACTGAAAAACTAAAAATTATGCCAATTGGTTTATCACTTGGCAACTGAAACAAAACAAGCGTCAACTGAGCAAAGGGATGAAAGAGAAGGCGGCAATTGAAACTGAATTGGAATACAAAACACCAAACACAAAATGTAAATTGCCAAATTGCATAAATTTTAATGAAAAGAAGAGCTCGGAGTACTCGTACAGTAGGTCCCAAGAGCTGCTTCAGATCAACCAATGATCCTTGGTCTGACGTCGCCAGTTGAGGGGAAACAAACGCTTCCAGAGCTCGTAGCGTTCTGAGTTGAGATTCTCCTTGAGAGTGATCTCATCGCCAATCTCCAGATAGTAGCGCTTCTTGAAACTAAAGGGTCGCCAGCGAATATCGCGAAGTTGCAGATCGGTGGGCTTATTGGGATCGCTGTGGAGGAAGGGACTCTTAGGATGGATCCCGACAGAAATCATTCCAGTACTCACCCCTTGTAGGCGAAGGCTGAGATCATCCGTGTCATGATGTCGACCATGCGAAACTCATCGTCGTCCTCAGTGAACATGCGACTGATCGAGGGCTCCACAAACAAATACATCAGATCATCGTGATGCACTACGCCGTAGGGCGCATCTTCCGGATAATAGATGTGACTGCGTCCTCCTTGATAGGCAAAGCGATAGTAATACACCTTCGTGGCCCTCGCTGCCAGGTGGATAAAGCGATGGATTCCAAATCCTGTCAAGGCATCCGAGTAGAGCGTCGCCAGCGACTGCAGCGAACTATTCGCATTGATGGGCTGATCTCCAAAGTAATGTTGTCTCAGCTCCTGGCTAATATTCGGAGCACGTGGATTGCTGGCATTGAAGAGGAAACATATGGGCGCCAAGCTATCAAAGTTGTCACTCAAGGCGGCCAGCAGGGAAGGACTTTGCAATATGGCTAAGATTGGTTCTTGGATTAGTTTGATATGAGATGTAGATGGAGTAGCCTTTTAAACTCACATATGGCTGGGCCCACGAACTCATCCTTGGTCATGCCCGTGATAATGGGTATCTTCATGTGATCGCCGTTCTGATAACTGCGCACGGGATCCTCAATGAGAAAACGTTCCTGGCCAAAGTCCGGCTCTATGACGGGCTTCCACAAAATCAATGGGTTATGGTGTCCAAAGTCGAACATGTGTGGCAGCGTGTTGGCATATTCCAGATAGTGTTTCTACGAATTGAGGATCATATGTATAAGAAAGATCGTTCTAGTGTATAATGTTTGACTATGAGATGCTATCTTAAATACATTTATTTAATTTGTGGGTAAGACAGCAGGTTATCTATGATTTATATCTTTTAAATATATTTGTATATTAATATAATTTAAATTAATAAAAGTATACTAATGACATACTATTTTTTGATTAGGGGCAAATTGAAAATTTATTTTAAAAATTTGTATTAAAAATGCAGAACAGATTTTTAATACAGAAATCTACACACATTTTAGATTTTGAGTCTCTAGCTCTTAAAGTATCTTATATCAATCAACTTTCTGAATAACTACTTCTTTATTTACCGTTCGTAATAAAATTATTAGAGATTAAATGGAGTATGTTAAAAAAAATATATACTGACTCTCAAATATCTCTTTAAAATACATCTACATTCCAAATTTGGTGTCTCTAGTTCTTAGAATATCGTGGTCTGATGGATAGATAGATGTAAATTGACCCACTTGTTTGATTGCCACAAAACTCTGATACACTTTTATTAATCAGTATTAGGTCCTTGTACTACTCACCCCTCTGAGGCAGCTCAACATTTCGTTGATGTCCTCCGTGTTGCAGTGCAGCAAAGCCGCCTGCTTTTTGGCCACATCCATTTGGTGCTGTGGCAGGGACCATTGACCCGTTGCGGCGCCACTCATCACAATGGCTCGATGGAAGAGACCCCGGGACATGGGGGAGACCATGTGCAGGGTGACAGCCATGGCACCAGCTCCATAGCCGAGCAATGTGATCTCATTGGGATTGCCACCGAATCGGGAGATGTGCAACTTCAGCCAGCGCAGCAATTGAACCTGATCCTTGAGTCCCATGTTGCCTGGTGCCTGCTCCGTGCCCGTGGCAAGGAATCCCAGTGTGCCCAGGCGATAATTGAAGGTAACCAGCACCAGATTGCGATCCATGAAATACTGTGGCCCCGCAAAGTTCTTGCTCTGTCCAGAGAGGGAGTAAAAGCCGCCAGGATGTATGAAGACCAGAACGGGCTTTTTGGGATTCGGATCCAGTTCGCTGGGCAGTTCACGTGAATAGATATTGAGTCTCAGGCAATCCTCGCTAACATCCTCGCTAATGAGTCCGGGCTGCGGACACTTGGGTCCATCGAAGGTGGCATCGAAGATATCGAACCACTGCTCCACGGGCTCCGGCGCCTTGAAACGCAGATTCTCCACGGGTGCCTTGGCATACGGGATTCCCCGAAAGGCATAGAAATTGCGTCCAGCCTGGGAGGGTAGAATAGTGCCTCTGATTTTGCCCAGGGCTGTGGTAATCACCAGATCCGAGAGCTCCTTGTCGCTGCCAATGGGAACATCATCGTCTTCATTCCAGTTCTTGGCCAACTCGCTGCTGTTTTGGCCAGTAGAAAGGCAGCTCCAGTTGAGCAGGAGAAGCAGTACAAACAGTTGCCACATTTCAAGCCAGACTGTGGATACTTGGCCTGCATCTACTGGCTTTTATAGTCCCCCCAGTTGGAGCTGGATTATGTCACATAAAATGCGCAAATTGATGATCTTCTCGTTTGACTTGCAAGTTGAACGTGGGCGTTGCTTTTGCTTCGTTTGCTTCCTTGTTCTGGCCAGCTATTCCCATATCCAATTGCCCAGTACCATAAATAACCCAACAGGCTGCATTCAAGTTCTTCCCACACACACCTTTCGCAACTCCCTTAGTACTCCGCCTCTTCAGATGCCTCCTCCAAACACAACCCACGTTTAGTTGTCTATTAATTTGTTATTGCTCCAATTTTCCCACGTGAACTTGTTTGCGTGTTTGCGGCTTATTAGATTAGACACCCGAAAGGGAACTCTCCTTCTGACCTACCCAAAAAAAAGAGGAAGGAGAGAAAATAAAGCAGGAAGGAAAGTGATCCTTAAATACTCGCTAATAGCGTTTAATGGCTGAGCATAAAAGGTGAGCACAAGTCATAAAGTTTTCCAGCACCACAAAGATGACACACCCCTCCCTCTCTTTCCTTCTCTTTCTCTCTCCCTCTCTCTTTCTTTCTCAGAGAGTCCATGCGTTAAAGTGTTCCCATTGTCTGCCTCTTCCGTTTGTTGCTTCCTTTCCTTTCTTTTCTTTTCATTCTTTCTCGACCTTAAATTTTGAGCTGTGTTCGTTTCAGACAAAAGCGTGCTAATTGGATTTATATTGGGTTATTAAGAAGGCAACTTGGTAGCAGCTACTCGTCCTACACTTCCCACTTCGCAGTGTGAAAAGGCATCTTGGATTGACCCTTCGGATAAAGGTTTCCTTAATAGATTAGCGAAGGATGTTGCTGGGAACTAAAATTGAAAAAAATATGAACTTTAGCTATATTGTAGAACTACCGAAAGTTGACTTAAACTAAACAAAGAGTGAGGCTAAGTATTTTTATTTAATCTATATTTAAGGGTAATTGCTTTCATTACAAATCTATTTATTATTTCATGTCATTTCTTTCAACTTAGAAAATAATTTAATTTTATTAAAAAATGTTTAGATTTTATCAAATCTTCCAATATTTTTTAAGTGTATTGAACAGCATTGTGTGCTTGGATTCAGGAGTACCGACAATTTTCAATTCAATTTTATAATTCAAATTTCTCTGAATATCTCGATATTCGTTCGCAATAGTCTCTTTCTTGTAGAGGCTTAAATAACTCAGTAACCCAGTCACAGTTTTAGAAGACAGGAATAAAGAGTTGAACTGGCACAACTCCTACTATTGAACACTCCAGCTCCCTCGCCAACTGTGGAGTTGTGTCTGCTCTGTGGCACAGTGTGAATAATTGATGATATTAGCTCTTGGTCTGGGCTTGCCTCGCCCAAGTAGTTGGCGGCGCAGCGGCGATCCTCACGCCCAGAGCTGCCCATGGCCATAATAAACATCTTGGCAAGCTGTGCCGTTGTTGTTAGACATTCTGTGGTCGTCGCATTACCAGGTAATTGTAACATCAGCTCTCTGGCTCGAGCTCTCGGCAGGTGACACAAATGCAGACGCCTCCGGAGCTGCGACCAGACACTAATGACCAGACAGACGAGGGAACATGAAGAAGAAGAAGGTGAAGATGAAGACGAGGTCGTGCCATGCGCCACAGGATGTGTCTGCAACGATGTCACGAGGTGTGAAGTGTGTGCAGAGTATCTCTGGGTCTGTCCCAGTGTGTGTGTGTGTGTGTGTGTGTGTGTGATTTTTTTATGACTCCTGCCGTGCCTCGAGCTGACTGCTCAAGTGTCTCCTCTCTCTGTGTGCTGCCCGTGGTGATTTTGTGGGTTTTTCCTATTAAAAAAGTGTGTTTTGGTTTTTAACTTGCAGTTTAAAATTTAATTAGTTGCCAAATATTGACATGTTGCCAGTCAAGTTGTTTGTGTGGTCCTGAGATATCAGATCTTTCGCTAGAAATATAACATAGTTACGATCTTCGTGTATCTATTTATCAATATATCTATTAGATACAAATCTAACTGCCCATCTATGTAGGTTTCCACATATTTAATCATCTATCCATCTTAAGCATCTTTATTTTGAGTACCTATAAAATATATAAAAATTAATTTTTAAAAATGTATTTCCTGTTCAAAATTATCAATCAATCTATCCGTCTATCTAGTAATCTATATACTTGATTATATATTTATCCATCTATCTAACTTATCTACCTAAATATCTATTAGATACGAATCACTGGCCGTTTTCCTGCCCTCTGTTTGAGTGTCAAAATATATAATTTATTGAGCATAATCATTAGATTGCATTGCGTTTTCCTGCCCAAAATTAGCATTCCATTCTATTTGCAACTTGGTTGCGCCCCTGGCCAGGGGATGTGCCACCTAAACAACCCTCCCCTCCAAAATCAAGCACAGGCAACCTTAAATGCACATTGACTAATGAAATGTTTTTTTTTTGGATTCGATGCGAATTCGACTATCAGAGAGTATCTCTTTTTGAGGTCGTTCTGGGCCAAATGATTTCAGTTATTTATGTGGCTTTCGGTTTTGTTCGCTTTTGGCTATTAAAAGGCAAACAAAAATGTGAACGGTATTTTCCATTTTCCTATTCTTTCCCCACTGCTTTTATGCCAATTTGCATTTGATAATACGCCCGCGAGTGTTGGCTAATTAGCGGGGATTTGTTTGTTCATTTTAATGGTCTTTCGAAGCGCCAGCGAGTCGTGTGCCCAAATATCAGAGATAGTCCAGGCAAAGGTAGGCACGTGACAAAAGGTGTTCCACAAAATATATAGCTTTGAGTTGGTTGCTGAAAACTGACAAGCGTGACAAGATATGACCACATACATATATGGGTATAGTTTGGTGGAACAAATGAATTGCGAGTATTGATATAAATTGATTTAGCAAATAAGATTTGAAAATTATATTTATGGTTATCCTATTTTTGTTCAGCTACCACAAAGCAGTCGACAATTATGTAGCAATTAATATAAGATTAAGAAAATATATACAAATGGATAAACTAATTAATAAAGAATTAAAAAATTAAAAAAATAGACATATAATAGACCACATTTGTGGTGAGTTTTTATTATTTAATTTTATATATACTATAATTCTTCTATTATATTTATAATGGCAGTCCTTATAAAACCTCTCAATCTATTAACAGCTGCTGCAAATAGTTTTAGCACAGTTAGCACTTCGAGAGGTATCAATCACATGAGCATATGCAAAAATTGCTAAGGATAAAGATGCGCACACACTCCACGAATGTATGTAGATAGATAATCCTCCCTGTTCAAAATAATCGGGCGCGACATAAACAACAATTGGCAAACGGTAAAAACTGTCAAAGGCAATTGTTGCAGTCTTTGTGCGAAAGGGCACAACAAACTGACAGACAGACGGATGGACGGACAGTTGATTGATCATGTGATTGAGGCCTTTGATTTGCAGTTATTCTAAAGGGGAAGAGAGAGAGAGAGAGAGGGGACAGCATCAATTTCGAGTGGAACGCTAAATGAACGTGGGAGTTTCCCAGTTTGCACCTTGACTAAATTGAGAACCCGTTGGATGGAGACTCTCCTGTCCGCTCCCTTGCTGCCCCTTTGGATGCAAAGCACGTGCCACAAGTGATGTGGCAGGCAGCGCGCCTAGCATGTAAATCTGCTGTGCGCCACTTGCAGCAGCCGCCAGAATAAGCGAGAAGTGCAGCTGGCTGCCTGGCGGCTTGCCACAGTCTTTGCCACTTCCTTTTCGTGGTCTGCTTAAGAATTGAGAGTTGAGAATTGGGAATTGAACCCGTGCCGTCTACGTGCCTCTGACTCGATCGTCATAAGTTTCAGAGCAACATTAATTGTTTTGTTATTATTTACTTTATTTCTTCTCGTCTTCGAACTGCATTCTGGCCAAGAAGCTGGCTAGCACCTGTTGTTGACCAAGGTCTGTGCACATTAATTGAATATTAATAAATTGTTGATCCTTTGATTTGCGCCTGCACTTTTCATTTCTATAATCGCCTTCATAATCGTCATCGACATCGTAATCATAATCGTAATTAAGTTAAACTTCAACATGAACAGTTCAGTCTTTGGCGTCTGCCAGTTGCCACAGTCGTCGTCGGCTGTGTTGTTCCCCCGTCCTTCCCTGCGTTCCTCCCTCCATCATCCTCATCGACGTCTTCCTTGGCGTAGGTCATGCGTGGTGCTGGCCAGTCGAATTGTCGTCTGAATCGGTCGCACCTAACTGAACTGGCGCTACGCTACTTCTGGTCACTTGATTAAGTCCAAGTTTATGCGGGATGAAGGCAATTCCCTCCAGATTACACACATCTTGCGAGGGGATGACAAGACCCAGAATTAGCTGACAGCTGGCAGAGATTGTTGAATCTTGAAGATATTATTAATGCCATAAACAGCATGATACTACAGAAAGATAAACAGGGAGAGAGAAAAATAACTCTCTTTTTATTTATACTCATATTTAGTACGCACAGGGTATAATGCAGATATCAAGACATAATCCATTATTAAACAATCTCTACTTTCAACGCCACCCAGTAGTCAAGCAACTTTGCTTATCTTATCAGAGTATCTGAGCTGGTGGAATTTCATTAATGGAGTTAAGATAAGAGTCGATGAGTAGCAGAAGCAAGGATGAAAGGAGGAGGCTGATCAACCTGGATCTTTTCATGTGCCAAGGTCATGGATCGATCTACTTACATATAAATATTTACAAAAAGCCGTTAAGTAACAATCAAAATCATATAGTGACAAAGAGGTTGGATGGCAAGTGATGCATATTGAAGGAAGAAGAATGTCAGGATGATGAACGTACCCGTTGCTTCTGATATGTAGCCTGTATTTAGACTTCATGGCATCGATTCAGTATGAGATAATCAAATGTTCTGGCCCGAAAACACATTAGTGTCAAATGGCTTTTGCCTCGGGCCACATCTCCTGTTGCCTGCTTATTGTTTAAACAAGCGACAGAACGCGTGGCCAGTGGACAGTATCGTTGGAAGAGTGTCGAGTCGACCCGGGGAACCTTCATTAAAATCATTATATTGCAAATGTGGCAAATTTTCAACAGTTCATTTAACTGATTAAAGTGTATGGTATTTTTGGCCAATTTTCCTGATGAAGAAATGTCCAAAAACCTGCGGCTCTACAGCTCTTTAAGCTTTGAGTGGCTAAATTACACTTGCCGAGCTCTATAATTTTGGCACCTTCTGCTCTTTTTTCTTTATAATGTGTGTTGAGAGAAGAAGTCATAAAATTAAATTTATGAGACATAATATTTATAATCAAAAAGCCTTTTGTTTTATAGCGTAAGTTGAGGCTCATTTCCAGAGAGAACAACTCATCTTTATAATTGGGTTCTAATCGCACTCATCGACCTCTCCTCCTCTCCTCTTCTCTCCTCTCTCTCTCTACGATTCTGATTTTGACTTCAGCTCTACAAAAAGCCATTAGCCTTCGTCTTTAAAAGACATTTGTCAAAAGGTTTCTCAATAATCTTATTGTTGTGGGTGATGTGTGATTTGAGTGTGTGTAAAATATTAATCAGTCAATAGGCAAAATGTTAATCCGCATTTAAAATATCCAACTCTTCCTATTATTGTTATAGTTGTTGTTGTTGTTGTTGTTGTTGTTGTTGTTGTTTCCCTTAATCTATTAGTGGACCGCCCAGCGTGTCGACCAATTAATTGCGTAAATGGAAAAATTGCCTTTGGCCTTTGTCTTTGTTGGGTGCCACAAGTCACACTTTGCTCGGTTGTGACTTACAGTTCAAGAAATTGATTGTAAAAGAAGGTAAGCTTATTTTACACGGTATGTCATCTTCAGCTATAACAGTAAAGTTATTCTTGTAGTATTATTCGTTAATATGAATTAATATTGGCTTTTAATTAGATATAGAATAATTTTACATAATAAGATTAAAAATTCGGCTGAAATACATAAATAAATATAATATTTTAAAAAATATGATTCTAAGTAAATAAAAAGATATTAAATTTTAAAATAATTTTTAAAATTTTCAAGAAATTTTCCTTTTACAATTCTTTATCTTTCTAAATTTCATTAACTCATTTAAAGTCTCTGAAATCTCTCAGTGCATAGCCTAGCTAATTAATTAATAATATTTCTGTTCAAAAGCGTTAGAAATCCATTTCAAACTATACCAATTTTTATTTATTTTAACAGCAATATGATTAATTTGATGCGCCAAAAAACAAAATAATTACAAAAAAACGAAATGAGGAAAACATACTTTTCGGTTTTCGAAGATTGAATACACTAAAAGATTGTATCTTAATGATATTGAAGCAGCTTTCAATGGAGGATCTTTGTTAGTAGGAATTGAAGAAGTGTTTGCCATAAGATGACAAAAATATATTTAGAATATATTTTATTATAATTTTTATTAAGAAATTTAATAATACCTTTTAGTAAGGGTATGTAAACCAGAAATAGTTTTGGATTTATTGATATTTTGTTATTGCTTTTCTCTATGATGTCTGTCTGCAATGACAGGCCCTTTTAGGAACAGCTTGAGACTTTTTCGAGCTGAGTTTGGAGCTCGATTTGGAGAGCACGCGCTCATTAGAGCACAGCCAGATTGCGCCGCTGGAGTTGGAATTGAAGTTGGATTTGGACTTGGTCTTGGAGTTGGACTTGGAGTCCGGAGTTGGAGTCCGGAGTTGGAGACGGCGTAGGGGACCACACCGAGTGTATCTACATTAAACAAGGCATGATTATAATAATGTTGAGCAATTAATTGCGAAAAGTCAAAAAGATGTGAGCGCAGCTGCAACAAACTAAACATTTACGAGCTGCCAACTCGAGTGTGTGCGCTTGTGTGTGAGTGTATCTGTGTGTACTTCTACCATTTTTGTTGCATTGAAATATGTTTTTGTCACCCGTATAATTTGCTGACTGGAGCGTTAAAGCGACAACAACGATGGCAACTGAGGCAACCGGCCAAGAGGAGGTAAGAGCCAAGAGCTAAATGGTAAATGGTAAATGGTATAAGGTAAAAGGTAAGAGAGCCACTCGGTGGCTGGCAGCCATTTGTGCTTATTGGTAGTACACATCTTGAGGCCCAATCCCGTATAATCAGCCCAGTTGACTGCGTACTGCCCTTTTAATTATGGGTCACAGTCAATGAGCAGCAACAGCAGCCGTCGTCATTGTCTTTGCATTTCTTTCGCATTTCCTGTCAACGCCACTTCAATTTTCACCTTAACGCCTATTTGCTCTGGCAAGTGCTTTTCAGCATTTCCCTTTTTATTCATTTTTTGTTGTTGTTCAATTTGTCCATTTACCAACCATTAGCATTGTCTAAGGCAAGCGTTTTAATTTAACTGGTTGCTGGTTAATTGTTAGCCAACTTGACTTGGCTACCAACAACGAACAACTGGACGCATAAATTTGTTTTATTTCATTTTGTTTCATTTGTAACGTTGGCCTAAATGCCGATGCGGGCCGATCAGGTGAAAACACAACATACTACCAATTGCTGTTCTCAGTCATTGCTGGCCATGTTATTATTTTCATTTGTTTACGCTTTTTTGTACGTACAGTTATTCTTTGCGCTTGTCTTTGTTCTTTATATCCTAATGCGAAAAACAAAAACCTGTCCTAATTACGGGGCGTCAGCTGAGAGTCACACAGGGTTTTGCATGTGTCGAACCTTTGGATATTAAGAAATGTCCAAAGGGGTTTCCAATAATAATGTAATTTTCGGAGGTACTCACATTTCGAGTGAAGCAGATTGCTAACTTGGCCAATGACTCTGATTGTACTTAATGTACTTAATCAAAGCACACATCATTTGTGAATTGGAAAATTACTGCATAAAACCCTTATAATGAAAAAAAAAAATAGAATAAATTTGATTTAAGTTCAAATTTTAATAATTTTAAAGCATAAATAATATTGTAAGCGTTTATAACGGTTATTGCTTGGAAGTAAATCAAAATGAAAAAAAATTTGGTCATACTCTGTACTTTAGATAATTAGAACATATAATATTATAAAGAAATGAAGTTATTTAAAATAATTTAAACAGTCTAGCAACTTTTTTAATTACATTTCTCTAATGTAAGTCCTAATGAAAGCTGCGCTGATAAAGAAATTGAGAGTGGCCAATCATAATCACTAACTATTTATACATATTTTTAGTGAAAGCATTGAATGTCTTTATTATTCATTAAGTTACTTATAATATTTATAATCACTTTAATTTCCAGAATTCTGCTTTAAATTGAATCATTATCGATTATGCAAAATTACAGACACGAGGGGAGAGAAAGAGAAGGAGGAGAAGAGTATAGAGGAGAGAGGGTTGTTCAAGTACTTGCTTGGCATAAAACAATACTCAAAGTGACTGATAAGCGAGCAAGCATAATAAGTAAGTAATTAAATTTTTAATGATAATTATCAGACATGCAACACACGCATAAAATAGAGAGAGAGAGAGAGAGAGAGAGCGAGTCAAGAACGTCCTCTGTCCCCTTGCATACTTCAAAACTCTCAGCGCACGAGAGAAAGAGAGAGAGAGAGAGATAATGAGCAATGCCGGCTGTGCAGTGAACACACTCCGGAGAGCTAAGAGTGAGTGTACTTGCACGTGCGTGTGTGTGTGTGTGTGTGTGTGTGAGTATTCGAATTTTATCCGACCAATCAGCGGCAGCTGGAATGTGTGCTGGAATTGCACACACACACAAACTCGCGCACAATGATACCGAGTATCTGACGGATACGTTTGCAAAGGCAAAGGCAACGGCAGCTGAAGCTGTAGCTGTAGATGTAGTTGTATCTGTAGCTCTGTCTGCGTCTTTAGCTCCCTTTTGCTCTTGGAGTTGATTATACGCCGACGTTTGTGGAGTTTTTGCCAAATTTATGCGGGTGGCACGATGATATTTTCGTCCCTCCGTCTGTCCCTGGGTCCCATTTTCATTTTCATGTCTATTCGGTGCGACTCTCAGCAGCGGCATGTTGTTGGTTTTTGTAGGTGGAGCCAGGCATAATCCAATGCTATCATTGTCATTGTTGACAAAACTTTGCGAGCGTCGTTTTTGTCTTCCGATGTCGAAGTTTGTCTTTTTTCTTCTGTTTTTTTTTGTTTTTTGGTTCTCTGTTTTGTATCTGGCAGATACGTAAATTTTACCCTGCTGCAAACACAGCGTGCACAGGTTGCCACAGTGAAAGGTCGTCTTCGTCGGTTGTCGCTATAGTTGTCGGTTGTCATTGCGTGTTTAGTCCGACGGTTGCTGCTCTTTTGGTATCCGTTAGGTACAGATACAATTGTGTTAATGCCATTCTTAAGTAGATGTCATTGCGACGGCATTCAATGTACATATTTACAATGGCCATGTGAACTGTGAATTGTGAAGTGCACATCAATTGGATAAAACCACAACAAAGCAACATTCTACATTCGACGCACTCTGGATTAGTCACATTTATTTGGAATATGGTTGTTTTGTAAGTTCTGTTGTGATCGATTGCAGACTCTCAACTCTCGACTTTTAAGCTCAGCTGAAGTCCCTAGACGCCAGACAAAGAAATGAGAAAAAAAGCAAAATAAATACCGATAAACAGCTGAAATTGAAATACATAAAAACAATACAGAGAGCAAAAATATAAAATAGCTAGAAATAATCACGATTATACCCTTTAATAAGGCGGTAGATACGCTTTTTTTCCAAGCAATTCCTTCGCCCCTTTTTTGATACAATTGTTATTTATTTTGAATAAATTTATTGGTATTATTAGATTCAAAACATTTCATATTTTCTGAGCATTTGGTATACACTTCAGCTAACATTTTTACAGAGTATGTGGCTGTTAAGAAATATAAATAAATAATTATAAAATTCGAAGAATTGTGCTATCAAACACTTCAGGTTTGTTTTCAAAATAAAATACCGAAATCGTTATAACCAAAATTTGTTAAATTTGTTTAAGAGAAAAAAAAACAACTAAGCTATGTTTTCGTGAAAATGGAAATTAAGTTAAAGACTCGATATAATATTTAGCTGATTTATAAACTTACTGCAGACTTTATTTAACTTTTCAATGTAATTTGTATTATTATATATAGAAATCAATAATTAGTTGCGGTTAGGAATATGTTAAGTGCGGGCTTAAGCAAAACACATTCAATGGACTTAAGATACCACACTAAACCGCAAAATCAAAAACTTCAAAATAAATAATATATTTTCAATAAAATTTCTTGTAAATTCTTATATAAAAATTGTTTTGACCGCATACTTAATCATAAAGTTAATTTTACAACGTCAAAATATATACATGTATTTACATATGTATGAATTTAAAAAGAAAATAACTTCGGCACAATCTCAATATTTTAATCTCAATAAAAAATCAGTAAATTGAACATTTATTGGTTTCTAAATGAGTCTTACACTTCATTTTAACTGAAAGCAAATAAGTTGCAAATTATGAGCTGAAGTATTGGCCATAAGGGATCAATTTGAAAGGTTTCCATATTTTCTTCAACTTTTTAGATATTTTTCAGATTTCTCAGAAACATTTTAGTAAAAACTTGTATTATACGCACTTATGAATTTTGGCCTGCAAAATTCAATAGCCGTCAATGTCTTATCTTAATTACTAAAAAAAAAGTTTTATATTTATGCGTTATCAGGGAAAGCAATTAAAATTTAAGAACAATTTCTGTGGCGCAACATAAACACAAACAGAGAGTACAGATATCACTATCGAATTAAAATAAATGATTGCTTGACATAATCTCAGCTCATAAATCTGCGCAAAAAGCACAAAAAATATCATAAAAAAGCACAATAAAGTTACAAAAGAAAATAGCTCCGAAGTGAGCAGAAAAATATTTAAATTATTTCAAACGCTTTATTATCATGCTGAGTTTGGCCTAGCCCTAGAGCTGGAGTATCTTAATGGCACTCGATGAAAAAGCCGCCGGGGGGGAAAGACCACACGCAAAGGGCCAAGAAAAAAAAACGCGCGGGGGCTGATCGGGCCAAGAGAAAGGGCCAAGACGAAATAAACGTGTGTGTGTGTGTGTGTGTGTGTGTGCTTGTCTCTATAAATATATAGAGACATATTTTGTAGGTGACAAAGTTATTATAAACAGCAGAGAATCGACTCGATTCGATTCGAATCGAATGGAAACAACGAAGTGACGCTATCAAGATCAGATAAGACCTACGAAGTGTCAAGCGGTCAATTTACGAACCCAAAACAAAGCGGCAAGCGGCATAAAATGCGTGAAACAGGTTCATTCTATTTGGAGGGAGGGGGGCGGGGGTTAGACCACCAAGCGGTATTCGATCAGGTATCAGCTTATTAGAGAGCCCAGTTGGGTCAAGCAGCCTGCTGACTTCTCAGTACACATAAAAAACAAAAGCAAATCCAGGCCGCAGGGCGCCCTCGCTCTAATGAGGAGCTGGGACAAATTTATGGCTAATTGTAGTGCCAAGGCCCACTAAACGTTTGACGCATAAATCGGAGCGTGAGGCTCCCACACACAGAGCGACTCGGAGTTTGACGATCCCCCCTCAAGTGGAAATTGTTGTGACTCAGCGCGCCGGCGCTTTAAGTGTCAGTAATATTGTTTACATCTTGGTTTACTTGTGGGTTAACTAGGCTAATACTAACGGTACCTGCCGTTCTACCTGACAGTTTGATGTTACCTTTAACCGATGCCCCCAGTGAGTTATGCGTTTCCAAAACATTTCATTTAATGCCCACGCAAAAAGTCATCGATATCAATAAAGTTCACTCGCCTCAGTTCATTGGAATCGTTTAGATTGTTGTAATTAAGATCAAAGTATTAACACTTAAACAGAGGACAGAATTGGTAGAGCTTCAAGTGCATTCACTTCACATTCAGTTAGTTTAACTGCCCTTAAAGTCACTCGAGGGAAGAGCTTCGCGTTGAGTTACCCGCATTGCAATGAAAGCGTTCTTCAAAATATTCTAATTTCAGCTTTAAGCGGTGTTAATAGGAAATTCTTATTTTTATGTTTTCAGAATAGCTTGAAGCTTTTTAAAAAGAAATTAATTAAGTTTAATTCAATTAAACCAAGACTCTAATTACCAAATTCAAAGTCTTAGCCATTTATGAATTTTGGGGAAAAATTCTTAGACGCATAAATTTACTTTTTCTGAAAGTATTTAAATATTTTGGGAGTGGAAATAGTTGTCCTCGAGTTTTATTGTTTTATCCTTTAGTTTTGTAAAGAATCTCATTGAAATGATATTTCAGAAATGGCTACACTTTCAAAGCGCACTACCAACAACTCTCACAATCCGAGCAACATCCCCAGCCACATTCTCAGCAGCAACATCAACATCAACCACATCATCAGCAGGAGCAGGAACAACATAATCAATCCCATATGCAGGGAACATCCACCTCCATGGCGATGACGACGCACAAATCGAAGCGGGATTGGGATATCAACGATGCGATCGTGCCACAAGTGGCAGACGTCGAGTTCGATGAGTTCAGCGAGTGGAGCGATGGACATGTGCGTCACATCTACTCGGTGCACAACGAGGAGGCCAAGAAGCACATCTCCGGCTGGGCGATGCGGAACACGAATAACCACAATGTCAACATCCTGAAGAAGAGTTGCCTGGGCGTCCTGATCTGCTCGCAGCACTGCACACTGCCCAACGGATCCAAGATCAATCTGAGACCCGCCATTTGCGACAAGGCGAGACGCAAGCAGGAGGGCAAGACCTGCCCCAACAAAAGCTGTCGGGGCGGGCGACTTGAGATTAAGCCATGTCGCGGACATTGCGGTTACCCGGTGACCCATTTCTGGCGGCACTCGGGCAATGCCATCTTCTTCCAGGCGAAGGGAGTGCACGATCATCTGCGACCGGATCCCAAGAACTCCAGTGTCTCGAAGCGCGCCTTCGGACGCGTCTCCCTCACGTCAACGTCCAGCAAGGCAACGGCAACATCCTCAAGGACGGCACCCAAGAAGTCGGTCATTGCGGGCCTGGTCAAGCAGGTCAAGGTGAGTTCCCCCAGAGATTCCAGTACGGACTCCTCGATTTCATCCCCTTTCCCCATTCGCCGGCAGCAACAACAGAATCTCATGGGCAAGGTGATCAAAAGGAGCACAGCGAGTAATCCACTGAGTCACTCCGCCCTGGAAATTTATCAGTTTAATGGTAAGAGACGCCTTCAGTTGAAATCTAATTGTTTTTCACAAGAATGCTATTGTGATGCAAAGGGTCTTCCCTTGTGACTTTCAAGAATCTAAAGTTCTAAAAAATCACTTCAAAATTGACAAAAACATGAACTTGTAAAGTTGATAGGTCAAAGATGTGACAAGCTTAACAGATTTTCAAGGCGAATGTTTCTGATCGACTTTCAATTTGTAAATTCAGTTCGAAAATAAATGAGAATCGATACTTTAAAGTTTAAACTCTTTGCAGCTTGTGGCAAGTGCACCACGTATAGTCACTGCACCTGCAGCTATCTGGAGGACAGCACACGCAGCCATGCTCTGAGCCAATCCTCCAATTACATGAGCAGCTCCTGGCCCCACCCAGCGGCAGAGTCGGCTCCCTGTGATCCCCCGGCGAATGTCTTCACGGTGAACCATCAGCACATTACCTACAATTATCCCATTTATCATGCCACTCCGGCGGCGGCAACTTCCGTGCCGAGCAAGTCGCCGGGCTTACCCTACACTTGCATCTCGGAGTTGTCCGCCTATCAGCCCGTAATCAACAATCAGTCCAATCTGTCCGGCTATGCCAATGCCAATTGCCAGCTGGCCTACGAATCCGGCTCTCAGTTGGCCACCCCAGAGCCGGAGTTTATCAATTACTCACAGATAAAGCATTTGGGCGGCACAGAGCCGAGTTGCAAGGGGGAAACGACACCGACAATCAAGTATAATGCGACTGTGGAGACACAACCGGTGGCAGGGTATGCGGAGGATAACTACGACTACTACTACAATCGCGAGTCCAAGTCCGACTACGAGTTGCAGCAACAGTTCGCCGCAAGCGCTGCCGGCCATGGACATTATTATGAGAGCGCCAATAGCTACAACGGCGTCAGTTACTTTGACACGGGCACAACAGCGCCAGGCAATGGCAGCGGCGGCAGCGCGAACCTCGATGTTGGCAGCGGCAGCAGCACGAACCTTGATCATGGCAGCTACGGCAGCTACTACGATCATTATGCCAACTATGAGCAACAGATGGCGGTAGCCGGTGGCTTTGCTGCCGCCGCCGCTGGTGGCGCAACTGGCGCCAATGTTGGTGTCGGTGTTGGCACTGTGGCAACTGGTGTGGCGCCACCAGCACCAACGCTCACATATCATCACCACCACCACCATCACTTGCATCACGCACAGGCACAATCAGCACATGCAGCCCATTGATAGTACTTAACGATCGTATTACTCATAGATCATAGTGAATAGTTCTTAGCATATTCTATGTTTTAGTCTTGAAATCCTGATTTCAATGTGTAGTGTTTTCTATTATTGTTTTTCTGTCGCAAAAATAAATTATGAAAATGTTGGTCTGTAAGTGTGTTGTATTTTAAAAAATTCCCGTATCAAAGGTAAGCCGAATTGTTGTTATATAATACTTATACTAAATTTGTAAATAATATTTAAATACTCAAGTCAATGACTTACATCCCATTCATTAGTATTCATTAGTATTAAAGTATTAACTAGTAAATTACTCAGACTCCTATTTTAATTCATTGAACCCTGAAAAAAGACCGCCAGTAGACAGACTGGCGCCATCTTTCGTATAAATGCAATGATTTAAATAAATCACGCACCTTGTAAATAAAAATAATATACTTAAACTTATGACTAGCAGCCCATTCATCAAGAAATCATTGTATTAACTAGTAAATTACTCAGACTTGGAGTTTAATTCATCGAAACCTGAAAATAGACTGCCTCAACGGCATTCTGCCTACTGGCGCCATCTTTCGTAAATAAGGGCAAGTAATGCATATGTGTATATGCTATGCATTTGAACCAATCTCACACTTGTTAACAGTTTAACTTTTAAAATTATTGTATAAAATTAAAATAAAATATTTATTTTCAGCTGAAAAGTTATAAATAAATTAAATAATATGAACTATGAACAACGCTACCAGTCAATTCACCACTCAACCAAGAGCGACAGCCTTGCCAGATGGGCGCACATTGGTGAACTCTCTTATTCCCCTCTTAAACTAACGCTCTCTTTGGCGTGGTGAAATTGTTGGGGAGTTAATGACTACGAGGTGTACGCGTTGGGCATTGGCATTCATTGCGTTAAATTCCCTCGAGTTGGCTGCGTGAGTTGTTCTAAGCTGTCCGCTAATTAAGTAAACTAAATAAAATTTCTACCGGTTGTATTTCACTTAACCCTAAAAACAACTATCAACAAAATGGTGTACGCCGTGAAAGACAGTGTAAGTACTTAAAAGAAAGATTTCACGAAGTATCTGTGACATTCCTACGGATAAATTTTTGTGCGTTAAGTAATAAGTGAAACAATAAACTACCCCTCCGACAGAGCCCTTCACCTTCTCCTTCATCCACTTCACTCTCATATCATTGCCATACGCTTTCGGATAAAAAAATACAGTCTGCTTCGCTGGCGATACAAATAATAGAGAAAAAACCAGCATATAACAATGATATCATCTCTTGCGGACAACCGAAAGCCATCGCGTCGCCAGAGAAAGTGGCAACTTTTTAAGCGTTTCAGATACATTCAGTAAGATAGATATATTAGCAAGTGAATCGTACGTATATATATCTAATTCTATATACTATATAGGCGGGCATGTGCTATTTGCTAGACAAACTTTGCTCCACTTCCAATTTCCAATATGATGACATTGCATTTTCACTATCAGCAAAGAGTCAGCTTGGGTTTATTAGTTAGACACAGGGTGTTACCTACACATGCATAATTACATATATAATTACATACATATATGTATGTAGTTCGACATACTTATACATGTACTTATGTGTATAAATGAAGAGATTACACATCGTTTTGGCGGGCGACTCATAAGAAAAAAAACCGGTTTAAATCTTGATATAGAGTCACCTCAGTCTGAGAATTAAGAAAAATTGCGTCAGTAGTTATTTTTTTAAATTTAAATATTCTATTAAAATGTACAAGCCACAAGCATACTTGGAAATTTTGTTATAATTTGATGACGTCACATGGTGACACTTTCAAAAGAAAATAAAAACATAAGATCTCTAAAAATAGAAATAATTTTAATAAAACTAGAATACATATGAATATGGTTTCCATTTAATTTTCAACATTCATAATGCTTACATTCTGATCACTTAATAATTTCATAATATTTTTTAAAACAATTAGCAACCATTTAATCAGCTTAAGATTGCGATAAATAACGAATTTCATAACAAGTTTGAGAAACGTTTTGTTTGAATATGTCAGCAACAAGTTTTTATTTTTAATATTCGTATGAATTATACCACATCCGGTTCCCTATTTCAATAAATTCAGTTAAAAACTGCTAAAATTTAACTCTTATCAAACTTGCTACAAGAAGTGTCGTTATGCTTGTAGAAAATTCTGCATATTCCTTAAAGATAGCTAATTTTGTGTGACTTTATTAAAAGAAGTATATAAAGTAATTTGTAGTAAATGTATTTTTAATAGTCATTCAAATTCTAAGAATTTATTGAATTAAAAACTTTTGAAAATCTAGAAAATGAATCATACTAAGCTATGACCAAATCTATACCCTATAAAAATATGTGGGTTAATATGGTAATTGATGTAGGCATATGAAAAACAGGTTTTCATTCCCGCCACATTTTATGAAGGTAATTGAAATAATTTACTTAAAAGATTTCTTATCAAGTTGAATATGCCGAATACTAGAAATATTAGCTGAAAGGGGCGTATATTTCTGGCGCTAACTGTCGATAGCTACTTACTTGCTGGTTAACCTGTTACCTGAACTTAATTTCATTATAATGAATCATTGCTGTGCTTGCCCGTGTAGACGGCCATCGCAATGTCGTGATAGAAATGACTACAATTAATTAAAGGTCACCTAGCAAAACGTGACAGGGCCCCTTTTCAAGACTTCTTGCCCGGGTTAGTAAAAGAAAAAACAGAAAACAAATCTAGTCAAAACAGTTGTTTAAGTGAAAGTGCAACCAGTTCGAATACGCCCACGTTCATGACCATGTTTTGGTAATTGAATCAGTTCGAGTTTTACTCAGGAATGAGATCAGAAAGATTACGATACCATGGAAT
Organism: Drosophila rellima; assembly: GCA_035043635.1. Classification (NCBI taxonomy): domain Eukaryota; kingdom Metazoa; phylum Arthropoda; class Insecta; order Diptera; family Drosophilidae; genus Drosophila; species Drosophila rellima. The sequence continues at coordinate 688,896 of JAWNMV010000312.1, read as the reverse complement.
GTTTTAACTTGACCTCAAGAAACACATGTAGGAAATAATCATAAAATTATTGAAAATGTTCAAGAAATTCTTTGCTGAAATTTAATACACAAGCAATGGTCAAATTAAAAATTCAATTCATTTCAAATTGCTGGAAATTAGCACAAGAATTTCAAACAAATTCTAGGCCCTCCTCATTTCCATATATGTAATGTGTAAGTCCCTAGGTATGCGAATAGACGTGTTCCGGGTCTAATCCCAATGATGGTAAAGTAATTAAGTAAATGACTAAATAACGCAAGTGGGCCACGTGGTAAATGGCTTGTATTTGGGTTGGTAAATAAAATAGACCAAATACAAATATTAAACTGCAAAAGACACAAACGAGTTGTGGGGCTATCGTTAAATTGTATATAATGTGACTGACTAACTGACTGACACATATATATAGAATAAATCATATAAATACTCGTATGCATATGGGGTTGCGGTTTTCATATACAAAAAGTAAAACTGAAACATTGTTCCTAATGCTGTTCAGTTGTTGTTGGGCTTATCAAACTTGTTGTTTGACTACTGATAAGAGCGAACGTGTTACAGTAGCTGCCAAAAGCAAATCAATAGCTGGAAATGCAAACGCATGCCCTAATGAAATCAGATTAAACTTGACTTGTAATTGGGTCAAGTGAAAATAAATTCAATAATTGTGTTACGACTGTTTTTCTTTTTTTTTGTTTACAGGACGACTTCAAGGCTCAGCTGACGAATGCCGGCGACAAGCTGGTTGTTGTGGACTTCTTTGCCACCTGGTGTGGACCCTGCAAGAATATTGCCCCCAAGCTGGAGGAGTTGGCCCAACAGTATGCCGAAAAGATTGTTGTGCTCAAGGTGAGTCTATTTTACTTGACACCGTCCAGCAAATAATTAAATCGTATTAACTGATTGTTTTTGCAGGTTGATGTAGATGATTGCGAATCCATTGCCATGGAATATGATGTGGCCAGCATGCCCACGTTCCTGTTCATTAAGAACTCCGTCAAGCTGGAGCAGTTTGCCGGCGCCAATGCCGCCAAACTGGCTGAAACCATTGTGAAGCACATCTAAGCAATGCCTCAAATGCTTGTTAGTGGATGGTCCTAAGCAACAGCTTTAACTGAATGAAAAAGACAATTCACTTAACGTATTCATGAGTTTCCTTTATGAAAAATGTAGTTAATTATATATGTATTCCATAAGTGCAAAGTTTGCCAGTGACGTGTCCAGCACATGCCTCAAACACTCAAACATTCAATCGAATCCCCCATTGCACGTGGTATTCACCCAGATGTAGAGCATTATTTGGAACGATTATCTTATTTGATGTGTTCAACACTGCAGCGCAGCATACAAAAGTTGAAAAATATAATATTTGCAAAAAGGTGGCTTTAAATGTAATTATACTTAACGTAAAATTTGCTTAATAATTTAAATATTTAATACGAATTCCTTTTGTAACGCTAAAAAATATTGTAACACATTTGTCAACAACAACAAAAGTAGCAAAAACCGAAAACAAATTAAATAAATAAATGTAAAACACGTTCTATTTGTTAAACTATTGCTTTTAACTAATTCACACTCTCTTTGTAATTGTCAACTAGCCCAGTTCTCTCTTAGCAACAGTTTATAGACCGTTCTTGATTAGATTAGTTACAAGAGCCGCGACTGGCATAAAGATAATACTCTTCAAGAAACCTTTAAACCAAAAGATAAAGTCTGTTTTGAAAATTAGATTCCAAAAATCCAATGTCATTAAAGGTCAAAGTTTCAGTACAATTCCAACCGCGTAGAAAGTCAATAGCTTAAATTATTTTGAGTTTAGTCGAAACACTCTTCATATAGCATTAGCAAGATCCAACTCGGATTTAATTCTAAAAGATATGATTTTGATTTTGTCGATTTTCTAACATTTTATATAGAAAACAAACATACTTTAACATGATCTTCTTTATTTTATCTAATTTTTAATTTATTTGTTTTATTAAATTGTACTTTATTAGCAATAATTGCTAAATTTATCAAAAAATATGAAAATTGAATTGCGCGCCAATCGATAGTTATCGCAGCTATGAATCACTCGCTGATAGCAAAGACAACCACCACAAGGTGCAACTCTGCGTCAGCTGTGACAGTGACTGTCAGAGACCCAGCCAGACACACACTGATTAAGCAAAGAAGAGAGAGAGAGTGAGAGAGAGCCATAGCGAGGCCAAACAAATAGGTAAATGCGCTCTCACCCAAAGTGGCGCTGGGCTGCGTTCAGTGGCGCTGTCAAACTCATCGAGACAACAACAAAATCGAATAAATGAAACTAACTGCCGGAATAAATAATACAAAATAATATTAAGCAACACTTTTTCAGTTTCCCTTGCTTTTTTTTGCTGGCTGAGTAGGGTAACAAATAAATAAGTGAAAAATAAATAGCATGCGACGGCGAAATTCTCGTGTTTCGGTTAGTGATGGTATGTGTGTGTGTCTGTGAACACTCACACACACACGCGTGTTTTTAATGTTATTTTTATAGACTTTTGTTTGGCGACAACGAGCAAATAATATACCTACATATTGTGCAAAAATAATAAAACAAATAGCGAGAAATAAGAAAAAGTGTAAAGTGCACGCAGGTTATTGTATAATCTCGCCGTGAATTTTATTTGAGATTTGAGACGGGAAACCGCCAATAAAAAAGTGAAGCAGCCAAAAAAACAAACAAAAATCAAGTCTATTCCACAAATGGCAAAGGCAGAACGGCGCTGTCGTCATCTCTGTTGTCTGCGCCGCAATCATCATCATCATCAGCTGCTGTCGCTGCAGTTGTCGTTGCCGTTGCCGTTGCCGTTACAGTTGATATGCGATAGCAGCTGCCACTAGGGCTGCCGCATAATGCCAAGTGCCCATTACCTGCCACTCGAGCCGCAAGCATCCGACGCCGACGACCAGGAGGACGAAGGAGAACACAGGACATCAATGTACAACAATCAGTACAACATACGCTATCATCCACAACTCGCGGACGACTACGACGTCGACGTTGAGGACGACGACAACGAGGACGACAAAGCGCCTACAATGGGCATGGGACCACGCTTAAGTCGCTCCGTTTCGAGCAGACGACGGTGTTGGATCATGCCGATAATGCTCCTCGTGCCATTCTGTGTCGTCTTCTTCTACTTCATGCTCAGCTCACAGACATTGGGACTGGGAACTGCTTTCACCGATGTCGATGATGACTATGAGCCGCACAATGGCATAGGTAAGCGGTGGAGACTAAAACTAAGTCTCATATAGTACCTTAAAGTACCCTAGCCGAAGCATCCATTTGTATTCAAATGTTGAATTTGTGCAACGACTAATTGTTCCACTGTGCGACGAAAGCTTTATCTTAATTTTAACAAACACATTTATTGGCATCTTCTCAGTTCAAAGAAGTGCTTCTTAATCTCTATCTCTCTCTCTCTCTCTCTCTCTCGCAATTTAGCTGCAACTTCCTTATCTTTGTTGCAATGTTGCAACTTTACTATGGGTTGAAAGTGAGTCTACCTGAGACTTTCACTTTTCAACTACTTTTTCAATGAGCATCAACTCTTCAATTGCAGTTATATTTTAAACTGTATGATATTAAAGACAAGTGAACAAAATTAGCTAGTCAAGGCAATTTAATTAAGAATATTTAAAGTAGTTTTCTGAAGGGTTTCTAATGGGTTATTAAAATCCACTCTATAACAAAACCAGTCCACTAACCTTCTGTTTAACGAGCAAACACTAGACGCTTAACCACACACTATCTCTCTCTCTTTCTTTGTCTCTCTCTCGCTCTCTCTCTCGCTCTCTCTCTCTCTCTCTCTCTCTCTCTCTTGAACTTTTACTTTACCCTTTCTTGGATGTCACTGTCAGTTTTAAACTAATTCGCATATCCCCTACCCTTACCCACCCCTGACTAAACGTTGGTTTGGGCCTGAAAGTGTTGCGGCAATCATTGCATGTAAGTTGACTGGTTTTGGTTTGAGTTAGTTAACTGTTTCTTGTTGTTGTTGTTGTTGTTGTCGTTTTTGGTGTTGTTGTTGCGCGGCTTGTTACTATTTATTATTTAGCCGTAATTGGCTTAATTTACTCGGCATTGTCTTTTGTCAGTTGGACATTTTATCGATAGACAGTTGCGTTATTTTATAGCCGCAACATTTACCGTTACGGAAATGTGGGTGCATGTCAAGGCCACATTTTCCGGTTTTCTGCTTTTAATTACTTATACGTAATTTATTAGCAAATTCTATTTCTTTGCTATTTCACCAACATTTGCCACCATTTGTTGCAGTTGATTGGGTCACATATCGATCGAATTCCTCTCCGGACGTATCGTTGCATCAGCGCACGAGTCCGTAACGAATTCGCCTTGATTATGTGTGTTTACAATTTCAAATGAGCTATTAAAACTATTAAAGCATTTCCCCATGATCTTTGTCGAGTACTAAAATAAATTGCAACAAATTTGTATACGAGTTTATGCCATAAATCAGCTTATGAGCATTTTATAGGTCAAAATAAACTAAAATTGATTTTAATTCGTATTTAGAAATTCGGGTAGCTTCAAATAAGAATTTATGAAATATTACTCAAAAATTGGGGCCATCAGCGTTACTTATATTAATGGTTTAACTACTGTGTGTTACACTATTTGTGATTTTTGAGTGCAAGGTCAACAAGTATTTGATGTCTTTCATGAGGGGCATTCACAGATAAGATAAACAACATGCTGCCTTATCATGGGACGGTGGCAGACAGCCTAACACGCCAACATATCATGTAACTGATGTTCGCTTAAAAACAAATACTTAAAACCGATAAGATAATTGAAACTAATTTATACTTGGTCGGAGCTCACTACTGCTGTGAAGACGGCCAACAGGTGAACGCAGGTGAGGACAATCTCATCAACCTGTCAATCGATTAAGTATCATTATTCCACATTGAGATTAACACTTTTATTTATTTTTCAACGATTCATCCAGTTAGTCGCTGAGCATGAACATCCCAATTAAATACTAGTTATTAATCTTTTTCCCCATACTCAATTGGGTTGGCATCTTTGCAATTCAAATATAATCTGTATAATCAGTTAATAACGTACTGTCAACTCTCGCTGTTCTCGAATACATCAGATATATTGCAGATACATTGTCTCAACTTCAATTCTACACCTTATACTGTAGTCTGTAGCTCACATTTTTTGTTTTTTGTTTTTTTAAACGTCAAGTTAATTGGCGTTTCAAAAGTTCTGCCCCACTGATGCCCCTCAATTAAACCCTCTCTCCAATTAAACCGTAAAACGTTGCCATTTAATTTCCATCGCTTGTGCATAATAATTTCTCACAAAATAAAGCGAATCTCTTATTTGCTCCGACTAAAATGTAGAATTTACGCATTTAAATGTGCTTTGTTAATGATCATCGGTTTCCAGTTGAATTAAAACAAAACTTTGAGCGCATTTGTTGACCGTACTTAATGTACTTTGGACACGGCCCGACCTTAAATTATCTATATAAATATTTAGTATTTGGAATTCTACATATGTGTTTACTTAGCCATTAAAAGTGAACCATAAGTTGGCATTGAAACGGCACGCGACTATTTAAATTATTGGCACGGAATCAAACGTGCGATCAAATCTAATAAAATGCACATTGGAAATTGTGAAATAATCTATCTAGGAATATCCATGAGTATGACTAACAACGACGAATATGACGAATGTTGTACGCTCTAACGATATTAAATAATCACAGTTGATAACAATTTATGTTATTTATTATAATAGTTCCTCTCAATTTCCTAGAATTTTAATAAGACTAATCATAAGGCTATTTAAGAATGTTTACATAAGCTTGCGAAAAAAAAAATAAACAATCTTTTAAAATGCAGTTACTCACTGATGTTCCGTGTTTCATCAGCTGTATTTTATTAGTAAAAGCGAAACTTTAGTTCACTATCAAACATTTAACGCTCATGTAGTACTAATTATTATGTCAAGCGTTTCAAGTGGCACTTTAGTCATATAATGAATGAGTAACATCAAATTGATAAAGTCAAATAAGGAACTGATAAAAAAATAACCCAAATTAAAGCTAGTTGGGGAAAAACTTATAGAATGGTAATCAGATATAGGTGTGCAAAAAATCATCATCATCGAAATTGTGTTCTACCAAATTACATATAGGACCAGTGCTGTGAATCAATCAGTATTTTTTTTATTGTTTTTGTGAGAGGTCTTATCAGCTGTATGGGGTCGACAAAGAGCTTGTGAATGGGAATCGAGAACCGAGAAAATGGGGGCCAAGCTCGATAATGAAGCGCACGCTGCGATTTTATGCAATTGTTGTGATATGCGCAAATACTCAAGTGGCGGTACTTTATTTATTTACACTCGGGCCAAACTCAAGTATGGGTAAACACTTAGGGGCAAACTCATACTTTGTGCTTGACAGACACAATGATTTCTGCCCTGTGGGACTGTGTCATGTGCGCTGTGCGGAGCATTTTTCACTCTCTTGGGGACAAGCTCATATTAAATTAGTTATTAAAGTGAGCTTCGTCTACAACCCATTGTAATTTTCATGATAGATGGCCACAAGCAACAACAATTACACGTATTACCGTTAATGCACACACAGGTGAAAATTATCAAAAGGCACATATCTTTATTTCATGTTTTGTCGCGTGTTTTTGGCTCTATAGATATATCAAGGGGCCCTTTTAATGGTCTTTTGGGGAAGCCCGAACACACATTAACACTAATTTGACAACGGCATAGGTATGACCGATGTTTTTTTTTAGTATGATACCATTCCTTAACCTACATTCCATTAGGTAATTGAATTTAGTGTAAGTAGAAAATGTTTCAAATGAGAGCGATTTGAACATAGATGATATCTATTTAGCTGTTATCAATATAAAAAGTATCAAGTTAGATACTTTAAGGAATACTTTACATTAAAATCAGTAAATGTCTATACATATTATATACAAATAATTCAATGTTCGCATATTGCGTAAAGAGTAAATTTCTATTTGTTGTATCAAACGATATACAATAATGTATACAGTTTGTATCTATACATCCATATTTGTATTATCTTTTTATAATTTATTCGAATAACTACACATTGCGTTCTCTCACGTAGCATTACACATTAGTCAAACGATGCTAGCCTATCGATACTGTTCTAATCAAACGTCTGATTAGCACATTTGTAGACGAATAAAATAAACGATATAGGTAAGTAGAAATCAGAGTAAATAACATAGTATCAGGTGGAGTCGGGTTTACAAGCATTTGAAATACCAATAAGCTTAACCCAAAAACAAATTATAAATGAGGTGATAGAGGTAAATGATTTGAGCTTGTAAATGAATGAATATTTATAAATAAAAGCAAGTATTTATATTGCAGTATATAGTATATTTCTGGGGTTTGTCATAAGTGAAAATTGCATTGGGCATGTGAGCTATTCGATAATTTATAAATAGCGAAGAGCTAAGAACTATACACAATCTAAATACATGGAATGATACATTAGTATAATCACATCAAGTTGTGTTAATTGCAAGTTTAACAAAGAAACAAGGGGGCTCCGCCCTCTGCTCGCTTCGCTCGCCTACCCCATGCTCGCGTTCTCAACCAAGAATGTATGATACCAACCCGAATGCATATTCTGTCAGTTGGGTTGAGATATCTTAAATATATTCTTTAAATCGACTCCAGGTGATACAATTAGGGTAAAAACATACTTCTGCACTCAATTTCGGTTAGTTTCTTTAAGATTTATGCCAAAAACTGCAAAATGCTCCCTTATTTATAGTATTTACATGGTATTCTTATAATTTGAATGGATTTGTCAAATCTTGACAGATTTTCAGAAGGGATGTTTTTTTTTTACCATTTTATCATACAAATATTGATATGGTATCAAAATTGGATGAGTTTGAAAAATTAATTTTTTTGGGAAATTTTACATAGTAACCCCTTTACATTTTTCGAAAATTTTCAAAAATTTTAAATGTTAAATTTATTTTTTAAATCGACTCCAGGGGATAAAATTAGGGCAAAAAAGTATTTCTGCACTCAATTTCGGTTAGTTTCTTTAAGATTTATGCCAAAAACTGCAAAATGCTCCCTTATTTATAGTATTTACATGGTATTCTTATAATTTGAATGGATTTGTCAAATCTTGACAGATTTTCAGAAGGGATGTTTTTTTTTACCATTTTATCATACAAATATTGATATGGTATCAAAATTGGATGAGTTTGAAAAATTCATTTTTTTGGGAAATTTTACATAGTAACCCCTTTACATTTTTCGAAAATTTTCAAAAATTTTAAATGTTAAATTTATTTTTTAAATCGACTCCAGGGGATAAAATTAGGGCAAAAAAGTACTTCTGCACTCAATTTCGGTTAGTTTCTTTAAGATTTATGCCAAAAACTGCAAAATGCTCCCTTATTTATAGTATTTACATGGTATTCTTATAATTTGAATGGATTTGTCAAATCTTGACAGATTTTCAGAAGGTATGTTTTTTTTTTACCATTTTATCATACAAATATTGATATGGTATCAAAATTGGATGAGTTTGAAAAATTAATTTTTTTGGGAAATTTTACATAGTAACCCCTTTACATTTTTCGAAAATTTTAAAAATTTTAAATGTTAAATTTATTTTTTAAATCGACTCCAGGTGATACAATTAGGGTAAAAACGTACTTCTGCACTCAATTTCGGTTAGTTTCTTTAAGATTTATGCCAAATACTGCAAAATGTTCCCTTATTTATAGTACATGGTATTCTTATAATTTGCATAGATTTGTCCAATATTGATGGATTTACAAAGCGGATGTTTTTTATACCACTTTTTTATACAAATATTGATTTGGTATCAAAATTGGATAGTTTTGAAAAATTCATTTTTTTGGAAATTTTACATAGTTACCCCTTTACATTTTTCGAAAATTTTCAAAAATTTTAAATCTTAAATTTAATCTTTAAATCGATTCCAGGTGATAAAATTAGGGTAAAAAAGTACTTTTGTCCTAAATTTCGGTTAGTTTCTTTAAGATTTATGCCAAAAACTGCAAAATGTTCCCTTATTTATAGTATTTACATGGTATTCTTTTAATTTGAATGGATTTGTCAAATCTTGATAGATTTTCAAAAGGGATGTTTTTTTTACCATTTTATCATACAAATATTGATTTGGTATCAAAATTGGATGAGTTTGAAAAATTCATTTTTTTTGGGAAATTTTACATAGTAACCCCTTTACATTTTTAGAAAATTTTCAAAAATTTAAAATGTTAAATTTATTCATTAAATCGACTCCAGGTGATAAAATTAGGGTAAAAAAGTACTTTTGCGCTAAATTTCGGTTAGTTTCTTTAAGATTTATGCCAAAAACTGCAAAATGCTCCCTTATTTATAGTATTTACATGGTATTCTTATAATTTGAATGGATTTGTCAAATCTTGACAGGTTTTCAAAAGGGATGTTTTTTTTTACCATTATACCCTTTTTGACCATTTTCAATGCGCACGGGGTATACAAATAAGTCATTGACGAGGCTACGAAAATTAAGGCATTTTGCATTGCCTACTTTTAGGCAGCACAATAAAATAATACTTATCTCTTTCCCATTCGCTCTTTCTTTCACTCAGATAGTACAAATACACACGCTCTGAATGAAACGCTGCACATTTGCGGCGAAAGCCATGAGGATGGCCGATTCTACATGCAAGATAAGCCACGCAGTGCATACGCACAGCTGCCTGTGATCTATTTCGTAACGCCCACATATCCAAGACGGGAGCAAATACCGGAACTCACGCGTCTGGCTCACTCGCTCCTCCATGTGCCTCGACTACACTGGCTGGTGGCCAATGATCATGAGAGATGTGATACGTACATGGATATATTACTGAATCGATTTGGTAGGTGAATTATTCGAAAAAAAATAAAGTCAAAAATAAATTATAAGAGTATATATATACATGATATAATAAAGTCAACTAAATAAGTTATATCGTTATAGTTATCCGACAATTGGGATTATTTATTATTTACTGTTTAATAATTTAATAATAATAATGAGTTAACTATTTGTTTAGATATACTTTGTTTCTCTAATTAATAATATGACATATTGGTCTATTTTTGAATATACTATATTTGGAATTGTTGTTTATTTTTACAGGTATACCCTTTACACATTTGGCCAGTCCCATGCCCCACAAGTTTCGTAATACTAAGCCAGCGCCCAGGGGCGTGGCAAATCGGCGTGCAGCGCTGCAATGGATCCGTCAACATAACCTCACAAATGGTGTGCTTTATTTTGGTGACGATGACAATACATATGATCTGAGACTTTTCTCGGAAATAAGGCAGACCCAACGTGTCTCCATGTTTCCCGTTGGACTGATTGCAGACTATGCGGTTAGTGGACCGGTGGTGCGTGATGTAAGTAATACTAACTATCCTTTTTTCCATTATAGCTTATTAACTAATTGATATTTTTATTCTAGGGTAAAGTTGTTGCGTTTTTGGACTCTTGGGTGGCCGGTCGACGCTGGCCCGTCGATATGGCTGGCTTTGCTGTTAACCTGGCTTATATGTCGCTGTATCCGAATGTTAATATGCCCTACAAGCCGGGCTATGAAGAGGATTTGTTCCTGCGCAGCATTGGACTGCACATTGATCAGATTGAGCCCAGGGGCAAGAATTGCACTGAAATACTTGTTTGGCATACGCAGACCAAAAATAAAAAGTCGCCCGTGGTGCGTCTGGAGAAGAAATATCTGGATGGACGCTCCAATTTGGGTGCGCTCTTTCGATCGCTCAAAGTAATGGGGGTGGCCATCGCCTCGGACAATGAAGGTGCGTCAGAAATGCAATTCCATCTTAAATATCATAATAAACTCTTATATTTTTTTCCAAACAGGACCTCTAGCCACGATTAGCAAGAATGGCAAGGGAAAGCCACATTCCTATTTTCTAAGCTGAGTTTCAGTCTTATAAGTGAAAGTCTAAGATTACTCATAGCTATGGAAAATTCTACAGTTTGGGGAGAGTTTATGCGTATAAATGTAGCAAGCCTCGTTTAAATATCTTGTCGAATTGCTTTGCAGTTCAAGTATGCCTACTCGCGGTTCTCATATTATTAATGCACTTAATAAACTAAATTTAGTTATACTGTTGAGTAGTTTTAGCTATATGTTTATATATGTTCGTATTGTGATAAGCGCGCATAACTTGTATCATTAAATTCCCTATAGACTTTGGCAGAATATATATCATATATTAATAGAATGCAAAGACAAACATATTTAGTTAGATTTATGATTATGCTACGAGTAGGTTGTAAAATGTAGCTTCAAAAGCTTCTAAGCGAATTTTCTTTGCTAAGCAACATACAAAAAATAAATCTTAAGGCATTATTTTTAAATATAATCTGAATTATAAGAAATGTAATCTCCAAATCGAAAAAATTAATATTGGGTAAGCCGTTCATTATTGAAAACTTTTTGGAGAAACAGCGACCATGTCATTGATTAGATTTTAAGTTACTTTTGCTTTGCTTAATTTAAAGACACAAATACTTTAAAGAACAACGAATATTAGTTTGTACACATTATTTATAGTTTTATGTTTGGCAAAAGCTAAAAACATATCGTAAATCATTTGCAAATCGAATGATGTCCAATTAATATGTTTAATTTTGTAAACAAAGCTTAAAAAATGCGGTCATCAGTTATCCTGTTCATAAACTTAAAGAAAATATCAGCTTTATTTCTAATAAACAAGAATCATCTAAGCGCTAGATATTAAAAGAATTGTTGCAATGGCACAATTGAAGTTGGACTAATATCAGGGACATTGAAAAATGAGCGTTTCAATAATGAGCCAAGTAAATACATGATAATGCAAGTACGATAATACATATGTAGGTATAAATCTTTTAACTGATAAATAATATATGTACTATTACTCTGCATAGCTTACTAATGAATGTAAAATATACAGTAAATAAAACAAATCCTTCCTTCTTAAAAACAATTAAATTTGATAAGATCTACATATATAATTGTGTATGGCCTTTCATGTTCTCGTAACAGGAATAAGAAATCTTGTGTCAGAAAACACAATATGAATAATATAACTTTTGTAAATGTGTGGACAGGTTGATCACTCAATTACTCCGCTTCTTTCAAATTGACCATAGAAATTTTGCGCTTCATATTTATTAAGAACGAAAAGGTCATACTTTTAGTCTGAGCATTGACAACTGACAACCATAAAATAGCAAACACTATTTTTCAATTAACTCGTCGACCTCTCACATTTCCGTCAGTCAAGTTAAATTTCAGTTGAGTTGAGTTCAAATGCCTCGCAGCATTTTCTGCTGGCTGCAAAAGCCGCACGTGAAAAAGTAGTTTCAGATAGGTATAAAGGATATATATACTCGTACAGTTATACCTACTCGTATGTATGTAAAATCAACGGGAAAAAAGTCAGCTGCATATATTTGCCCGCGCTCAATTGCAGAAAAGCTGGTCTCGTTGGAAGGCCGGCAGGATGGTTGTGCAACACTGAATGGCTCGAACGTGTTGCATATGCATCTTCTTCAATGTGAAGTTATGAGGCAAAGTTTCTTTAACAAACCAAAAACAACAAGCAGACATTGCACCATTGCGGTGGTGTTCCACAGCTTTTACGTGTGAATGAATATCGTGGTGTGTCTGCATGGACAACCACCTCCATTCACACAGTCCCACCGCCAACACCATTCCACTTTTAGCAATTTGGGGCAAATAAATAGTCAACGCCCTCCGTTCCCAGCTTCTTTTACTCCCTTAAGTTTAAGTTGATTTTATCAGAAAATACTCTTTAAGTTTTCAACTTTCAGGCTTTTTATGCTTTAGCTATAGCTTAAAATAGAGCACTTCGATTTCATTAATTCTTAAGTGGAACTGTCGAGTGGAGACCATAAATTAAAGATAAGTTATATTACCTGAAGATCTTAAAGAAGATGGATCCTGATATAGGTCTTTCCTCAAAGAAATTCATAATTGGAATTGTTTGCATAACTACTATTTATTTTTAATTTACTTCTCAGACAATATTACCTTCTCTAAAATCATTAAACTAGATCATCTCCCATCTACCATAATGAGATGAAGAAGATAATAATAAATAATAATCTACCACAGATGTACCGTCTATAGTCACGACAGAGGGGAGGATGTGGAAGGCGTCCTCGACACGGTATTCCGGCGGGACCATATACGTGCCGGACGCATACCGGAGTTGGTGGTTTAGTGGATTCAGTGCATGGTGGTGTAGTGGGTTCAGTACATGGTGATTTAGTGGGTTCAGCGCATGGTGGTTCAGTGGTTTTCCTATGAAGGAAGAGTCCTTTCCCATGGGAATTCCTCGCCTGAAAATAGAATTTCCAATTTGCGGTCCTAAACACCACCGGCAGTTGCGGGTACTGTCCTGAAAAGCTGTGGAATTCGTCAGTCAGCGTCAGCTACCTAGTGGGTCAAGTAGGCCAACTTCTAGCTCAGTCAGTTGAATTTCGCGTTAAAGCTAATTAAACTCAACCGTTGGCATCGGCGTAGACGTCTTCCTGCCGACATCCGGTGGCTTGCATACGGTTTATTAAACACACACAACTTAATGAGAGCAGTCACTGACAACAGGAAGGGGTTGCGATTGATGTGGCAAATGAAGTCCTTCGATGCAGCTGCCACCACGCGCTGCTTGTACATGGCGCTGATTTTGTGCCACTCCAACTTAAAATGCAAACCACAAGTCTGCTGTAGTCATCGGATAAGCATGAGGCTGCACAGATAACTCATACGCCGCGTACGCCACTTAGCGACCACTCTCATGGTAGCAATGGCGTGCGCTTTCGTGATAAACTGCAGCCAAAGCTGGGTAAAATAATAAAAAACATACAAGCAGGAAAACCAACACGGCATAGGAAATGGGAAACTCGCAAGCTTGTATATTAGAGATGAGAGGCAGCAGAAAACGACGAGTTCAGAGTGCTGAGTACAGAGTGCAAAGTGCAGTGGGCAAATGTCAGTTAAAGCGAGTGGTCAATGGGCAAGTCAAAGGCAGGTCAATTTCATGGCTCACTTTGCAGTTGAACTAAGTAGATATGAGTAGAAGACCTTAATATGTACTTTTCTCAAATTGAAATCTCTGCCTATCTGTGGTGCAATTCTGGATTGAGTGGAGTAATGTATAGTGATTTATACCTTTCGGCTATTGCTAATTATGCAACATGCAATGCGAGACAATTTCCAAAGTTTATACCTACATTCTTGAGCAGTATGATGAATAATTAATGAAATGTACATTTCTTGTTTTTATTTATCCCAACATATGTACACTTTCATAATGTAACTAAATATAAATAAATAAACTTAGACGAAGGTGGATAAGAGCACTGTGTTACTGCGTTGATATTTTATTTATTTGTTCATGTGCGAAATTCAGTATCTTACGGCTGGGCCCTGAATAGTTTCAAATAAATATTTAAATTGAATTTAACATTCAGCTTTTGGCTGGTGCGTTCTATAGTAAAAACCAGCAAGAGCTGCTTGTTTGACGATCAAGGCCTGTGTTGATTTGGTCTGATGAAAACACTTATTGACTTTATCTAAAGCCGTTGATCGCATAATGTCGGCTTTTAAGCAATTCCTAGCCAGAGTTTGTCCGAAGCTAACATTCACATCTGAAGAGGGCGGCGATGCTTTGAGCGATGTTTTACTGTTGTTATCCTTATCCATTTTATTACTGTCATCAGTTTTATTTTCAGTTGCAGTGATGGTAAATGTAGCTTTGATTTGATAGCCGCCAAAGGGTAGATGATTTTGTTCGGTTGGCTCAAGTGTTAATAATGCAGTATAGATCGCTGGCTTCGATAAGTCGGCTGGTTGCATTGGTAACACTGGCAATTTAGACGGATCTTCATCCTTGGCTTCAGTTGGATCTGGACTACGAGTCAATCTCAAGCGTTTGGAATGGCGATCATTACACTCAGATCGCTGGCGAGTCAGCCTTGGAGCCTTTGTACAGTGATCGTCGACCTTTGATGGACTGCTGTTCATTTCAAAAAATTCCGTTTTCACTCTTGGTGGATCAAACACTTCGCTAGTTATGTGATCACACTTGGATGATCTGCAGCACATTTTAAATATATCTTTTTTATGTTTTTTGGGCTGCACTCTAGAGCTACACATTTTTAAACCATTTTTAGGAGTCCTTTTGAGATCTACTTTGGATAAACGTCTGCACATCTTTTGTAAGTCTCTCTTAGTTCGTAAATATTCGAAATTTAAATTTACTGCACTATAAATTTGATTTGTTATAAATTCTAAACAAAATTAGAAATTGTGAAAGTCAAAGTATAAAACTAAATTGTAATTTTTTGATAAAATTTACAAAACTTTCAGAATGAGTTAAGGGACAAATCGTTAATGACATTTTTGGGAGCTCCAACTAACAGTTTCACTCTGCATACCATTTATGCCGTCCTGTAACGTTGTTTATTTTATGATTTCAACGAGTCAAATCAATCAGCAGTGACGTCATATCAGGAATCTAATGTCATTTATCAAGGGACACACCCAACTCCTAAACCAGGTTAGCAATCGACCATTTTAACAAGTTAATTTCACAAAATTCGTGGTCGGAGTGCTGCGAACAAACAAATTGTGTGGCATTTGCTGTTACCATTTGATGGGGCCACGTTGATGACAGCAAATAAAACAACAAATCAATTGTAGCAACAACAAAGTCAACATCAAATATACTGATATAGTTCGGATACACGTAGAGGGGAGGGAGCTGTTTAACCGCCAATCAAGGCGTATATGTAGTGCCAATAGAAGTACAAAACAAATTGAAAATTGATTATTGATTGCTGTGGCTACAACCATAACGACAAGAGCGATAAATGCAACAACAATAATGTGGAGATTATTATTACTAATCCTATGCGTGGTTCGCTAATTTGACACATGGTCAGTGATCCAAATTAGGTTCTGTTCATAAATCCAATGAATACCCAAAAAAGCAGAAAAACAAAGGTATTGATTTCGGAAAGATTCTTGAAATTCTTATATTGAAATTCTTTAGACCATTTGCAGAATTTTTACAATATTTTAATAGTCTAAAAGAACATTCAAAGATAATAATAGATAGATAGTAATAGTAATTTCATTACTCTAACAACTCTAATCAAACCGATCCTTTGCCTTAAACAAGACTTTCCGAAACACTACAACACTTGAATATACATACATATATACAAAGTGCCTTAGATAACTTGTCAATAGGTGTGTGTGTAGAAGTGTATTCAGCTTTGGTTTCATTTGCATAGTGTTAATACTGGAATAAATTGTATTTATATATATGTGTATACGCTCACACATATATGTGCACAAATATAGCACTTACACACGCCTGGGGGCGTTGGCCGACATACAAAAACTAATTACATGCCACAATGATTACATTTTACAACACCAGAGAGCCTTTTGGCGAACAGCAACAATATCAAATATCAACATTTGAGCATGCACGACTAGAAAATATACAGTTGGCAACTATTTTCATTTAATTGTTGCACCCAATTCTATTTTGATTTTGATATATATTCACTCGATCATATGACACAGAAGTCTGTCTATGGCTTGCAAAACATTTCTTTCAATTATCTTATTGGAGACTTCTTTATTGAGTAGTTGTAATTTTTTCTATTATTGGTTTTGATTACAAGTTCCAAGTTTAATTAGCTCAGCTATTTTTTTAAATACCCTTTATGTGCATTTTTATTTTCACAGGGTATTTAAAATGATAACCAACAAGTGTTAAGCAACAAAACTAGTCTGAAAAAGTAGTTGTTGAAAAATATAAGAGCTAACTTGCTAATTTCCTTTAAAATTTAATGCCTATTTGTAATTTAATTAGTTTCGTTTAAAAAGAAAAATACTTTGGGCTTAATAAATACCATTTTCAAACTATGTGTAATAGATTTCAACTCATATATTAAGTTTTATATTTATATATAAAACAATAATTTTAACTTTACACTACTAAGGATTAAGCCAGTTATTAAAATGGAATTAAAGATATAATGTAAACTTTCAGAATGGTAAATTGTAGAAGGCACCAGAACCATTACGCATAGAATTAAGAACGGGAAATAGAAGGCAAGAAAGAAGTTAAAAGAAGAAATTAAAAATTATGAGAGTAATTGCACGGCTGATTAAAATTATATTTGCCATCTTTGGATGGATTTTATTTCCCACAGTGCAACGCAACTTGGCCAGCAAATTAAAGTGAGCCAACAGCAAGCAACAAGCCACAATACGCATAGAGGGAATCAACATAACTTCAGAGTATAACCACCACACTCTATTTGATATACAAATAATTTAAATTATTGGTCAACCAACAGACAATGCCAACAAATGATTGCTCAACACGCGCTACATGGTTTATATTTTAATTATAACTGCAGGGCACGCTGACAATTCTGTACGACAGCAGACAAAGTTGAAATTAAATATTAATAAAAAATATGAAATTTACTCCAATCTCAATAAGCATTCCATGTCATATTTTAGTATTATGAATTATTATTATTCTTATTAAAAGTGGATACTCTCACCTAAATAAATTAAATTTTACAGCCTATATATATTACAATTCATTCAATAAATCATTCCGTAAGAACATTTAAAATTGTATATTTCTAAGATATACTTTTCTTTTTAGTTCCGAATAGAATTGGAATAAGAGACTAATCTTTGCCAACATTTTGTGCTCGTTTGATTGAAATTCTGTTGGATTCTGGACAGCGTGACAATGGCGCTTTTGAGTAATGTGCGAAAATGTAATTTAAAAATTAAAATAAAATTTTTCGAAAGCAATTACTGCCAGGCTACGGACTGTAGACTGTGAACTCCGGACATTGGACTACGGACTCGACTCGATTGTCATCGAATGCATTTGCAATGGAAATACTAGCATCGATGCCAATTTCATTTCTGCCGAGACCGTATAAACCGGGTCGACGGGGGTCACCATTGAAATATAGCAAAGACAAATTATTGGTTTTTCTTTGAGTGTGCTTAAAATGAGGCAAACAGTTTAATTAAAATGAAGTGGTGCAGTGCGTGCGAATGGCAATTCAAATTGCGGTGACATCGAGAAATTGATGAATGCTTTTGCTTTTTTGGGGTAGCGGCAATTTGGCAGACGATGAAGAAAACTATTATACAGGACCCATTAAATGGGTCGTTAATATTCCAGGCATGGCATTTGAAGGTATAAAATTAATGATTAATGCTTTGGTAAACATGTCACACAGACAAATATAATTTTAAATTAAATTGAGGAAATGCAGATTGTTTAAATATTCATTATGTCTTTTATTGCAATATGTGACTGAACAGGTAATTTTCGAGCAATTCTCTTGCTCAATTTAAGTATCTCAATAAGTTTGCCTTTCACCTTTTTTTTCTAATTTAAAAAGTTAAAAAAACAGTCAACGGGTAATAAAATTTATTTAATTCCCCACAGTTTCACTTAATGAAATTTTCAGTTTTTTATAACTTGTCTAATGATATCATTCACATTATTAACTATAAGCTGTTATGTTGATAATTGACTTTAATAATCTATTAAGCTAGAAATTCCTATCTCTTCATTATTTCAATAATTAAAAAATCATTCTGATATATACATATTTGAATATATTTTATATATTTATTATACTAACAGATTAAATCTCTTGGTTTTTGCACTCGGTTAAAAAAACACATCAATCGCCTTAAATAAATAAATAAATAAAAAATGGTAAATATTAAAAAAGGCATTGCTTAATCGCATATGAAATGCGCACATATTTGAATATAAGCTCAAATAGCGATATTATTGAGGGACATCAATATAAATTCATTTAACAAACATCGAATCAATCAGTTTACCCATATCCGAAACTCTGCGACCCCCTGACCCGCCCTGTTAATTTGCGTTCTCATTTTAAATGACATCCATCGCCATATGCAGCACGTTTATTATGTGAATTTATCACATTACTCAAACAATGTGCGTTTAACTCGGTTTAACACGCATTATAATACAGTCGATAATGCATCAATGGAAATACAAGCCACAAATTATTTAATACTCTTCATTCTGGATTGTTCAACACCTTTTTTAATATTCAATGACAGTGTAATTTCCGTTTCAATTGCAAGGGTAGAGATCGTAAATAAATTCAAATTTTAAAAGTCCAACAGGATATTTAATGATTCAGCACACAGAAACAACACAATTATGCAAATAAATATAAAGTGCTTTTGAGAAATAATCACTTGAATATACTTCGTCTTTCTATCCCATTGGAAATAACTTAAAATCAAGCTTCTATAGTGTGTAAAATTAAAATAAATGTCGTATAATATTCTAAAGTAAAAGTAACAATCAAAAGCCGAAGTTAAGCCATGAAACTCGAATTTTCTTAACTTCGCTCTGAACTAAGTCTTGTTACCTGATCAAAGTAGTCTTTTGATGATTTAAAGCAATTTATTTATCTCAGCATTTTTAGAAAATTTCAGTAGATCAGAAAAACTATTTATCTAGAGTGTATGTTCTACACTCTTCCTTTCGTACTTATGCTATGCTATGATTATTTTTGATTATTAATGCTCCGTAAGGCTGCCTGGCTAGTTTCAGTATACTCTCAATGTATATAACATAAATATGTATGTAATTCTTCTCGACCAGCGGACTGGCAATGAACATTGCGAACATTGACGACAAATTGTCGAGCTGGTTGTAAGTGCTCGTACATATTTATGTATAAGTGTTGTTATGGTCAAATTTCGCCGCTTGTTTGTTGCAGCGAGTAAAGAGAAAATTAATAAAAAGGAAAAATATTTAAGCATTGCATGTGTGTATGGGCAGACAACGTTGTTGCCATTTTATTTTCGTAAATATGCAGCATGAGTGTGTGTTGTCTGCGTTGTTCGCGATAGCGTGGCGTATACGTAATTTGTGTAACACGACTATATGTACCATACACACAACTACATACTCTATGTAACCGAGTCCTCGCATAGATTGCCACCCAAACATGTTGTGGCCAGTTTCGCAGGAGAATGGCGTTTGTCTGATGATACTTTAGGGAGTTTGTATTAATTAGTCGGGGATTCTGAGCGCCTACCGGGTGTAAGTTGCACTAATTGAAAAGGGGGGCCTTACTCGGGGAATATTATCTAAAATGCAACAAAAAAAAAAGGAAAAAGACTCAGATTTGTAATTTGAGATTTAAAACTTAAATTTATCTAAATGATAAGCATAATATCTCTGACTATGACATTTTAAGTTTTCAAAGTCTAAAATGTTCTTCTACAAAATTATCAAAACTAACAGAAAGCTTTGCATGAATCTTAATATTATATTATATTTTGTATGATCTGAAATTAAGAAAATCTCCTTGCTCCAAGGATGCAAAGGACATCACAATGTCGGGCAGCCCTACCCCAAGAAACAAAACGAACACTCTTTCCTTCATACGTATTTAGATACACATAGATTCGCATTTCCTTTTGGCACGACAAGCCATTCAGTCAGCTGTCGTTGCCATAAGTGACCAATGGCTAATGCCATATGGGGGGGAGTGAGTCTCCCACATGGCCCAGAGTTGGCTTCAATGTCTTTTCTAAGGATTCCCGCACTGGATACGAGGTAATGTAATATTGTCGCTGCTGCTGAGATAGTTTTTATTTATGGATCACGTCCAGAGCAAGTGCTTGGCTTGGCAACTCTGACCAGTTGTTGCGCTTCACAATTGTTTCTGATTTGGCGCAGGATGCTAATAACAATTTTCCCAGCTGGCAAATTGTGCCAGCGAGAGCGCTTAAAAACTCATTGAATAAGGCACACAAATGCGTCGATTTTCCCTTTTTCCCTTTTTCTTTTGCCTTTTCTCGTTTTGCAGTCATTTGCTACTTAAGCACTTTGCAGCAGACTGTGGCAAGTTCACACACATCCTCAGTTGGCGGCTGATGAAGTATATGCTCACAACTGTTACCTCCGGTTCGTACTCCGGCTTGTACTTTTGGGCAACGTTTCCTCAATAATTTTAACCGGCGGCTGTTCAACAAACTTCACCGGCTCCATCGACTTTCTCTCTGTCTGTCCTTGCAACGTTTGCGTTCGTCCTTGTTCCTTTCGCAGTTCATGCAACCTGCAGGCGGGCAAACAAGCCCACAGATATGTACACAGCGAATCAGGAGCTGCCTGCATTTTATTTCATTTCCGCCATTTGAAAATTGTATAAATCTTTATATACATATATATATTGAAGTACTGATATCTGAAACGATATTGCGGCTGCGTATTCGATGTCGGAAATGAAAATGCCAAGTGAAACTTATTTGATTTGTGTATTAAATGTTTGCGGGGCTGGAGAACAACTGAAGAGGATACTTTTCTGCCGATATTATTTGAAAAACGCGTGCTCAAAGTTTCCAGTTGTCTTTTCTTATTTATGATCAAAGTTTCTGACTTGTAATTGCATAGTTTTGCTTTGACAAAGTTGTCTAGAGCTTACAAGTGATTTACGTTTTTATAATATATTTCTTGCGCGATTTTAACGTATACGTAATTTTAATTGTAACTAAAATTATATAAGTTTATAAAAAATCTGAATGACGCATTTAAAATTAACAAAAAATTTGAAAAAACGTATTTATTAATAATAAATGTTGATTTTTTTTTCTTTTTTTTATAACTATTAAAGAACAATATTAATTTAAAATTTTGAAGCAATTAAACTGTAGTGGCTTTCAATTAAAAGGGGAAATTAAGATGAATTAAAAATATATATTCAGGGCCTCTCGCACGTTCATTAAAAAAGTTTTAGGCCAAAAGCAACACGTAGCAAGCAAAACTTTGCAATTGTCAAAAACTGCAACAAGGATCTCAACCGCAACAGCACAAAACAGGAGAAAAAGGAAACAAAAATAAAGAAGGCCAAAACTGAAAGTTTCTGCGAGTCAAATGCTCGGCAACTGAAGCTGCACATTCTTAATAAAAAGAAGCAGGCTCAAAACCCCTCCCTTCCGTCCCATTCACATTTAATGTCATCTAAAACTGGGTACTCCAAAAACTTTGACATCTGATGCCAAAAAAGAGCAGAGACGAAGTGAGTTTTCGCAAATTAAAACAATGTCAGCGACTTTGATGCAACAATTTGTAGCATTGGCGTTGATTAGAGTTTCCCTTGGACCACCCGAAAGCGAGTTGGCAACACGCCCAAGCGGCAGACATATTAATTTTTTATATCCGCTTTGGTCAGGGCTATTCAGAACTTATTTTTTGTCTGGCATGGTCTTTATTTTCATGCCAGAAAGAAAGAATTAAACGTACGCCTAAAATCTGTTTTTCTTATGTCCCATAACATCGCGAGAAAATAATGAGTTGAAGATATAAGAATTTTGTTGCCACTTATTTACCCGGTCCTCCTATTCATATATTTTCCACAGTGTATTTCCTATTCGTGCACTCGCAACTTATTCGGACACTTTGTGCTGCATTTTGTATTTTGTATTTCTCTTTCATTGCCGGAGCTTTCGTAAATCTTTCATCAGTTGCCTCTGATCCGCCGCTTGTTCGGTTGCCTGCTTCGTTCCTCCCCCGTACCAAAAGCTGTCACAGCTGTTGGCGTAATTTGTCCTCGTCCTTTCATTCCGCTTGTCGTCCTCTCTCCGAGCACTCTTCTTTCATTCCGCGTTCTTCTTCTGCTTGTCACACTATTTATGAGTTTATTATTTTTCTGCTGCTCTATTATTCGGCTGGCACCCAGCTCAGAGCTCTCATCTCTCATCTCTCATCTCCCAGCTCGCAGCTTAAAACTTCTTTCATTACAAGTGCTGCGATTTTTCATAGCTTTATTTTTGCTATTTCTCTATTTTTTCATCCACTTTTTTGTGTTTTTGCGGTTAACATTTTTTACCCTTCGCTTTTATTTTGCTGCTATTTATTTAGTGGCTTTATTTTTATTTATTTTGTATTTTTTGCTATTTTTCCAGCAGTTGCTTAAATTGTTTGCAATTTTTGTCAGTGGCGGTTGCCACTGCGTGTTTTATTATGACAGCAGAAGGCGACGGCGACGGCGACAGCGACGTCGACGTCGACGCTGGCTAGATAAATAGTTGTTCTCTTTTCTGCGTATTTATTATTGTTGCTGCTGCTGCTGCGTTTTAATTATTGCCATGTTGGTTTTTGGTTGCTGCTCGTCCTGCCACAAATAAGAAATTTTTGCCAAAATATTATGAGCAGTTCGCAATTTGTTGCAGCCAATTTTCTGCTTGGTTAACTTGCGGCTTGCTCAACAGCAAGGACACTTTAATAGACACAGCAGAAAGCATTCGAAAAGCCACTGATAAGCCAAAAATGTCGTCCCTCTTAAATAATTTACATTTATTTTGCTAATAGTTTTTGCGACATTATGAGCGTGTACCAAATGAAATTCATACGATAATTAATATACGAAAATAATACCAAATATTTTGTGGTTTTATGTATTCTAAAATATTAATTTATTCTTAAAAACCTTTTCGCTTTTTTAAGAATTTTATACTAAAGTCGCACAGTTTAAGTCTCATATTAATTTCCGTCTTTATTTAATGCTTTAGTTAGAGGTTTTATAAACTTTAAAAAAAAAAACAACATCTTCAAACTCCAAGTAGCTAAAGAAATGGCTTTAAATTTATTATGCTTCATTTAAAGTAACTGTAAGAGTAATTTCTCAGGCACCCGCGTACAAAGCTCTATACCATAAACTATGAAATTTCTTGGCTAAAGTTTACAATCACTTGGGGCAAATGTCGCTTTCCGCAACTGAACTCATCACACTCGAGTTCAACTTTTGCCCGAAAATCAAGCCAAGCTATGTGTTTTACAACTTTACAAGATGCCCAGGGTGTAAGGGAGTAAAGTTTGGAAAAAAGATTTCTTTCAAAGTATTTACCACTTATGTATGTATATGCATAAAATGTGCAACAGACACAGCGGCAAATGTTTAAGCATTTATTTTATTGACTTCCAAAGTGGAAGAACACTTGCAACTAAACAGTTGTAAAGTCGACATCAGATATTTGACAAACGAGGGTCGACTGTGAACAATATTTAGTTACACCTGACCTAGGGTAACCATTTGATAATTTTGCAACTTACTTCACAACTTATTTGCATATCAAATAAAAAGAGATTGTAAATAATAAACGAATGGCAGATCAATGGTTAAACTTCTACGCACGAAAGAAAATTCAAAAAAAATGCTGGCCACAACATTGCGTACCATTTTTTATCAATAATCTTTGAGGTTTGTTTTGTACACAGACTAGAGTTGTTATTTAAATTTACATACCCTATAGCTAGCAATACAGAATGACAGTACTGGTTGTAATGATAGCACAGCATTTTGTTTGGGATAACTTAAAAAGTGCGAGCTAAAAGAGAGAAAGTAAAATATAATGCGTATAATACTTTTATAGAGTATAGAGTATCTCCTAGTCACTCAGTCTAGTCTCCATTTATTTCATGTTTGTTTTTATCAGTTATTGAAATAAGGTAGCTTGTTTTTTCGAGCAGACAATATCAATTGGACGAGGACAAAAGCAAAGGTTGCGACAGCCGTTACAGGCAACATCATCAGCAACAGGAAGATGAAAAGAACAGCCATGGGCCAGTCCTCTCTCCCCCATCCCCTTAACAGATGTCCATATTGTCTTTTTGGGAAACCAATATTTTGAATATTTTTGCAACGTTGTGTTTTTCACGACCTGTTTCTACCTCCAGATTTTAGTATATAACTAAACGCAGGTCCATATTTTATATATATAGTTCTTATTTATGTTGTGCTGAACCACAAAAATTGTTGTGTCAATTTTATAAATAAGAAATTTGTGCTGATTGGGTTGCTTTGTAGCGACTGCGTTGAAAGTGAGATTTGTGTGACGGAAAATCAATCTGCTGCGATGGTCAATAAATATAATAAATGCTTATGAACATTTCTAAAATTAATTATATTTTGTTTAAGCGAAAGGATTCGAATAATTCTTACAGTCATACAATGCCACACCTCTAATATAACAAATAAAGTATCTAATTTAAGTTCTTATTACAAGTACTTTGCGATTTTCGTTTTCAATTGCAATTCGCTCTTATGAGAATAAATATTTTGAACCTGTTTCCCATTATATAGATCCATATTTTTCAGAATTAAAATTAATGTTTAGTAAATAGTCGATGAAAATGTAATCTATTTTAGCAGCTGTTTATATTTTGAAATGACACAGAGGTAGGCTTTTTTTTACAATTTTTCCGGACATTTGACATGTCGGAGCTGCTATCATTATTGATGTGCTGACTGTGTGACTGACTGACTGGCTGCTTGTTGATTTTACTATAAAATAAATACGCGCACAGCGGGACACCGGGGCAGAGACAAGACAGAGCAAAATAAATAGCATAAAGTCCAGAACTGATAAGCTAAAACGGACGTCAGTTGACATACGACAAAAATAAGGCGTAACCGAATGAAATCAAATCAAATCGAAATAGAGAAGCCGCAGTTTTAGATGCTGCTGCTGCCGTTGGCAGTCTTTGATATATGGACAGCTGCTGGCCAGAGAGATACAGACATAACATGGTATATGTTGATGATATAGGGGGAAAAGTCAGTGATAATACAAACTGACAGCCATTAGAATGGCACATGGCATGCGTTTGATATACGCGCGGCAATTTTCATTCATGCAACGGGCCGCAGTTTCACATCACTTCTAGTTCATTCACGACAAACTCTGTCAACTGAAACCGAAGCCAAAAACGAGAATGAAATTACCGAGACCCAAAAGATGCTCGAGCCTCGAGCACAGACAACGTTGAACGTCAAGAGTTGAACGCTGTTATCTCGACTATGGAAGCCGAGCAACTTGAACATCGGCTCAACACGAATCGGCACGGATTCGAGTGCTCGCAGTCGCAGCATCAACTGAAGCTGAGCAAACTCAGCAAATCATTCGTGTTTGCCGCTTCGTACACAGCGGACGCAGTTCAAAGTTCTTCTGAAATAACGAGTTGGGAAATAGTCGGAAAAAGGGGTTTTCGCCGCGTTAACCGGAAGTAAGGATAATTTCCAATTGCCCTCTTGTATTTCATCCTGTTGCGCCGTCGCATTGTTAACAGCGGCAAATGCTAACGGTTTAAGGTTAGCCGTTACCTGGCAGCCATTCAAAATGGCGAAAGTGCCAAAACAATCGTCGTGTGCTCAACGCACCGGAAGTGCTTTCAAGGCCCATTACTGCGTTTCGCTTTTTGCCCTCGCACAGAAATGCATTCAAATGTAAAAAATCGTGGAGAATTGTGTGGAAAAACTGCCTAGCGACGAGTGGCAAAGTCCATTAAATGCATTTAACCCACAAAAATATGCAAAACTTACCAAAAATAAAAGATAAAATAAAGTGAGAAGTGAAGATAATAAGAAAATACTGGAAATTAACCTCAAAAACAGTGCCACATGTGAAATTAAATGAGTTTTTTTGAAAAAACTTCAACGTGTACGTGAATCAATCATGAGCTGCTGATAAGACAGTTCAAAAGCTCAAAAAGTTTTATAAATATAAAATTATCAATCTCAGCTTAGTCGCTGTGTGTCTTCTCTTCATTCTCTGTGCGTGATAAGAAACTGTCACTATGTGTGTGTGTGAGAGAGAGATTGTATTTCAATTATCTCTTAGGATTCTCCATTGCAGCAATTCAAATATATTTGCAAAAATCCAATGGCATTTCGTTTTGTGAATATTTGCCAAAGAGGAATATTTAATTTTAATGTGAAATATTCATTATCTCCACTGACCAATGAAATAAACTGTGAAACGTGCTAATAATTGAACTGATAAGAGATCTTCGCTCTCAACGCAGCTAATCAGCTAAGTGAAGCCCATTTAAATCTCTCGCTGAACTATGGAATTCGAAGAAAAGCGAAAACATCAATTCACTCTTATAACTTGAACAACAATTTGCAACAATGATAATGTGAATTACTTTCTTAATAATCTGTTGTCTGTCTGGGCTAAGTTCCTATCTGCTTTGAAAATTATTAAAAGCAATAATCAAAAATATCATAAATAATTTATTCTTATTATTATTTTTTAACATTTTAGTGATCATTTTTAAAAGAATGTTTCGTTTATTTCTATTTAGTGGATCAGCAAAATCTTATCGATCTGCTGTCGATAACCAATTGAATTTGTAGAGTTGCAGTGTTGTGATTAAAATATTTAAAGAGATCTTTTATTTGGTTCTTCTGATTCATTGTTTTAATTTCCAATAACAATTTACCCATTTAGTGTTGACAATAATGAGTTATTATCTGGTTTTCCATTAGTTTTGCAACATTTTCTTTAAAGCTATAATACAGGATAAATAAACATGTGTATTTGCTGACATAGGCATCGAATGAACAAATAAATTTAATTGATGGGATTTGTTCCCTCAATTTATCAACTGTAAATGGTTATATCTTAAATAAATTTTACGGAGCTCATTTACTTCAACTGATTTCACTCACTAGACTCGAGCAGTTCGTACAGATGCACGTGCTAGCCATAAGTTATGAGAGTAACTGACGGTTTAGACAGTTACTCCCAAAATACTTCGCACCCTCTTAAGCTGCTGTCAACTGCAGAGGACATACATATGTATGCGTATGTATTTAAGTAAGGACTTGCACAAAACTTGTTCACTTTATGTAACTGAACAAAAATTTGCGAGCAAGTGACAAAAAGACAACAGCATCTAAAGAACTCCAGCTGTATCTCCAATTTTCTCACGTTTCTCGTACAACACTGCGTATGATTGTTGGCCTTAAAATTGCATTGCATGCACAGTTCTGTGCCTCCTCTTGTCGTTGTCTACGATAACTCTTACATACACACATGTCTGAGTGCCTGTGTTTTTCTAGATGCTTTTCCTTTGCGACAAATGTAAAGTGACAGTCAAAGATGCAATTGTGAAAACAGGTAAAAGAATACGCCCCAGGAACCGAAAGTGTATAAAATTTCTCATTTTCCCTCTGCTTTCTGCCAACTGGCATATGCATTGAGTGTGTCATCCTAAAGCACTTATATAATTTCGTCTGTATTTTAGCCACTTGTTGGTCAGTTGGCCTGACACATATCTTCAGGTCAACCCAAATGTTACAACTGTAATTCTGTTTTTTACCCACTTTTTTCGGTCGACCTGTGACATAATTTGCGGTTGTCACAACGATGTCAGCTCTAAGCGCATCAATCTAAGCTAAGCGGTGGGCGGGACAGCGGATTCGGTGTCACCTTTGTGGCACACAAAAAATATGCTTAGGGAAGACAGAGTGATGGATTTAGCTGTGAATTTGCTAAAAGGACGTGGATCAAAGAGCTGCAACCAGAATAAGACGAGCTGCAGGTTTAGTGTAGAAAGATTTATGTCACGTTTGATTTAAGTCAGCTGCTGAAAATTAAAGCGAATGTTAAAGAGACAATGAGCTTTCTCAAGCATATAAGTGCATTACAAACAAGCCAGAAAGGCTATAGTTATCGACTATGAAATACCTGTTACAAATGTAAAGCTCCAACGGAAAAGAGTCAATTAAACATCTTATAGTCTTTGAGATAAAGTTTTTCATACCGAGAGTTACAAAGTCCTTTGAGTTAAATACTCAAATCAATACGCATACGCACAGTTGTACACACATTCAGACAAAGCAGCACAATCAAACCAAGAAAACATTTGCATAATTTTGCAATGCACACTTAGATTTTGACGCCTGTTCCCGTTACACATTTGCACACAGCGATCAAGAACCGCACGAAAAGAAGGAAGGTAATAAAAATAGTATGCAAATATATTTGAGAACTCTAAAAACTTCTCTCTCTCTCTCTCTCTCTTGACACTGCTCCCATTTGGGACATGCAGTTGGCCACGATGGGCCAAGGTGTTCTCTAGCATTTAGTGAGCTCTTTTCACGCCACTTTGGCTAACTTTCGCTTCCTCTCCTCGCTCTTTCATCCCCCGTCTCTCTTCTTGCTCTTTCTGGGCTTTGGCAGTTTGTCTGGTTTTACGTGGCTTAAAGCGTCCCATACTACCTGCCTTTTAGCCTTGTTGCGCTCCTGTTGTCGTTAGACTACTTAGTTTTTTAGTTATTTCGAGCGTTCTTCCATTTTTGTTTGTTTTTGTTTCTGTTTTGTTTGCTTGGTTGTCGCTGCCGCTGCCGCACTTTTGGTTCGTTTAATTTTCATAGCCGTTGTAATTTTAAAAATTATAGCCCCGAATTGTAGTTGCTTCAGTTTGTTAGCTGCCAGGCGCCCTTAAAGTTTCTACTTTGCACTCTCAAAGTTTCTGCACACTAATTGATAAATATGTATGCATGCATATGTGTTGAGAGTTAAGGAATTAACTATGGAGCGTTTTAATTATAAGACTTAAGAGAAATGGCTAATTTTCAGATAATATGATATAACATTTCCTGTTCTTGATAATATACAGGCACAAGCATTAAAAATTAAAAAGAACTGAAATTTAGATCATAAGATTTTTATATCGTTTGAGATTTGAAATTAATTTACAATTTGTTCTTCAACAGCAATTAATATTCCTCTTGACCTTAAGTCAGTTCATTCCTTTAATACAACCAGTAGTTCACTTTATCCTGAATTTTTCGCAACAATCAAAATCTGTACAGCGTATAAATATTTAAGACTTTTTATTCTAAATATTTTATAAATATTATTTACTAAATGAGGATTCGTTGATTCATTTGTCGGAGCAGCAGCTTCACAGTTTCCACTCCAACAACCAATTAATTACATATATATATCCTATAAAGATTCTACACAATCGCTGTTTCCCATATTTACCCATATCACAATAAATTGTGCTGAAATCTGAGCACATCTAGGTTATTGGATTATAACAGAGAATCCCACGGCGGACTTCCCACACATGTCTCCTCGGTTGCCTTGTAATGTCAGTTCCTTAACTGTAATTGGACACAAATACCAATGTGAATTGCGTTGCGTTCCGCAATGGTCCGTAACTCAGATGCATTACTCTCTCTCTCTCTCTTCGCATTGAATGCGTTAAAATGGTAACGGAAAACAGCAGCTCGAAATCACGCTGCTGGCAATTTTAATCTCGTTTATTAGCAATTTTTCAAGTGATACACATAATTTTCAATTTTGCAATTTCTCGCCTGGCAGCGGGAATGTGATGCCTTGCCATGCCATGCCTGCACCTGCAGCGTGCATTGTTCCTATTCTCACAAATTCACACATCCACTTACACCTACACACACTTGCACCTCCAATTGCGCCCTGGAGCCCTTTGTCTTTATCGAACATGAAAAAATGCATTGCATACATGCACACGCTGTTAAGCGGTAGTTGGAGCAGCGAGGGGGGAAACAAGAGCAGGCAGTGACCAAGCATGGCGTCCCATTTGGAAGCCATTAGGGCTGGGCAGCCAGGCAGTCAGCCAGGCAGTCAGCCATCCAGTGGAGAGCCAACAATAACAAATATATAACGCCTACGAAACGAGAAAAGCGACTCCTTAGCAAAACAGAATATTCTGAACAAGCTATAAAAGCCGCTTCCGACGCACATTCCTAGCCAATTTTGAACTATTTTCAACACTCGATACTCCAAGAGTACAGGAGATTTATAATTTGGTGAAGGTGCATGTACAACAAACATATCAAACTATTAGTATAGGAAAACTTGATTCTAAATATCTATCTTAAATATTGGCAAAGATTTAAAAAAAACGTTTATCAAGTAATGAAAAATAAAAATATAAAACTCATTCACGACTTCATTTATTGTCAATTTGAATTGTTGTTTTAAGACGATTGTTACTAATTTTTGTTGATGGATATTTTTTATTTATTTCGACAGCCTCAAGTAACTCGTATTTATGGTGGAAACATAAATAGTCCTGAATAAAATCTTCTGATCTGATCTTGTGAACCAAGATTCTGAGTATCTTACTGTCGTGTCCACTCGATTATAGTGCTCTTAACAGTTTCAATTTTTTTAGCTGCGCCTTTATAAGCAAGAGCTGAAAGGGAGAATAAAATGCGAGTTGTTGTGTTGCACTTGAATTTTCAATAAGCGTAAAACACAAAGATAAAGCTAGAGAGATAGTCATAAAACCCATGGCTGCAATTCCTCTCGACTTTCCCAACTTCAATTTGATTGGAAGCCGAAGCTGTTGTTGATGTTTGTTGCATACATACGAGTATATGCATCTTTATTCGTTTACTTTGTTATTAGATTTGCGTGCCGTCGCCCAGGTCACGACTTCTGTATGCAGTATGTAACCCCCTCTCGAGCCCCAACAAAACCCTTAATGGTACGCCATTGTAGAAACTCCCCCTGCACTGCCTTCCCACTCGCCGCGCAAGTTGTTCCAGCAAACGTAATTGCATTTAGTTCAGAATTTATGTTACTACAAAAATTTTTACATTTTCATACTCTCACGATGGCACATGCTGACGGCAAAGAGGTATAAATATTGAGCGGAACCCAATGGATTCTTTAAAAAGCAATAAAAACCTTAAGCAAACATATTTAAAAAAAGCCCTAAAATATCTAGGAAATCCCTTTTGTTATTTTATAAAAATTCTCGGGTTGCTCTTAAAAGTATGCTACGGATTTTAATTGGTCTTTCAATTAAACTTTACTTTAAAGTTGTCAGAAATAAATAAGATTATATTTACAAAATAAAACATTATAGAAAACTATGAGCCTCCCTTTCCCAGTAAAAAATTATTATGTTAAATTTAAAATTTGATTTTCTTAGCGTATTTGCAGTTCGTAAACAATCAATTGTGAATTATACAGCATGTAATTCTTGTTCCTAGAATAGCTTACAATCTGGTAAGGTTCTTACCTGTGTGAACTTCGTAGTTGCCCCATCGAGAGTCTTCGTTGGACTCCTTTCCCCTCCGAAATCAACTCGGTACTCGCAGCTGAACTTTAACATCAACTTCACATTCACTTGAAAAATGCACTTTGTACAAAAATATTTGCCATGTCGGTAGAATACATCAATGCGTGTGTTAGTGTGTATTGGTTTAATTTTTTTGGGGGGTTGAGAAATATAAAAACAAATGGCGTTTGGGCTTTTGGATTTGGCGAAACAAGCGACATTGGCACTCTATGAGAGTCCTTTAGGCATTAGATGACATTCGACTTATGCTCTAAATTTGATCCTATTGTTTATTTAGATAAGACCTGCTTAAGCAAAAATCATCTACGATTACCAAATCAAAGGCAAATTTGTCGTTAAGCCGAGTCTTTGCAATAGAAATCAAAACAATACGAAGACATCGTTAACGTTATTGATAAATTCAATACAAAATAATAGAAATAATGTAATACTTTTGTGTTAACACGGTTATTCCAGGCAATGACAAATTGGATTTATGGTATGCTTACTAAGTTGGGAACCGAGTCAATATCATAGGCAATAGGAGCTTTTAGCATTGGTTAAGCCGCTTATCAGATTGGCGGAGGCGGAAGTTTGGTAACCACCATTGGGGTCGGCGGTTCCAGGCAGATAATTCTGTAATTCACAATGGAGTTATAGTAATATTACTTCACATACACATATTTGCATGAATGTGTGCAAATATTCTCCCTGCATTGCAGTAAACAAAAACATACTTCACTATGAATTTAATTAACAGTGGTTTCTGCCACAGAAAGCCGCGGGCGTTCTTTGAATACGTTGCCACTTTGTTTGTTTAATATGTATTTATTTATTTCGAAACCACAATCTGTTGTTTTCCCTAGAACATAAAATATTTCACAATTAGCAATTCAATTAGAAATGGAAGCCGATTCGCACGCAATGAATGCCACGCTTTTTCAACACTGTTTGTTTCGTTATTCAACACTGGGTGGTGGGGTATGCTGATCATCAGCACATACATACATGTGTATGTGTTGCAAATTAGTGTGTGCAAATGAATTGTCCATAATTTTTAAATTGGTCAGAGGAAAAGTAAATACAAATTGTTTACACAATTTATTGGATTCAGCGGGAAATAAATAAAATGCTAAGCATCTGACTAATCTTACTGAAAGTGGCAACTTTCTTTAACACTGCTGGCGATGCCTCATACTTAATTTAAGTGATAATACAAACATGGAAAAGCAATTTGGCGTCAAATGCGTCAGCAGCATGATTTGCAATAATTATTTACCGCTCTCCAAGTAAGCACAAACCGCAATGCAATTCAATTTGTGACAGACAAACAGAAGCATTTTGACAGGATTCCCTCCACTGACCCCACTCCATGGCAAGAACAATTGATATGTGTTATAAACAGAGAGACAGACACACACACACACACACACATATAGTATAGTATGCAGGTCATATGCACCATGAACGCGTCAAAAAAAAAAGTGTTAAGTGCTTTCAATGTTCCTTGCAGCCCCGCCAATCATTGTCAGCAAATACCCAGAAGCAAACAGTAAACGGAACCAGTTCCAGCTCCAGCTCCAGAACTGTTCCCTACCCCCAACCACAACTGTAACTGCGATTTATATGCAATGCAAAGTGCAAAGAGCAAAAAAAGAAGAAAATACAGAGGGAGTAGTGAAAGAGAAAAAAAAAACGTTAACAATTTTTTCTTCTTCTAAAATCAAATGCAAATGCAAACAACAGTTGGCATCAATCGTGATCTCCCGTCTCCTCGCCGCTTTCGATCTGTTCCCACTTTATTGCTGGAATTAATGATGGCAGCACTCGCTCCCTGCTTTGGTCTGAATGCTTTACTTGTTTGTTTCATCGTTTTCTTTGTTTATTTTTTGTGATTCCTTCTGTGTGTGTGTGTGTGTGTGTGTGTTTTTTTTCTGTTGAATCAAGTGGAAATTCAATTGATTTGCTGTGGCTTTGCTGCGGCAAAAAGGGAAATAAGCAAAAGGCGTTACTATAATGGGCAAATATTTCCGCCCCCATCCTTTGCCCCTCGACATATGTTGGGCTTCAAAGAGCCCAAGTTTCACAAATGTACAACTTATTTGAGCACAAAATCGGTTGCAAATATTTAGTACTAAAAGTGACGATTAAAATATGCTCTCTGTGTGATTTGGTATTTGTGGGCAACAATTTCGAATCTCTGGCCTTGTCAGTGCATTCAACAAAGGATTGTCTATCGCTTAACTTGGTTACAGCATCGCTTTGTCCAATCAAATGCAGAATTTATCTACAAAATTTCAAGCGAATCCACATAATGAACTTTGCATTTGCCTAATGAAGTTTGCCACAAAATGCAATTAATGCTGTGAACCAAAAGATTCAACCGCACTTTTATTATGCAATAATGCAATTAAATTGTACAATTAAATCTATTCCAGCATTAATATTCATTTAATTTTGCTTTTCTTTATTATATTTTTAGCTGAATTTCTAAGCTATGCTAAACTATTGTCGCATATAATCGAAGTCCTGAGACACTAAACTAGCCACGCCCAGCATGGGCGCTGTAAATCTCCTGGCAGCTCTTTGGCTGCTCCTGGTGCTTATTATAGCACCGAGTCAGGCGGCGCGGGAAAGTAAGTTTAATATATTTATTATTTAAAATGCTAAAATTTAAACTTTCTTTTAATGTTTTGAAAATTACATCAATAAGTTTAATTTTTATTTTATGAATAAGTCCAATATTAAACAAAAACCAAAAAAAACTTTTTAAATTTATTTTTTCTTCAGATCCTTTGAAGGATCCACGCATCTGCGGACGTCCGCAATGTGAAGCGATAACATCCAAATTCGATTATGGCAATAAATTGTACAAATATGATTATACGGTATCGCTGCGCACTGAATTCGCTGGATCCGGAGATAATAGCTCCGATTTGTATTTGAAAGCCGATCTGGAGATATTCTTTCCCAAGAGCTGCGAGGGTTATTTACGCATTAACTCGGTTAAACTCTTCGATACGATTCAGGAGTCCAACGAGTCCGACAGTGAGAGTACTCCAAAAGAGTATGATTATTATGACAACTTGGCCAGCAGCGATTCGGGCGAGACTCCAGACATTGAGAATCTCCATCCGAAAAGCTTCGAAATGTCAGCTGAATTATCCAAGAATCTGCTACGCTTCGCCTTCCACGATGGTCTGATAAGCGAAGTGTGTCCAGCTGAGTTGGAAAGCCCTTGGGTTCTCAACTTCAAGAAGGGCATATTGTCAAGTTTCCAAAATACCATGATGCGATTTGACGTTGACTTGAATACCACCGAAACGGATGTATCTGGCGACTGTGAAGTACAGTATGAACTCGTTACCACCGACAGCGTCTATGTGACCATACGCAAGACAAAAGATATAGTCACATGCCGACGACGTTATGCCACACAATCTGTGCTGCAAACTACACCTTACACTTTCCGAGATGATAAGACAATTTGGCCCATTCTAAACTCACAGAGCTACTGCAATGTAAGTTAGCTATCGACATTTCTTAGCTGACTCATCTTTAATTCAATTCCCATCACAGTTGACGGTTGATAAGAGTGTTTACCGCGAAATCAGCTGCCTGGAGAGCCACTTGTTGGTTCCCTTTTCCAATGGCAGCACCGGCGCCTTGACCACCACGAAGAGTAAACTTCTGCTGACGGGAAGTGATGACTACAGCATCAGCGAGTTCCTGGAACAAAGTAAATAATATTTTTGAAATAAGATTTGATAAGTTTTAAAAAAGTTTAAAAAATATCACAGATAAAAACAACTTTAAGGACCAAATAGTTATTCATGTAGAAGCTTAAGCTGATCATTGATAAATATCTGATGAGGATATACAACAGATATTTGGGGATGAGATATCTCTTACACTAAATAAGATTTTCAACCCAGAGCTTTGAAATAATATAGAGTTACGATTCTTAATTTGTAATTTTAAAAAAAGTACGATAAAGTTTTTATTTTTTAGCTAAATATTCAATTTAGATGATTTGATATAAATTCCAATCTCAAGAAAATATATCATAACAATGTCGACTATAATTTACGATTTGTATCTTGTAGATATCGAGATGGTTGAGCGGCGTTCTCCTCTAATCTTCGATCATACGCCAGCTGTGAAGCCCACCCATGATGAGATTAAGGCCGCCCGTGAATTGCTGGTGGAAATGTGTGCAGTGGGTTTTCCGAATATACAGCGTGAATTCATCGATGTCTTTACCAACTTTCTGCAATCATCCAAGAGTCTAAACTACAAGACGTTGACGGTGTTGTTGCAACGGTCGGCGAGTATTTGTTCGCAGGGCAAGTGAGTAAACTTGGAGGGCAATGAACCCCAATGAAGGTCAGCTGATAAGCTGTTGATTTCTCTTATCAATTACAGGAACCACGTGCTGGAATCACTGCCCTACATTGGAAGCACTGCCTCGTATCAAGTGATGCGCGACCAAATTGTGAATGAGAAGCTTTCCAAAGAAATGGCACACAGTTGGATGACGTCAATGTCATACATTACACGTCCCGACGAGGAGACCTTGGACACCTTCTACAGCATACTTGATTATGCGAAAAACAAACAGGATCCGGAATATACCTTGGGCTCCACAGCTGTGGTGCACAGTTATTGCAAGCATCATGAAAACTGCGAGGAAAACCTGAAGGTTACAAAGATTATCACACTGCTGGAGACCGAATTCCTCACTCAGTTTAAGAAATATCGCGGTGATCGAAAGCAGCATGAACGTTTAACAATCCTGCTCAAAGGATTGGGAAACATCGGTGTAATGTCCAACGATTTTGCCGTGCAATTGCAAACGATCATCGTGGATAATTCGGTGCCTATTAACATCAGATTGCAGAGCATTTTCGCCTTTAGACGAGTCAATTGCCTAAAGCATCGCAAGTTCTTCCTCGACTATTATGCGGACTATACTTTCAACTCCGAGCTGCGTATCTTCAGCTATCTTCAAACTATGCGCTGTCCAGATTATATATCCATTGGCGAAATTAAGTCTATACTCGAGCACGAGCAGATCAATCAAGTTGGATCCTTTGTCTGGTCCCATTTAACCAATTTGGCCAAGTCCAATTCCCCGGTGCGGATTGAGGCTCAGGGTTTACTGCTAAACGACGAACTCTCCGAGAAGTTCAAAATGGATATTCGCAAGTTTTCCCGGAACTACGAGCACAGCTTGTTCTTCGATGAGTATAATTTCGGTATGTTTATGAATATTATTCAAATATTAGAGAATCTTTTTTATATAATGCTCTTTGACCTAAATAACTGAACTATTAACTTACACTTGAAGCAGAAGTTTTAATATTTTCACTTTGATTAATCTTTATTCTTGACATTAAATATTAACTAAATATGGGAAAACAAGGGAAAACAGCCGATTTTAAAAGTTTAAAGATCCTTGAATAATACTATATTATTTAAACCTGCTTGATAAAAACTTTAAATAAAATTCTAAGACTACAAGTCTTTGGCAATTATTTAAAATCAAGTAGCGTATTAAACAGATATTTGAATGATTATCTATTATTATTTGTAGGTACCACAACGGATGCCAATCTCATATTTGGCACCGACTCCTATCTGCCACGTCATGTCAGCGTTAATTTCACCGCCGATCTCTTTGGACAATCCGTCAACTTCTTTGAATTGAATGCCAGAGCTGAGGGCTTTGAGGAACTAGTGGCCAATGTCTTTGGTCCCAAAGGACCTTTGAATGGGGAGCTGCTGCGCAAGAAGCTCTCCTTCCTCAATCGTTGGCTGGGCAATGAGAGCGCCGAGGAGGATGACACCTTGGACAATCTGCTTAGCCTGGACAATTTGCGACTGAAACGTAGGACTGAGGATGTCAGGGAGACGGAGGATTTTGAATATAATTTCGAGGAAGAGGACGAGGAGGGATCAGCGAGAAACAAGCGTAATGCTGACACCTCAGCCAAGGCCAGGAAACAAGGCATCGATCGCAATGTTGATCAGTTGGGCTACAAACTGAAGTATGATTATAATAATCCTCGAGCGCAGTTTGGAATGCGAGTTTTTGGCAACGATTTGCGTTACTATAATGTTGAATCCATGGCCGAGGTGGCGATGTTGGCAACCCAGCTTAATCCCATGTCGCAGGCCAAGAAGCTGCTGTCGGGAAAACCCTTCACCTACACCAAGTCGAGTGTCTTCCTAGACGCATCTTACAGTGTTCCTCTGGCTGTTGGCATGCCTTTGGCCATACACGCCTTCGGAGCCTCTTCCGTTGATCTAAGCATCTCTGGCAATCTGGATAAACTCGATGCCGATTGGCATTTCGATGTTCAGGGACTTTTCAAGCCCTCGGTGTCCGTGGATGTCATAACAACGATGCAAACGGACATGTTTTGGGGTCAATCGGGCATTAAGGTCAAGAGCAATTTGTACTCCAACTCGGAGGTGGAAGCCAACTTGAAGATGCGTGGTCGCAATCTCATTTCCTTCTCCTTCAACCTGCCGCAGGATAAGAATGAAATCTTCAGTGCCCGCTCTGAGCTGTTGGTAATCAAGAGGGATCAAGAGTTGGCCCAGGGGGGAATCGAGAAGCGCAGTGCCAACTCCACCTGCACCTGGACCGTCCTGGACACGGCAGTTGGACTGCAAATGTGCTCGCATTATAGTGTTCCCGATTTGAGCAATGCCACTGCTGCTTATCCCAGCTTATTGCTCTCTGGGCCACTTAACTTCAGTCTGGTGCTCAAGAAATCTGATTTGTCGGCCAAGAAGTATATGTTCGAGTACAATTGGGAACAGGAGGAGCCAGAGAAGAACAACTTTTCGCTTATTTTTACCACACCTGGCTCAAAGGTTCCCCGCATCCTTACTGCCAATTTGACCAGCGTTCCCAGTGCCTTCAACGCCTCAGTGGCCTTTATAAATGGCGAGAGTCGCGCCTCCGCCGGCTGCAGCTTTGATAACAATCCCGACTTCAGGCGCCTCGATGTCTATCTGGACAATAACCGCCAGCGATACTTTGACTTGGGCATGGAACTGCGACGCTATCAGGACTTTACTGCCTGGATCTATAAGCCCCGCATGCTGTTGACCCTGCAAGGAGTCAAAGTCACCGGCCTGGTTGGCTCCATCAAGATCAATGAGAAGAACGGCATCAAGCAGCATGATGTGGATCTCTCCTTCGAGACGAAGAATCTGCAGGCCTTGGTCAGTGGCAACATTGTGCAGAACGAGGTGACCACCTCAACCAATATGACCATCAATTACAGGGTATGTAAAAACTAAAAATATTTTTAAAGCTTAATTTTCATAAATTCATAACTTTTATTTAAAATATTAAAACATTGATTTCTTATAGTTCAAGGATGCCAAAATCGAGACAATTAACTTTGCTGGTCGCCTGGCGGACAATAGCGATAAATCCAAGACGGAATATCGAGGAAATATGAAACTGAAGACGACAGCGTATCCCAAACTAAACTTTGCCTCCAATGCCACCTTTCTGAGTCTGCAAGGACACACTGAGGGTATACTGACATATAACAATGCCCTGGATTATATCAACCCCAATTACACGAGCTTGGTGAGGATGATCTTTGCACGCTCTCAATCCGAGGATGCTATTTTCGACGGTACAAGGACGCGGGCCAGCTTGGAACTGAAGCTGCCAAGATCGAAAATAGACTATCGCATATTGGTCAAGTAAGTAGATGGATAATTTTAAGAGGAACTTTAAGTAATTCCGCTTTTGATAGGCACGAGGAGCGCAGCAAAAATGGCACGGAGAATAATGTTATTGTAGGTCTGAAGTATGCGCCGGAGAAGGAGATTACGGGTCTGTTTTCCGTGCACTTGCCACGTCGCAGTCTCTTTGCCATCGATGCCTATATGAATATATCTGTGCCGGAATTTAATTCCTGCACCGCAAGTCTTAAAGTCAATGAAAAGGAAGCCAAGGATTATATGGTTAGTTTACCTAATTAGGAAGTCAATTTTATTTAATATTCTACTCTTTTCATCAGGTGTTTGTCAATGGTTCCTGGTTCACGGGTCACTCGATTGCCATCAAGGGAAATTATAAAGATCGCAGCTCGCGAGTTCAGGCCTTGCATCATCTGAAAATGATCGTGGAGAGTCCTTCATTTGAGACGACCTCGCTGAACATTGTCTATCGACGTAATCAACTCTTGATCTTCTACGATCTGCAAGCTAAGTATGGAAAGGATCCTTACGGTTTGACCGTACAATATGCATCCAATGCGCACAATCGCAATGCGAATGCCGAAGTGCGTTTGAAGGTCAAGGAAAAGGACTATTGGATCAATTCGAAGTTGTTGTCGGAGCAGCCGAAACTCTTGCAGCTGGAAATGCATATTGACAAGTAAGTTCTACAACACTTGAATAATTACATACTTAAAAATTCTCGATAGTGACTTTTGTTAATTTCGCAAAAGAATGGAGTGAGATAAGAAGAATTTTTATTTAACTGTATTGATTTATCTGTCAGATCTTGAGGATCAGATATTATTTTTTAAAGAAAATAGTAGACTTAAATTGCAACGTAAACATGTGTAACCAGAGTTCTGAGTGTACAAAATGTTGTATACATATTATACTAACCTTGAAGGAACTTAATTTTAAAGTTACAATAAAAAAAAACTGAATGTCGCCCGAGCAGGGACTTGAACCCTGGACCCTTGGATTAAAAGTCCAATGCTCTACCGACTGAGCTACCCGGGCATGTGTATAATATAGTTGTCCTTTTCTATTAGGCTGGGCCTTAAATATAATTTGAGAAGTGCTGAGAAAAAATGAAGGTTAAATAAATTAATTGATATGTAAGTAATAGAAAATACGATTAGAATGATATGGGATTTTAATTTAATTTTAATTAAAACAACTCCCTTGGTCAATTAATAATTCTCAATATTATATTATTATTTTTTTGTAGAATTCGCGATGTGCACATTAGGCTGGGCCTGCTGAACATTGTGAAGCGTAAGGAGTTGACCCTGGAGCTGAAGTGGGATGCCAATCGCGATCCCAGTCAAAGGTTGGGCTTACTTCTCGAGTACAACAGTCCGGGAGATAAGCACTACGATGGCAACGTAATGTTAACCTATCCGGAACGCACCATTACCTGTGGCTTCAACACGTACACGGGCGGTCCCAAGTATTACGGCAAGGCACATGGCTCTTGGAGCATCTCCGAGGTCATCGAGTTCAGCTACGATGCGGGAATCATGCCGGGAAAGACACTACATAATTGGGTGCATGCAGAGCTTAGCACACCTTTCGATGGCTGGCGGACCAACAGTCTCCGGGCGGGTGTCTATAATCTGAAGAATCTGATATTGATCAACTCAACGTTGTCCTGGGCGGACAATCAGTTGTTGGAGTTGGGCTTCAAGAGCGATCACGACATACGAGATCAGTTGGTTAGCTTCGATGTGCGTCTGGGCATCAACAGCACCATCAAGGATATACCCACGATTAATGTCAAGGTCCAGCACTTGCAGGATACAGGCAAGTTAAACACGGACCTCTACCTGAGGTACAAACAGAACGAGACCTTCAACACGTACAGCATCAAGTCCAACTGGGATGTGGTGCGCAATCAAAGGTATCACAATGTCTCCGGCACAGTTTCCCTGGTCAGTCCCTTCGAGGGCTACAAAAAGGGAGGATTGGTTGCCATGTTCATGTTGAATGACAAGCGGCAGATTCAAGGAGCTGCCTCCCTTGAGTTCGACATACGTGAATTTACCCTTACTATGGATGGTTATGTGAAGAAGGTTACGGATAATATGCTGACGATCAATATCACCACTCCGCTGGAGAAATTCCGTACGATCAACGGACGCTTCGGGTTGAATGAGAAAACCCGCCATGCGGTGGCAGAGGTACGTGCTCCAACTGCCGCCCTGGGAGTCGAGGTTCTGGCGGACATTAAGAATCTGCTGGACTTCGATGTCAAGCTGAGCGTGGCCACGCCCATCGAGAGCTTCCAGCAAGCCGCCCTGTTCGGCAAGGTCAACCCGGAGCGTGTGGATATGCGTG
This sequence comes from Drosophila rellima, assembly GCA_035043635.1. NCBI lineage: Eukaryota > Metazoa > Arthropoda > Insecta > Diptera > Drosophilidae > Drosophila > Drosophila rellima. The sequence goes on along the minus strand of JAWNMV010000312.1, from coordinate 646,676 downwards.
GCATCTGGAACAATGCCACACTGGGATTCACGGGCGTGTGGCATATGCACAATATCACCGACTTTGAGTACTCTTACCTCGTGTTCACGCCACTTGCGGGCTTCGAGGAGAACGGATTCATAGCACAGCTGCTGAAGAGGGAGACCTTCATTTTCCAGCTGCATGGAAAGCTATCGAGCTACAAGTTAGGCGTTAAGATCAATGGACACCCGAAACCGAAGTTGGTCAATCAACTGAGTAGCCAAAAAATGCAGCTAGACATTCACTTCGATGATGACTTCCATCCGCCGAGAGTTGAAGAGGAATCCGAGGAGGATTATCTCTCCTATCTGACGACTTTCGAGCTGGACTCCTTGGTCTGGCCCACAATTGATGGTCAGGTTGATATACAGGAGAATCTCGATATGTACTTCATTGTGGGCAACGTGGATCTGCCTCAGGGACGCGTAGAGTTCAAGAATCGCCTGTATTATCCGGACTACATAAATGTGTTAAATGTTCTCACTGTAACCTCACCCTTTGCCATCGCCCAGGACTTCAAGTCTATTATTGAGTACCATTTGGATTTGTATTTCAAGTCCTTCTATCAGCGTGTTCACTTCAAGGTGGTCAATGGTTTGCAGCAGTCCCAGGAACTGGGCTATCTACTGAACTACACCAAGGTCGTGGACAATGTCAGACCCCAGGCTTATAATGTCGAACTGAAGCTGATAACGCCCTACGAGTTGTTGCCACAGATCAGTGTCCTTGGTCGCTTGGAGATGGATGACAGTGCCTACAAGGGCAACATCAGCTCGACGACAGCTCACACTCATTTATCGCTGGCTGCAGCTGTGGAGGTAACAGAAAATCAATCTATCTGTCTTGGACATTACTTGATTAATATGTGGTTCCATTTCAGAATGAAGACAGCTTCCTGGAGACCTCCGTGGGCATCTTACTGGAGACGGATGTCATTCCGCATTATGCCTGCAAAGTTTACTTCAAGAGGGACTTCTCTGCCATGGATAATATTATCGAGGCACGCTTTGAAGTCACTGACAATGGCACTGTCAATCAGGTAGGAATGCTCTGGAATGCATCCTGAATTACCTACCCATTATCCTTTCAGACTTCTCTTATTCTTCAGCTAGTCGAAGAACAATACTCGACATAATTTCATGTCTAATCTCTCCATTTCTTTCCCTCTCTCTTTCTTGATTAGCTTCACATCGAAACAGATTGGCACAGGGATCCTTCGTATTTCTTCAATGTTAATGGCAAGGTGCATACCACAATGTTGCCACTGAAACTTGCCTCCACTTCGGTGCTGGCCACAAAGGGACCAAATCCACAGGTGAACTTCGATCTGATCTTTGAGGGTCGCGATGGAGAGGTCATGGCCTATGGCACGAGGGCAAATAAGAAGAACGAGGTGTTCAACATCGAAGTGTGGACTCCAATGAAGAACTACAGAAATATCTCCATGCATGGCACAATTCTAAAGAATGCTAGGGATCCTCAGCGCTATGATGTCACCGGCAATTTATACCGCAATATGGCCACTTATGGGGTGACGGGTGCAGTGAGAATGACAGATGGTTTTCCCATGGAAACCACATTGAGGGTGCAGCCAAAGTCCGGGGGTCGTGACGGGGTCATTGAGCTGAATATACAGGAGGCGGGGCCGATGAAAATACGCTTCTCGTTCAGCGCCATTGAGGACGGCAAGATGTGTCAGATATCTGGTGGTTATAGCATCAGTGGCAACAACGACGCCAAGGACTTCTCCGTGCTGGTAGAGAGCACTGAACCGGAGATTGCTCGAATTAATTTCTATGGCAATCTGAAACCCGCCGAGCAGGGACGTCTGGTGGGCGATGTGAATCTGGAAACGCCCTGGAAGCATTTGGGCATTGATTCAGTGCATCTCCACTCCGATCTGGGAGTGCGCCCCGATGGCGGCCAAATTATTGGAGAATATCAGATTGGAAAGTACATTGGACGAGGCAGTTGCCTGTGGTCCTGGATCGTGGCCGAGAATCTGCAGCTGGTGCTGGAGAGCTATATGGAAAGACCCGCTGCCCAGCCGAGAATCGTCCATGCCAGTGCAAGATATCTGAATCCCGGCAAGAATTTCCTACAACTGCAGACGGGTGGCCGACTGAGTGTCGATTCCAAGTGGAATCTAGATGTCAATGGCAGTGTACACTACAAGTCCACGGATGAGTTCGATTTCGCTGTTCTCACCCAGCTGCCTTTGCCTGTGGGTGACACTCATCAGCTGAGTGCCAAATATCGTGGAAATATCATCAGTAAGCAGCTTCAATCTCCCGATTTCTTCATCGAGACCGGCTACGAGTCTTTGGAGGCACAGCGGAAACTCCTATCGCGTCTCTCCTATCGCAACGACACAAATGATTTGAAAGGATTGGCCCATGCTGAATGGGGAAAGAAACAAAATCTGTCCGTGATCGAGGGTGACTTTTTGGTTGAACGCAAGCAGGGATTACGCAGGAACTTCCTGGCCAAACTGACGACTCCCAAGTTCAAGAAAGAGCACACTTTTGGCCTAAGTGGACACTATGACAAAGCGAGCGCTGATTACCACAACTTGGTGTGTGCCTTGGATTATCCTGCAAGTCGCCGCATAGCCGACTTCGATGTCTCCTTCAATTCCCACTCCAACATGCGTGGTGTGGTCAACTCCAGCACACCTTTCCTCAATGTTACCTGGATTAAAACGGACTTTGAATTCACCACAAAAAGGTGAGTTTTAATCTGACGCTTGCGAGGAGGTCCGGCTACAGTCGCGTGTGCTCGATATTTTACATAGTTACCCCTTTACATTTTTCGAAAATTTTCAAAAATTTTAAATCATAAATTTATTCTTTAAATCGACTCCAGGGGATAAAATTAGGGCAAAAAAGTACTTTTGCGCTAAATTTCGGTTAGTTTCTTTAAGATTTATGCCAAAAACTGCAAAATGTTCCCTTGTTTATAGTATTTACATGGTATTCTTATAATTTGAATGGATTTGTCAAATCTTGACAGATTTTCAAAAGGGATGTTTTTTTAACCATTTTATCATACAAATATTGATACGGTATCAAAATTAGATGAGTTTGAAAAATTCATTTTTTGGGAAATTTTACATAGTAACCCCTTTACATTTTTCGAAAATTTTCAAAAATTTTAAATGTTAAATTTATTCTTTAAATCGACTCCAGGTGATAAAATTAGGGTAAAAAAGTACTTTTGCGCTAAATTTCGGTTTGTTTCTTTAAGATTTATGCCAAAAACTGCAAAATGTTCCCTTATTTATAGTATTTACATGGTATTCTTTTAATTTGAATGGATTTGTCAAATCTTGATAGATTTTGAAAAGGGATGTTTTTTTTACCATTTTATCATACAAATATTGATATGGTATCAAAATTAGATGAGTTTGAAAAATTCATTTTTTGGGAAATTTTACATAGTAACCCCTTTACATTTTTCGAAAATTTTCAAAAATTTTAAATGTTAAATTTATTCTTTAAATCGACTCCAGGTGATAAAATTAGGGTAAAAAAGTACTTTTGCGCTAAATTTCGGTTTGTTTCTTTAAGATTTATGCCAAAAACTGCAAAATGTTCCCTTATTTATAGTATTTACATGGTATTCTTATAATTTGAATGGATTTGTCAAATCTTGACAGATTTTCAAAAGGGATATTTTTTTGCCCATTTTATTACACAAATATTGATTCGGTATGATTTTTGAACATTTTCAATGGGCACAGGGTATAATAAGGAATAAAATTTAAACCAATTTCGAGACTCACAGTTTAAAAAGTATTTCTAATATTGATATTAGCTTATTGCGATCTCTGATGCAAATATTAGTGTTTTATAATTATTATCTTACTCTTGGTGATATTTATAATGACTGCTGAGTAGCTCACTGTCCAAACGGCCAGCTCGTGTTGATTAAATTGACCTTTTTTCTTCTTCAATTCACAGCGGTCACAGCTATCGCTATATACGATGCAATTGGCCAAAAGACAGCGCCTTCTTAAAGCTGAACAGCAACTACGACAGCGATAATGCCAATCACAATCTAACTGGAAATATTGAAATCGAAGTTCCATTGGCCACACGGCATCGAGCTGATGTGTCCTATGGCCTGCGGAAGCGTTCCGATTTGGATTCGGGCAATTTGAAGGTTGTCTACAATGAACAGCAGATCCTCGATGGCAAATACAAGCGTGTGGAGCAAAAGAAGCATCCCTTCTACAAGGACACCACAGACATTACGCTGGAGAACGATATGAAACCGCTGGGCATCCATTACGTTAACACTCGGGATATGAGGAATCCGGCAGGAACACGCGATGTCAAACATATCGAAGTCTTTGAGCTGCGCAATACGAAGAACTTCAATCTGACCGGTGAACTTCATGCACTGACCACTCTCAATTCCCAGGAGTTCAAGCTGGTTGCGATACATCCGAATCGTGCCGTTGTCCTCACCACAAGCTACGAGGATGTCAGTCCTCAGATTGCCCGGCATCATGCCAAAATCGAATTATCCGAAACGGCGTGGATTGGCTACAACCTGGAAACGGGCAATTTTAGCATGGTAAAAGAATTAACTATAATAATTAATTAACTAACTAATAACTATTTATTTACTGTACAATTTAAAAATTGATTTGCTTAATGCTAACTAAGGCAGTCGATTCAGTATTTCAATATAAGACTGATATAATAATTAGATAAACCCCAGAATAATTCAATCAAATTATAAATAGACAATATATATGCTTATAATGCGAAAAGGGGAAGAGATTCGGTGGAAACCATTTTCAGAAATTCAAAGTTGAAAATATATATTACATTTAACATTTAAATTTCATGGCGTATTAAAATAATTACTTACTTACTTAAATCTTAAATCCTGGCCTAATCTTTTCTCTTTTAATTCTTGCAGCTTGGCAACGAATCCCAACGCTTTGCCTTGGAGCTGTTCTATCCGAAGCGTAATCTGTCCACATCCGGCTGGTATTATTTCACAGACAAGCACTTCAATGCGGACTTGGCATTGAAATGGGCAGGAACAGGGCGGCATGAGGAGTCGAGGAAGATTCGTAGTAGCTTGCAATGGAATGCGGAGCCATTGCAGACGGGAGATCGGGATCATCAGACATTTGCCCTGACCGTGGCGCATCCATATCTGGAAAAGGATATCGTTTGCAAGGCGGATTATTATCGCGGCATCAAGGACTTGCTCAGAACACATTTGACCATCGATTATTCAGACAGTCCCGAGCAGTTGATTGTGTTGGGTGCCCAACTGAAGGATCTATATCATGAGCTGGGCCATACGAATTACACTTTCAAGTTCTATGGCTATCATCCCGCCTCCGAGTTGGATGTGGAGTTGAATGGCACTTTGGCAGCGCGTCCTTCGTACTACAAGACTGAATCGACGGCCCATTATAAACGCGATTATTCGCCACGTCATGGCAAGTTCCTGGCCCTCTTGGATCTCAACAAGAAGGAATTGGAATATGAACGTCAATCACCCTATAAAACGGTGCGTCTTTGGATGCTGCCCACCATGGAGTTCCCCATTTATGGGCTGAATGCGACAGTTTGGGATACGCCAGATACAAATCACTCGGGTTACGTCTATGTGGACATCGCCAGGCGCCTTGCCCGCATGGACTTTAATCTCACAGAGGATGCGAGTCAGAATCTACAGATGGTTGGATATATTCCCGACTCACGCAGTGGATATTTGGATATCTGGCGGAACTACGAAGAAATACGCATCATCGATGTCAGCTCATATTTAAAGATGAATCACTCGCGTCTGATTACGGGCCGATTCCATTGGCGTCCCAAGATCCGGGACGATCTCCGTGAGAAGATCAACAGTCTGGCTAATTCTATATACGGCTCCTTCTCTGATGGCATTGACTTCTGGATCAAATCGCTGTACACGGAGTCTATGGAATCGGTAGGCGTCATCTGGAAGACAGCAAAGGAATATAACGGCAAGTTCGTTGAGGACATCAGTCAATTGAGTATCTTGGAGGAAGATCTCAGCGATCTGCGACTGTTTGTCAATCAATCGTACGAGGCAAATGATTTCTATATCAAAAACGTGGTTAACTTTACGCTGACCATACTGGATGAGTTGGCCATCCGAGATCACATTGAATCCTTGCCGAAAATCTTCTCGGAACTGTGGCAGGCTATGGGAGACTCTGGTAAAGCGTTGCGAAACAGCATCGTCTGGCTAATCGATACCATTAAGAAGACCTATAATAATGTACTCGATGCCATCAGTCGCTTCTTCCACGGCGAGAGTTTGACGTACATTACAACACTCATGGAAAAGGGCATAGAGAAGTATGATAAGTTTGTCAAGGATCTGCATATTAAGTTTATCAAATACATTGAGAATCTGTGGCACAAGTCCTGGCATTTGGCCGAAACCTACTGGAAGAATGTCCTCAAACGCTTCGAGCCGCACATGTTCAAGATCATCAGCTTCATTGAGACAACCGCCTGGGATCTCAGCAAGGAAGTCTTTGACTTTATTTATAAAAGAACCAATGAGCTCGCTGAGTCGCCGTACTTCAACAAGGTCTCCAGTTTTACAGCGGATGCTGAGCGTTTGTATCGAGACTTCCAGGCAAATGATGCAATTACCAATATCAAAAAGTACTCCACGCTCACCTGGAACTTCATCAAGGAGAAGTACTTCAAGCTGGTGCCATTTGGTGCCGAACTGAATGAGGTGCTCACGGAAATCTGGCAGGAGATTAAGGAGTTGCAGAAAATCGAACAAGTCAATATTGTGGTACAGAAGTACAATGAAGTCGTGGCCCGATTGGAATGGTTCGCCGACGAGCTGCAGCTCGAGTATCGCATTCATCAATTCTACGGATTGTTGCGCAATAAATTGCGGAATTACGCATTGAATGCTCTGGAAACGGCGGACATGTATAGAGAGGCAAAGACCAAGTTCATCTTTGATCCGGAAGTGGGTATTATTGATCTGGAGCAGAAGCTGCCCATGTCCTGGCATGCATTCAACGAGACGCCCAAATTCGAAGAGATTCCCGAATACAAAATGCTCTCCAAGGTGCAGAATTTCCTAAGTGAAACCAACTCCTCGATCATCATGAAGCTGTACAATATGCGAGCCCATTTGGATCCCAAGACCTGGCTGCCACCTTACTACTGTAAGTTCAAGTTTCCTTAAAGTCAACTTGTGTACTTGAAAATGTTTATTATTTATTCTTGATTATAATTAAAAGCTGAGTAAGTTTAGCCCTGTCCGCCTATCCTTCGACAATCTCAGAGACTATAAGAGCTAGAGTCTCCAAATTTGGAATGTAGGCTCCGAAAAACTATTAGCAAATTAAGTTTATTTTTAAATTTATGATGTTATGTTATGAAAAATACGACCACAGTATGACTTGCTATTTACAATTCTTCACTTTCTATAAAGCACGTGCCCTGCTAATCGACTCACGGCACTACATGACCTTCGACCAGCGATTTGTGGGTCTCAACTTGAACTTTGAGCAGCTGCCTCAAGCTCAGTGCAGTTATTTGCTAGCTCACGACTTTTTCAAGCGGAACTTTACGCTGCTCCTCGAACCGGCGGTAAGTGGTTATTCATTATTTAAATACATTTATTGTTAGCTTCAAAATAATTAAAAAGATTCCAAATTAAAAAGGAATATATTGTAATTTTAAATTTAATGGAACTTAACTCTATTTCAAACTATAAGTCACATCTAATACTTTTCTACTTCTAGACACAATCAAAGACAAGTCGAGACGCTGGACTTTTGTCCACACGCAAGCTGAGCTTTATAGCCAATGGACAGCTTATCGAAATTGATCTGGGCACCGATGTGAGTAGGACAATGATGAATTCCCAACATAACTATTAATGTAATTTCTGTGTATTTATTTTCCAACAGCACATTAGCATTAATGGCAATCCACAGCCCATTTTACCACTAAAACTGGGTGCAGTTAACATCTATCGGGAGCTGGATATACTCTCCATTATTTCCGATACACAGTTCAGTTTGCACTGCAATGTTCAGTTCGATCTCTGTTGGTTCGAGGTGAGCGGTTGGTACTTTGCCAGAACTGCCGGACTGCTGGGCACGTTGAACAATGAACCCTACGATGAGTACACCATGTCCAACAGTTTGATAACGAATCAAACGCAACAGTTTACAGACTCCTGGAGTCTGCAACATTGCAAGCCACGGCAATTGGCCAAGAACAAAACAACCACAGACGAAGTTAGCGCAATTTGCAAAAGTTTCTTCCACGGCGGAATATTGTCTGCCTGCAGTGCTGTCGTGGATCCAGCGCCGTTCTATGAGATGTGCCTTGATCTGGGCATGAAATCTCAGCCCATTCGACCGGGTCATCCAGCTGTGAAGGGTGCTTGTGCCGCTGCCTTGGCCTACATCGAAACCTGCACCTCGTTGAAGGTGCCCATGCGTGTTCCGGATCAGTGTGTGTTGTAAGTAAAAGACGAGACTTTAAACGCCTCTTGCTTCTTCTAAAGGTTACTTTACACTTTAACAAATTTCATTAAAAATACACAGTATAATTATATATATTTGGTTTTGGACTTGCCAAATGGTTGGCTTCCCAATTGTTGTTCCCTATTAACATTTCCTTCAACTTGTTTCCAAAGTTGTATTTTTTTCTAAGTGATAACATTGTAATGTAATAACATTTATAAAATTAAAGGTTTTTTTAATTTTTAAAAAAGATTAGACTAACACATGAATTTTTTCCTGTTTTTTTTTAGCTGTCAATTGGCAAATGGTTCCTATGTGCCAGAGGGCAAATTTATGGAGCTCAGCGGGACAGAAATACCGAGCAGCAGCGATGTCGTCTTCATTGTGGAGGCCAAGCCTTGCAATGCTAATCTCAAGGAGTCCAAGAGCATTATGAGCGTTGTGAGCAGCATCGACGAGCAGCTGCGAGCTGCCAAATTGACCAACAATCGGTAGCTACTAACTAGACAGATATTAGCCAGGACTGTCTTTTAACTGGTTTAATTTTACAGCTATGCAGTGGTGGCTTTTGGCGGCATTGAGCCCTTTGATAAGCCACGAAGCATTTTCTACGAACGGGGTGTGTTCACCTCAAAGCCGGAACAGTTGGCGAATTACTTTGCCCACATTAATACGGGCAATGGCAGCAGCAATGACATTCTAATGGCCATCTCAACAGCATCACGCTTGAACTTCCGTCCGGGTGTATCCAAGACATTTATCCTGCTCTCCTGCAGCAGCTGTGCGGCGAAGGACATGCGCTTTGATTCCACCTCCATACTGCAGTTCATGCTGGAGGAAGGCGTCAATCTGCACATTCTGGCGGACACGGAGTTTGATTTTGAGCGCGATAAGAAATTGCGCCACTTCTTTGGCTTGGATAAGAATATTGTCTATTCTAAGCGCTTCCCTGAGGGCAGTGCCGAGGCACGAAAACTGGCGAGCATATCCAAGGCAAACTTGGGCATCTGCACGCCGTTGGCGCTGGAGACAAAGGGATCCGTGTTCAGTGCCCGCAAATTGGTGCCCGAGCGTAAATATCCAATTGTGCGGTTTGCCAACATCTTTGCCAAGCGTGTGGCCCAAAGTGCCACGCCTATTGGCACACAGACCTGCGAGTGTTCCGGCCACAATTCGGGCGTGCCCTATTTGGCCTGTTCCCCCACAGCTTTGCCCGAAGAAAAGGGCAGCCTAGACGATTACGTAAGTAGATCATCATGAGCTAAAAATTGGCGATTGAAAATAATTCGTATGTTGTTTTGTTTCCTTGCAGGAAGAGTTCGACAACTGGGAATGGAATGATGAGCTGGACGAAAATGCCTAAGAGAACGCATTTCTTTAGTTTGTATGCGATTAGTTAGTTATCTTAGCCATATCCAAGCGAAATGTAAAGTCTTTCTCATATATCTCGAATCACATTTTGTATAAAATAAAAATTAATCGAAAATCATGAATTTGAAAAATTTACAATCAGCTCTGACTTGAACTTAAGTCATTTCTATTGACTGCTTCATTTTATGTGGTGTCTTATATCATTGGTATCTTTTTATTAAATTATCGTTACAAGTTATTTTATTTTTATAAAAAATCTTTCCTACTTTTTTCATTGATATTAAAATCGTCAGAAATATTTGTCGTAAGTAGTCTATATCATTGGTATCTTTTTATTAAATTATCGTTACAAGTTATTTTATTTTTATAAAAAATCTTTCCTACTTTTTTCATTGATATTAAAATCGTCAGAAATATTTGTCGTAAGTAGTCTATTAGCGCTCATTTCTGATAATAATAATTTATATAATTAGTATGCCATTGTCATAAAAAAGAGCGGAAACTGAATTTTATAAGTAATTCTATGTTAGGCATCGTAACAGTTTTTTGTGTTTCAGTTTTCCTATTTCGACTGCGACAGGGCTAACCAGTTTTGGATTGTTTTGCTGTGCCTACGACCCAGCCCAGGGTACTGCCCATTTCTTAGCCACGACTGAGGCTTGTTTGTGCAAATCTCAGACGGTTGAGTATTTAAAGTGGTCCGACTGGCTGCAGTGGAGCGTCAGTTTGGCGACTATCACTTTTCGCCTGACGGAAGCGATAGCAGAACTCAAGTACGTGTTACAACCTTAACCCCAAAGCCAGGCTAGGAGATAAAGGAGGAGTGCGAAGAGGGGCGAGACGATGACAGGGCCATTCACTTTGCCAGCCAAATGGGCAACACTTGATACCCCACTTGAACCCAATTTGTTGTTATAACATTTGCTTGGAAAAGAGCACAATGAAAATTATGCGATCCCATTGGTAATGCAATACTTTCTTTTTCAATGTTATGGTTACATCAACTCTGCAGTTGACCAATTGCAATTGCAACTGCAAAATCTTTCACTTTTGGACCTATAAAAGCCAGCAAAAATTTTAAGCCACTTGCATTGCTAAACTGAAACTCACAGCGTTGGAAGCTAACAATAAATCAAAACTAAAATGCGGTTACTTGTAAGTGTAGTGAAATCCCCCAGGATACGTTAATTTTCAATTTTAATACACCTGCCTAGATGTTGATCTGCAGCCTGACGCTGACCTACGCCTCGGAGCACTCGGGAGAGGGGTATTATGGCGGAAGCGGCGGTGCTGAGGAGTATCAACATCAACAACAACATCAATATCAGCACCACGAAACACCAACAACTTACTCGGAGATATCGAAGCACGTGCCTGTCCATGTCATCGAGAAGGTGCCTCTGCCCATACCACATCCCGTAGCAGTTCAGGTATTATTCTCATTCAATAACAATTCACAACCTCTGTTGCTTGAATTTTTTGACCTACTGTACAGGTGCCCAATGTTATCCGACTGCAAATACCGGAACCCTATGCAGTTCACGTGCCCGTTCAGCAGGAAATTCAAGTGCCCGTCTATAAAATAGTTCCCGAAATAACGGAACGCAAAATACCCTACACCGTGGAGAAGCCCTATCCCGTGGAAATTGAGAAACCATATCCCGTTGAAGTGATTAAGCACATTAAGATACCTGTGCCAAAACCCTATCCTGTGCCCTTTACCATTTACAAGCATGTCCTGCACAAGCAGCACGGCTGGTAAGCCCCAGTGATGTTTAAATAAGGACTAGTATGTAAATAACTAGCTAGTGTTGAACAAGTATTAAAATCGTTACGTTTTTAGAGCAAAATCAACTGTCTTTTTAATGAGAATACTGTGTCGGAAGCAAAGACTTTAAATTTTCAGTAAAATTGAAAATACCTTTAAGACACTTATTAATTATTGCTTGGTTTCAGCTTAGTTTTCGTTGTCTCGAGCCTAAGGAATTTTATTTTTATTTTATCCATTTTTTTTCAACTGAACAAATTTCCGTTCAGTCTTCAGATTAAACATGTTGAGGGATGAGAGCCTTGTAATTTTTAAAATTATTAAAAACCCCTAGGATATTTTATATTTACATTAAATAAACTTTTAGTAAAGACAATTTAAAATATCCCACAGAGCTCAGCTAATACACAAACCTACATCAATGTCAGCTGAAACTTAACGAAAAAAGCTTTTCGATAAGTTTGTAAGCTTTATGAGCAACATGAAATCGGATGTTGAAAGCTTTGAGAGGATATTCTTATTGCCCACCTAACCACAAGACTGTCGCACACACACACACTCACAAACACACACACACACATATGTACTGCAATGTGCTGCGTTAGCAAGTTCGTTAAACTTTGTTAAATCCTGGCAGATTGACGTTTTGACTGTCCGACCTCCTGGCTCGTTCCATGGTTACAGCCATGTTTTCCTTTAACCGATGACGTTCTTGAAATGTGCGCACACTCAACCGAGTCTCCTTCACTCCCTCTCGTCCCTTAGTTCTATGCAGCTATGTTAAATATTCCCTATGTCCTTGATGATGGCTGGCAATCGTTTATCGTCTTCAGCTTCAGCAATTGCGCGAAGTATTTCATGTCGGAAAAATAGCAGTCAAAGAGCCCTTGATTTTCCTATATGCGTTGGGTACTTGAGGTCGCATTCAAAGTTTGCTCTAATCAATGCGTCATTCAATCAATCCAACAGTCACTCAATCCTTCATGCACAAATGATACAAAATGTATCTAAGCATACGACATTCTGTATACGCCATGTTTGACTACGTGCTCTAAAGTTTAAGTTCTATTCACACACACTCGTACACTCACACACACGCGCACATACATACACACACTTGCGCATAGACTCTAATACACTTTTGGTAAGAACTCAAAAGTATTTGCTTAAGAAATAAAATCCCATGCTCTGCTGAATAAATGAATGAAATTTAATGCGTACCGAATTTGAAAGATGCATTTGTGCTTATCTTGAAATGATTGCAATATTGTGCAATCAGTTAAGATATACATAGATACTTTATATTGACATTTATAAATTCCTTTCCAACTCAATTGATAAATATTCAGAATTTTTCTCAATTGTAATACTGAAATAGATACAAAAGTATTATTTTCAGCATTCTAACAAAAACTCTTGTGTATATCCGTCCATTTTTAATTATAAATTTATATTAATAATGTTACTATTAATTACTTAAACAATTTTATTATTATTATTTTTTTTCAGATTAGTAAGTATAACTTTATATCCGCTCACAAACTTTAGTTCTATTCAGAAACTTGCACCAAAGGAAAACATCTAACACATATCCTGAATCTAAAATATGCAGAAATTGCAACTTTGCATTTTGTGGGTTTTTTTTTCACTTCAGAGAGAAGTATTAATTACATATGTTGAATGAACATATTCAAATTGACTATCTGTTGCAATTGGCAAATCGTTTAGAAAATTTCATCTTATATTCAAATATTCAAATTATGCACGAATGCGGTCAACACATACTTAAGTAATAACAAAAAGAGAGACAAGGATTTTGACTTTATCAATTTAATTAACATTTTGCACCTGTGCACATTCATATATAGATATATATGCAGAGCAAGCGATTAAGTTGTTATCATACCCTGTACAGCACCTCAAAGCAGTTGTTAAGGCTTATCGATTTCAATTTGTCGTACCAGTTGTAAATAGTCTGCGAGTCTGCGATAAGTTCAAGGTGCACGTAAAATACAAATTAAATTGTCAGCCCATTTGGTATTACATTACTACCAAAAGCTCTCAGCCAATGAGCTTATGGCTCAGCATCCAGTCTGGCAAACAAATTTACAATCCTAAGCTCATGGGAAGCCGGGAAAAAATACAGAGCAAAATGAAAGAAAAAACTGCGCGCAGAAAAACGATATGAGATGCGAAATTTTTGTGGCACATGTTTATTTGGCCAAAACTTTTTACAGCGCAAATATCTCGTGGAATTAAATGAAGTTAATTGATTTTTATGCCAGAAGCTCTGCACGTGGAAGTTTATGTGCGTGGAAGGAGGAAATTTTCCAGCAGGAAACTGACAGTCTGATACAAGTAGATAAAAATGGCAAACTGAAACGGAAGCTTGCCAGTCAAATAGTCAAACATATCGACAGTCAGACAAGCAGACGATTGCGTTGGGTGCTGAGCTGTAATGAAATAAATTTCCTTTCAGTACACACACTTACACACACTTACACACACACACACACACACACACACATATGGCGCATGCCACATGTGTCAACTGACTTGGCAGGTAGACACTGGTCCCTCCTTGTCATGTGGCTGTGCTTGACTTTGATGAACTTCCTTGAAAGAGATGGCACACGAGTAGCGAGCACTACATAGTAAGACGAATGCCGTTGACGTTGCCATTGATAAAAATAGCAGCACACAGTGTGTGCTAAATGTATGCTGCCCAAACCAGTTGTCCCATCACATAGCTGGCAGCAACGTCGCTTAATATTATTAACGCTAAATTAATTAATTGCTCAATGAGTTGAGCACATTAATTATTATGTGTCGCTTTTTCCCTGGAAAATTTTCGCTCAACATTGTTCCTGTTTTTCGCTTTATTTAATTTTTTTTTTTTAATATTATATTTATTTTTAAACATGTCAAAGCGACAACATGTCACACAAAGACACTTGACTCGTCCCTCGTTCTGCCTTCCTTTCCGAGCATTTTACAGATACTCATTCGCCTAGATTTGAGATACAGTTTGTACGCGTCGGCTGCCTAATGAACTGTTAAGTGGTGTGAATGCAAAGAGTCCTTTGATGGGCAGCCAATGCCCCTATTGCTTCATCTCCTTCTCATTCTCACATAGCATCTCAAATTATTGATTGCTTTTACTTTTGCCCACGTTTAGATACAATGTATTTTAATTGCGTCGTCCTCAAACTTCAATTTGCACATGAAAAAACCATCTTATCATCAAGTTTTAATACCATTATTTGTTTATAAACTTAGCTTGAGCGATGAAAGTTTCGGTCAAACATATTGAACTATTTTGGCAATTGAATTACTCGCAAATTGCCAGCTTACTTGGCCCAGTTAGTTAGTGTTCTTAATTGGAATTCGATTTGCTTTATTACTGACTAATCGATGGATTCCTTGACCTTGTTTGCATCGATATTGGTCGATATTTCAGGATGTGTCCCATCGAGCTAAAGCTGCAACATTTAAGCATTTAGAGGTTAATTGCATTTTCACAGAGTTTCTATTTAACTATGTTCCTATATAACATTCATTTTGGAGCATTTAAAGTATCCATTAAATACTAATCGCTTTTAATACCAAGTCTTAAATTTCGAGGTATTCCCCTAGGTATGACTCCGATTTACTGTGAGCTTTGTTTTAATTAGCTTTAAATAAATAAACTAAAATTTCTTAGAAACAATTCAGTATAATTCAAGACAGATATAATAATTACATTAGTAAATATTCAAAGCTCTGATGAGCATATAAAACCTCGATTCATTCTGTTTAAATGACAAGTCATTTTACTGATTTGGCTTTTGTCAAATATTAAATGTTTCCAATACACTATTTATATTTTATAAAATTGTATCAAACATTTTCCTTGGCCAGGTAAGATGGCTACGGAGCTGACAAAAAAAGGCACCTCAGTTGTGTTCCCTTGCGGCCATAAACATAAACTATAAATAGCCACGTTGATGGCGCTTGAAACACAGCCAGAAGTCCCATAAAAATGTGAAAAAATATAAATCAATGCGGCGGCACAAAAGGCAGCTGGGCAAGTTACCTAATCCCAAACAACAAGCGCCGGGCCGGGCACAAGGATGTGGAAGAGCAAGAATAACAACAATAATACCTAATGACAAATCCCCAGGCGACAGTCAACAGCTGAGAGTGAGAGACGGAGGGAATGCCAAAGTGGTAGGCCATTAAAGTCATAAAAGTCGCGTGGACTAAATTAGAAAGAATATATATATATATTTTTTTTTTCAACTGGACTTTCCGAAGCCAAAGCTGTTGCTGAAACTGTAGCTTTTCCAACTGCTTTTCCTTGATGTACATCATTTAAAATGACTTTCAGGAGACGACATTAAACGACGCGACGTTCGGGTGTACACACAGCAGGCAGCTGGAGACCAATTCGAAAGATAAGATTAGAAGCCGAAGCCCAGTGACAACAGGCAGCATTCGTCAAGATGGCGGCTCGCTTCCACCACGCCCACATTGAGTGTGCGCGCTCGTGGTTGCCGTAAGCAAGTCAAGGTTATTTTAAGACCCAAAATTGCTCAGCAGCCGTTGAAGACGGCCTGAGCTCGACTCTATGCCCAGCGAAAAGGCAACAAAAACGAGAAATTGAAATTAAGTTCGTCACGCTGCTGTATTCAAACTTTAACCGATCATTCCTATGACATATTTATAAAATAGTAGTCCGATTTTAAATCAATTTTATTAAGAATTACAATGTGAAAATGGTTAGTAAATATGAAGAAACAACCAATAATTTTATACTCAACTGGGAGTTCGACCGACCGTTTGTATGGCTAAGAAATAATTTGAATCTATTTCATGGGATCTGCCAGACATCCTTCTTTGCGTTACACATGTCTTCACAATATCATTATACCCTATGCAAAAGTATATTGAAGAAAACGCTAAAGATGGCAAAGAAAAAGAAAAAATGCTCGTGCCTGGCGCATGGCATGGCAAACAGCTGGCTGGCTCGTAATCATTACGAGAGTTTTCTGATAAAGAAGAAAAAGTAAGAACAACAACAACAACAACACAAAGGTGCAGCCACAGAACAAAGGTTTACAGGCTCTTGAGTCTTTTGGATGAAAAAAAATAAATTTATATATGCGTTCCCGCCCCAACGCCCCTTTCCTATTCGGCACTTTATCATTGGCACATCGTTGGAAAGTTGGGCAATATTTATTGAAATTATGCCATGCGAAAGCAACAACAACAAAGCGCAACCTTAATGCTGCCGCCTAGAAGTAGGCAATGATTTTTTTTAATGCGATACGAAATGGTTTCTCTTCTGTATACTTATTATTATTATAATAAATACGTCATAAATTGAAATGACCCAACAGCAGTCAGTGGCAGGATATAAAATGTAAGAATCAGTTGGTCCTAGCCACCTACGAGTATGCAATAATTTTATCCCCAAACAACTAAGGCCATGTTTGTTGAATTAAAAAGTATTTTAAAAAGATTATTTATTATTTTTTAAAAAGATTTTAAATTTGACAAGTCTGCCATCATACATGGTGACAATTGAAAGCCTTCACTAATTGAATTCAGGAACGCCGACAGTTGCATTGCCTGATAGCACTAGACAACATAATTGACAAACAAACTGAATAAAAAAATCTTAATCAAAGAAATAAATTTTAAAAAGTGTCTAAACAAATTTTAATTCGTTTTTCGTATATATGTATCAAGATAAGAGGGTTTAGTTAATGTTACAAGAGAAACAGCCAGTCTTGTTGCCTAGTGTAATCGATTGCCATAAATTTTATTTAAATTCGTGTAATATTTTTTATTATTGGGTATTTTTAAGAATAAAATTATTTTACATTTATGTTTACAATACCCTTCCCTGCGTTATCCGTCTCTAAAAGAGTATTTAGTCATACGTAGCACATTAACAAGCTTTCATTTAAAATATACTTTTGAATTCCTTTAAAAATTCGGTGAACATACGTTAATTGCGTTTTGTTTGATTTGAGCAGTGTTGCTTTTTGGCCGTATATAGGATTGTATATAGAAATTGAGAAACATCACGAGCATTAAAGTTGCTACAAAGTACGTCAAATATATAAGGAAAGTTGGGACACCACAGTCAGGTTGCATATGGGTCCATACATTGTGTGCAAGGATGAGCAGAAACTGAGCCATCTGTAATATGGTAATGTACTTCTTCCACCAGAGGCTCTGTTTCATATGTGGATGCTGCGATGAGAGGTAGTAATATCCATACATCACGGAGTGCACGAGAACGTTTAGATATCCCAGAACAACAACATGTCCTCCATATCCATTGAATCGTAAGTAAAAATAGGATCCGACAGTCATGTACACATGATGAACCAGATGTAGCACTGTGATTTGCTTATAATTCTTACGCAGAACAATGAAGATGGTGTCTAATAGGTCAACGTATTTGTTAATATAATACGTATAACCAAGCACACGTTCCAGCATTCTTAGAGGATGATCCAATGGCGCTACTTCCAAGCAACTCAAATTGTAGGGCTTTACCCAAAATATGAAGTAAGTTCCCTGCAAAGAACGAAATGCAAGTAGCATTTTCATTATAGTCCAATGAAGATATGGGACATTCCGCACTTACCAATAAGAACATACTACCATTATAGATGACTTGGGAAAGATTGTATATTTTCAGCACGTTTTTCAGATCACATGGTTTCCGCTGGAACATAAATTGACGTCCCAGGCTTAGCACAAAGTATAAATAGGATCCAACGATTAAAAACACAGGCAAAAACCCATCGGTTAACGGAAACCTATAGGGATCCGCATGTGGTCTATTTAAAATGTCCAACATTGCGTTATTTGTATTAGACCGTTTTACAATTTATTGTGTCCGATGGAAAATTTGTGATTCGACTAGCCGATCATCCCATTTGATTGTTCTTTATATTGGTTTCTAATTCATTCAATTGATGTATTCATGGATTCCGATCACCCTCCGGATCAGTTGTATAATTGTCTACCTCATTTCAATTTTCATTTCACTTTTCGCTGCTGCAGTTTTCTGAGCTTCACCTGATGCAAAGTGCAAAGATGCAAAGTACACTTTTATCTTAAGATTCAATTTAAGTGTCTTACAAGAAGAAAGCTTGTTTACTTATATTTGTGTTGAATTACACTCAATGTGCTTTGAACTTTATGTAAATAGATGTGTATTGTTAATATTATAAGAGTGTAACAAATAAATTTTAATTTTAATTCCTTAATGATATTATAAGCACAATAAAGGAACTAATAATATGAAAACTTGCATTGGCCTTGAATTAATAACTAGTTAAAAATATGGCCAAATACTCCAGAGTGTTTAAAAAAAATGAAAAGTCTTCACCAAAACTTCATATTCCGCATTAACATTTTAAAATCTTATCTCATACTTAATTCAGTTATTTATCTGCTTTACTTCCTTTGGCCTGTTGCAATTCCAAAACTTGTTTTCCACTCAATCCTCCAGCAAATCCCACACACTTCCTGCCGTTTGTTTTTATATGGATTTCTCTGAAAAATCTCCAAAGGGGGTGGACTGAACATAGCCAAAAATCTGGCGCCACGCTGCTGTTGTCGAAAATGTTTCCACTTTCATTTCCATTTCTAAATCTCTTTCTTCTCATTCTCATTCTGTTTCTATTTCAGTCTACATCTTTGCCATTTGTCCCTCAGTTTTGCGAGCAACAATAGAAAAAATATAAAGCGTAATGCTCAAGTAAAAGCGCATAAATCAAAATTATATGTACATACTCGAATATATTATATACATATGTATCGGTATGTATATTTATCTATTCTAGGTGTAGCTCATATAAATGCGTATGTATGTACTTAATATCTTTGGGTTTGGCAAACTACGTGTTTGGCATATTTAAATATGCTGCTAAATGAAGGGCGCATAAGACCTTCATATCCCATTTCAAGGACCTCCAATATGAAGTGCGGTATTATCATTTGGATATTTGCATATGATATACACCTATGTGTCTGTGTGTGTGTGTGTGTGTGTGTGTGTGTGTGTGTGTGATTTTGTAACAGTGTATGTGCGTGCCAAATTAGATGTGCGTGTGGTTGCTGACACGTTGCGATGGAATTAAAACGCAACCTTGAAAATGCCAGACACGTATTCGTATCTCGAATCTTCGTTTATTCGGCACAAGATAAATGTAAGCCATAACGACACACAGCTCTTGCGGCTTAAATATAGATGTTGAAAGTAAAGCCGAGAGTATTGCGGTTTTTTTTAGAGGTTTCAACTTTCGAGTTACTAACAAATGCCCACGACATGAATTGCTTTCAATTTAACGTCTGAGCGACTTTCACTTCGCCTTTCCTCTAGTTCATTTAGGCTTAAAACTTCAGTGCTAATAAAGATGTATGTTTTGGATACTCTTACAAAGGATATTATAATCAACTAATTAACTATAATTATATTGATATAATGTCAATTTATTATTGGTTTAAATTTTGGTTTAAATATTAATAAAGTTTAAACAATTTTTATATTGTTTTTAATAGATTTTGCAAGTATAGATTATATAGTATTTATTCTTTAAATATAATAGTTAGCTACTAATTAATCGATTTTCAGCTGTCTTTAAAAGTTATTTTTCACGAGTAACTCAAAGAGCGATGCTTGTTCAACTTGTCTAAAATAGTTGTTGCCTTTCGTTTTTATGGCTAAATAAAGGAAATTTCGGAAAGAGTAAAAAACAAAGAAAATAATTGTGGCAAATGATATTTGTTGGCTTTTTAAAAACTTACTGTCATTTTGGCTTTATGTTTTTAGCTCTTGACGACAGAAAATAAAAAAAAAATGAATTTATTTTTATGCGCTGCTCTTTGTGCTGCTATTTTAGACAGAGTGTTGTTGTCTTTCCTCCTTTGGACCTCCGTTAGTGCGTAACTAATCAATGCTCATGATTTTCCCTCCATAAATGAGAAGAAGGCAACGATGCAGCAAAAAATAAACCACAGAACAACTTTTTTTTGGCTCTTTAAAATGTTCTCGGCTGTCGTTTGTTTCGTGTCCTTCAGCTACTTTGCCGGGTGGTAATGGCGAGATTGGGACAAGACCGTGGCATTTTACCTTCATCAGCAGCCTCCAGTGAGTCAGTCAGGCGATTCAACTATCAGCGTTGAGTGCAAATCGCTGATGCAGAGAGCAAAAAAGTCAGCGAGTAAGAAAAATTCATTTTCAGTTCTACTGTTTCTGCTGCAGTCGCTGTCGCTGTCGCCGTCGCTGTCGCGGTCGCAGCTGCCAAAAGGTTGTGTTCGTGACCTTTGCCAGAGTCGCTTTTCGTAGTTGTCGCCGCGTTTTGAGCTTCACATTTCTTTTCCTTGCTGTTGATTTGGCAGCTCTCACACTCTCGCACTCCCACTTTTCCACCCACACACATACATACACTCGCACACAAATACAAATCACACATGAGTATGTGCACAGTCGCCTGCTAGTTACATGCTCGTTTTAGTACGTGCCAGAGCTGAGCCACTTGCTGGCACGCACATTTATTTTATATATACATATATATACTTATATTTGAACAAATTTATATACACATATGTACATATACATCTTATTTATACATGTTTAAGTTCACATTGTAGCTGCAACAGCCACTGCCAGCGCCATAAATTCAATGTTGCGTATACGCAGCGTCGCCACGCGCTCAAAAGTATGCTACGTTTTTCCCCTCTTTCTTCATGTTTTCAGTCGCCTTTCAACTTGGCTTGCTGCGACTTAAAGTAGCAAGATTTATATCATTACCATTGGCATTCAAGCTAAGCATTTGACTTAAGCACGAGTAGTTAAGAGTGCTCACAATTGTGGAGAGGGTCGAACTGCAGTTGGAGAATATTATAATGCAGACAATGAAGAAAATAAAATATATTTTATATATTAAAGAATTGTAGATGAAAATATCTATTGGAACCATGTTTTAGCTTATATTACAAAACATTATATAGTTCCAGCTCACTTCAATTTAATCTATAGGAATGTGTTTTCTTGGAAATTAAATGTTTTAATGCCTCTCACTGTTCAGATATTATCTTTCTAAGAAATTCATATTAAACGAATGAATATAGAAATAATTAAGCTGCTTTGTTTAGAATATTCATTGTCTCTAACTTTAGTATACTTAATTATTTTATTTCTGTTATGTATGAACAATATTTCTGCAATGTATTTTAATAAATTCTGATGTATAGTCAATGTCAATGTTATTTTAAAAATCAGAGAATCAATTACACTAAAAATAATTCTGAAAATATTAATGTTATAACTTTTGAAATAAATCTTTTTCTCCGAATAAAAATATGTGTTTAACTATTTCAGCTTTTATATACTGCCAAATTCAGTGCTTCTCTACAAGCTTATAAAGTAAGCCTCAAAGGTAAACTAATTCTCCTGAAACATATTCTTTATGCATATATGTCAAATAGTCAACTGACCCCTACAACTTGTGGCTTTCAACTAAATAATTAACAAGTACGGGAGCATTTTCAACCTCTTACCCACACAATTTTTGTGCTTTCATTTATATAGAATTTTGTTTAAATAGAAAATTTGATAGCTGCCCTTTGATTGGCCTTTTTGTATGGTCCAACTAACCAGGTTAGATTTTTCAAATAAGCTTAAAATGCATAAGCTATTACCCTGTAATACATTGGCTTACCACAAATTTATTTTGAATATTTATCAAAAATTGTGTGTCCTTCAGCGATATAAAATAAGCGCGGGCGAGAGGAAAGTTCTAAATATTTAATTAAATTTTGTCGTTGGCTTTATTGGCAAAAGTTTGATAATTTATTTTTATTGAAAAGCTTTCGCCGACCTTCGACAAATGGCTACTTTTTTGGCACATTTTTCTTTTGTCTCAATAAATTGCAATCGAAACTGCAATTGGATATTTCAGTGATTGTAAATCAAGTGAGCTTTATACCTTTGCGTTCTCTTTGTATTCTTGGCCGACAAATTCAAATGCCGTAAGTTACTACCTCCCTTACCTTGGGGCCTTGACTTTCGATTTTGTCATCGACTTGTGGACTGGCTGCTGACACAAGCAAACCACAAAACTGATATCCTAATTGATGTTGAGAATTGTCTTCGGTCTTACATGTTGCATGAATTGGAAGGGATTTGAATGGCGCACACAATTGATGATTGATTCGAGCTGAAAATGTTTGCTAAATTGACTTTGCATATGAGCAATTGAATTAGAATTGAAGAAGCAAATCCATCCTTGTCCAATGAACTCATTGATTGAGCAACTGCTCCTACTTCTGTCACAATTGTCTTATTTTTGTCACCTCAAACTACAGACTTAGATCTCTTTGCATCATCTCGTTAAAGGGATATGTAGAGAGAAGCAGAAACAGAAGCACATTTCATATTTTGGCATTGTCCTGTGGCTCATTTATGGTTTTGTCAGCCTGGCTCAGCTCCATTTTATGGGCATCAAACGGCAGGATTCGGCTTTTGGTAATTGATATTAAGCCAAAACGAGCGCAATGGGAGGCTAATACAAAAGCAACAACAAACAAAGTTCTTCTCTTCGTCGTTCATAACTTGCGGATTTTTGGGTTTATTTTATTTTCATTCTCTATGTTCATAAACTTTTTACACTGTTCGACTGTGCAAATGCTTAATAATAATTTTTTATGAGCTTCGGCGCCATGAAACTAAGACACACTCTTGCTCAGAGAAAGACAAACAGATCTGTCAACAGGAATAAGCCATGAAATGAAAATGTAGCTAACAGTTTGTGGCATCCTCTTTATATGCGTGAGGTTGCCTCATCAACGCCCAAGGTTTCCAGCCACACAGTTGATGAGGTAAACATGGGAAACAGCTTCATTATGTAATGGAAAGCGGTTTCTGAAAGTTGCTTTTCTTATTGTAGATATTTGACTGAAATTAAATGAATTTTAGAAGAAATGTATCAACTACAAGACAGTTAATTACAAAATTGCATTACTTATGAAATGTAGTGCAGGAAGCATTTAAAAATTAATTGTCTGTATGGAAAACGAGCTTCAAATTCACAGTTAAGAATGATGCTCAAGTGTTTTCTGAGATCGTCTTAAGCTAAGCTTCAATGCCATTCACAGTTACCCTGAGCAGCAAAAGATCAACGTCATTATAACAAACTAAGGCGAACTCTATCAAATTCCCAATCAATCAGATGCCTGTTGACTGTTCTCGACCAATCCTGAGGCCCAATTTCAATTTCCCTTATCCCCTTTGCTTCGCGGTCATTTGCATTTTTTCTCTGTTTTTGACCAGGCGAAACAACGACACATTTGTCTTTCGATTTGTGTGCGAATGAAAAGCTATAAAAACACTTCCTAATGGCAAGAACTAGAGTCGAGCCAATTCGACTATGAGAGACTCTGTCGAATATTAAGAAATCGAAAATAAATTTAAAATTATTGTAAATATTATTTTTAAAAATTCGATTACAATTATCTGAAATTCTGTTGGTGCCCTTCTACCACTGTCTTCACATATTTCATTGTACTTTATAATTATAGGGCATAAAAGCAACAATATCAACAACAACAAAAGGGCATGCAGTAACAATGCAAAATCCATCGAAAACTACAATTCACAGAAGCTGAAAAAGCGAAAGGAACAGGGGCAGGGACAACGACGGCAAGGGGGGCTGGTATTGGGTTTGGGTTTGAGATTGGGATTGGGCCACTGGGCGTATGTGTGTTAGCTCGAATATGTGGGTAGGGCATACGCATGTCCTTGGCACGCTTCAATGGCTCCATTCGACTCTGGCGGCTGGTTCGCTGAGTTAAGCCTCAAAAGCATTTGCAGCCGTTGATGTTGGGCCAAACCCAACACAGGTAACTCTGCCCTCTATCGTCGGGAATTTGTGGCAACCCTTCGGTCACCTGGTCCTCCCCTGATGCTGATGCAATGCATTGCTGTAGGTTCCCTCTAATGACGTCAATGGCGGCGTTTGTCAAACGCATGACAAGCTCTCCCTGCTGTGCAAAAGGATTGACGACGATGATGTTAACGCTGGAAGGGACGGTGGACGTGGGTAAAGGATTGGTGTTTGGGGTTGGGGCATATGGCAGTTGTTGGGTTTGCTTTTCTGCTGACACGTTGCAACATAACATGCAACAGGCCACGTCGCTGAACAATTGAAGCTCCATAAATGCAGCCAAGCTGAAACTTTTTGTTGACGTACCTCCGCTCAAAGCCACTACAAACAGAGAGAGAAAATAAAAATTCCTCCACAGCAACGACATCACCCCACCACCCCACGCCCAACCTTGTCCAACCCCCGTTTATCTATAGCTTGCAATTCCGAATATCTGAAATTTTGTTTGGCCCAGTTGCCTGTATGTGTTCCATATTCATGTTCAAGCTGATAAGATGCATAATTTCATGGGCACCATGTTCCCAACTTGCCAACCAACCACCTACCAACTTGTCACAACTTGTGATCTATACATTCATCTTTTTTCTTTACTTTTATTGTGTGTAAATGTGTTTCATGCATTTATTAACAATGATTTTGATTATTTACTTTTAACAAGATTAATTTTGAAAATTTAATTTCTGTTTTTATTTCATTTTATTTTTATTTAATTTTATTTTTAATGATATTATCTTATGCAAAATACCTTAATATGTAAATTTATGTAAATGATCTGAAAACTTTATTTTTAAATAATAATCCATCCATTCAAAAAGTACCTACAAAAATATTCCGGATTTCTGAATGCCTATTAATATTAAGATATTATTTTTTAACTTTTTCTATTTATCTATTTGCTTTCATTTCAAAGTTAAAATGGTTAAATAAAATCCTATTAATCATTCTATTAATAATATTTTTATTTAACTTTTTTCTTGCTATAGCCCATTTCAGTACTAAAAAAATGAATGCAGCTATTTCTTTTTAAAATTTTCGTAAGCGATTCAATGGTATAAAAAATGGGGGAGTGAAATGAAAGATTTCATAATTTTGGTTCCATAGTCCTCCCTCCATTCCTCAACCCTGACCGCCATTTCAGGACTTCCAATTAAGTGCGCAATTAAATGCGCATTTACGCAGCAGATTTTGATTTTGCGCCTTTTCAACTCAGCTGCATTTCCGTGGCAAACGAGACTGCTTGTTTACGCCACTTGTCAAAGGTGGACGGAAAAACATCCATCTCTCCTCTCTCTCTCTCTCTCTTCGCCACATCCTACATCCTCTGCTCTGCGTCTTCTGCAGCTTCCCTAGCTTTTCCAATTCAGGCTCATCGTCATCATTGGGGGAAGGTTAGCGTCTGCTTGTGAAGTCTTTCATAAAATTTTGCGTCGTTCATTTTGGCCTTTATTTTTAGGCTGTGACGCGTTTCATTCACAATAACAAATAAGCGTTAAATTTTGTTGCCTTCATTTAGGCTGTGACGCATATCAACAACACAAAAAAAAATGGATGTAAAAAGTAAAAATGGATGTAAAAAGTAAAAATAATAGATATTAATAAAACAAAATAAAAACGTTTCATTCATTAGTGCATCCAATTGTCCTTGAGCTTCATAGGGAAAATGCCAAACACACACATACACAGACGTGCACTCTGCCTTGAAATGTGCAGCAATCAAACTGAATAGTCATAATGCCCAAAATATATATGGCCATCTGCCCTAAGAAGGGGATCAAAAGGAGAAAAAGCCAGTAGACAACTTAAATTGAAAATTCGACGGCTTTGTAAATGATATGGCAAATTGGGTTAAAAGCGTGTGTCGGAAGCCAATATTGAATTAAATTACATCCATTGAATGAGATTGCAAAGTGTGAAATTTACAAATGCACAATTGCCACAGCAAGGTGTGCAATTAACAATTGCACAATTGCAACAACAACTGTATATGATACGGACATTTTAAATTACAAATACATAATTTATTTCAACTTGAACATGAAACAAAAAACTAATTTAATAACTTTACATTTTCACTAGATGATTCCCGTATATTTCTAGAAATTTACTTTAATAACATAAAAAAAAACATTTTTTTTTGTACATATTCTCTGAAGGTGCAGGATACTCTTAAGAATTATATTTTCACTTAAGTAATAGGTGTTATGAAATATACTAAAAACTGAGTTAACGTATCCCTTAAGAACTGCACTACTAAGTTTATCATTTAGTTAATTTACACTTAAGTTGAGCAGACCAATTTAAATGTTTTTCATAGCTAACTTCTTTGTTTTTCCAATTTGCTACCATTATTATGGGTTCCTTTATGATTGGCTTACTTTTTCTTGACACAAAATGATGCGTAAATTCGTGCTCACCACACGTTTGTTAAATATTTGCTCATGTTTATGGCTTCTGTGGAATTTCACACTCACTTTCTCAATTATCCATTTCTCTATCTGCTACAATATTGAAGTTGTTCTGAAGGGAAAATATGTGTAACTTGACCTTTTTATAAGCGCTAAAATAAAGGAGCTGCTGGAATGCAAATATGAGATTCGTTTGTTCGTACTATAGTGTTGTTGTTTTTCCAGCACGTGCCAAGGATTAGTCGAGTCCTTCTGACTCTGACTCTGAATCTGACAGTCCGCTTCTTTTCTTTTCTTCATCGGCAACAGAACACATCTACAATTGCTTTAGCTTTTACATCTTGCTTAAGTTGAGCATTTTCTAGTAATAAGGATTAAGGTTGCAGAAACTGCAGAGCAACTGGAGCAGCTGACATCTCCGATCTGCTTGGTCAATCCGATTGTTGCTGAGCAGCTTTCGGGCTGAGCCATTGTCCTGGCTGTAACGTTGACAGCATCCGCTGCAACGTCAGTTGACTTTAGCCTTTTCCTTTTTTGGCTTACCTTGGCCTCCAGCCAGCTGCGGTTGAAGTTTGTGGTTTGTAGTTTGTAGTTTGCCAGCTACCGATTGCCAATGCCACAATCAATGGTGTGGCTTCTGTAGTTCTGTGAAACTCTTTATTTTGCTGCTACAACATCCTTAAGCCTTTATGGATTTCCACGTTTGCTATTCTCAGTTTTTTGGCCAACAATTTGGATTTTTTTTTATACCCTTATATCAGATTCTCTTCCCACTCTTCTCAGTCTCTACGATTTATTGGCATTCGGATTACATTCTTTTCTTCTTATGTCCCTCTCTTACTTCTTTGACTTTTTTTGGCTTTGCAAATTGATTTCGGTAAATTATGACGGTCAATTTTCGTTTTAGCTGAATGCTTTTCCAAGAAATAAAACTGATCCAAATCTATGAGGGTAAAATGTTGATTTAAAGGTCTCTACAAATTTCGAATTTAAGAAAATTTACTTCTTCGGATTTCAAATAAATTGGTTATCCTTAGATATTTAGATTGGTTAAATGTAAAATTATTTTCTATATCTGTATTATTCGCATGTTTCATGACATAAAATTATTTTAGGATAACATTGTTGGTAAGATAAATTTTTTTTTTTAATAGTATAAGTAAGACTTTGATTTTAATATTGACACATTCCCAAGCTTTTCTAATTCATTTGTAAGTATAACTTAAACAGGTTACAAATTCCTCTAATTGCTCAAATTAAATTTACCCAGAGAACAATTAAATTAATTCCATATGATCATTTAATTGAATTTATCTAATTTATTGACATCGTTTCACCTGTTTGATGGCAGGCAACGGTTTTCCAACAAGCTCAGATTGCCTCACATGTGTGTTTTTTCATTATCTCCTCTTGCTCTCTGCTAAATATGCGGGTCCTAGTTCGACTAGCAGCATAGCAAATGTCCTTGACGTGTAATTACTATCGATTGTTGGCAATGACTTGGGAAAATTACCAGTGCTTACACACACATAAATGTGTATATTTTACGCTTATCGTGCGTAATTGTATTTTTAATAGAGAGACAGAGAGAGAGAGAGCGAGAGACGTTGTACTCTGTTATGTCATCGGCAACAGATGCAGCCGCCCACACAGTGTGAGATACAGATGCATATAGTTGGAGATACAGATTTTGCAGTGGCTGCTGCTATTGCTGTGTCTTTGGCTTTTCAATTTGCCGCCTAATAGGAAAATTAGGCGCTGTCGAGTGAAATGCGGACAAAAGGGAAATGTAATTTTCCAATGGCCGAGGCCGAGGTCTAGGCCACGTCACGTCATCAGATAAACGCTTTGCATCATGGCCAGTGTGCACTTAGTGAGGCCCAAAACGACGTATTCGACCACAAAATTTAATTTGACCAAAGAGACTGAGACACGGTCGGACAAATGGACAGATGAAAAGATGGACAAATGGACAGACTGAGAAGTCATTTGCGTCAGTCATCCATCCTGGCAGCTGACAGCAAATTCAATTTGTACATTTTTGCTGTTGTTATTGTTGCGTGTGTGTTGCCACAGAGAGAGAGAAGGGAATGAGGGAAGGCTGGTAACCAAATGGCTGCAGCTGTTGGCAACATCATCGCAGCATCCACAAGGTAGAAGCCCTAGCAAGCAACAATATTTTGATTCTGTTAGCGGTTTAACCTAATTTGTATGAAAAAAAATTAAATTCAATATAATACAATAAAACGGAATCAAGCAATGCTCGACTGTAAGTTTACCTGTAGGCAAGTCACTAACAATGATTGTTATTTAAATAATTTGGTATAAACAAGTATTATATTATCATTCAAGTAAATTTGAATGAAATCCAATTAAATTAATAAAAATAAAATAGAACTAAATCAACTAATGATCGAGTGTAAATTACTCTGTAAGCCATTCGCAACTCAAAAATTATTGTATCATTTAATAGTAATAAACAGTTGTTATTTAATATATTTTATTAATAACAACATATTATAGACATTTCATTTTCAAGCAATAAAAGTCCATATTTTTCTAGGGTACATATTTTACCCACATATATGGTTATGAATGTGGGAATAACATTTGATTTTAGTTTGTTTTTTTCGCACTTTTACAATCAGACAAATTGACCTTGTAACAAATATGCACAAATTGCAAACGCCGGCTACACCAACAACAAACAACAACTAGAAAATCCGCACGACAACATTTTGTATTTGTATCTGTATCTGTATCTATAGTTGTACTAGTATCTAAAGCCGTTGCTTTTGTGCGAGGCGCTAGTTTTAATGCTTACATAAAGTAGCGTGTCGAAAAGCTGAACAGAGCAGAAAATATAAATCACAAATAAATAACTAACTAAAGAAAACAACACAACTTAAATACCCTTCACGAAAAATTAATCAAGCAACTAAAATTATTTTAAAAATTTACTGGTTTTTAACTTTAAATTCAAACTGCAAACTAACATGTTTCATAAAGACTTCACTATGAATATTATATTTTAATTTATTTATTAAAAAATATAAACAAATTGAACCTTTAGCTCACAATTGTTGTACTCTCTCTTAGTATATAGAAAAATCACCGTATTCTGTTTATCCCAGACGTCAAGTAAATTTTTATTGCTTCTCCACGAGTATATATATTTATTTTTGCATGTCAGAATGGCATGAGTTGAGTTTGATTGAAATCTATGACAGTTTTAGAACTGACTTTGCTTTCTTTACATTTTATTTTTGTTGAAAATTTGCAAGTAATGTTGTTCAAGGTGCCTTCGATTGACAGAGACGCCCAGTTAGTGCAGCTTGATGGATTGGGTAAGGACAGCTAATGGTCATAAACATTTTTTGGCTAAATTTGTGACTATTTATTCAAGGGCTTGCATAAGATACTAGAAAGATAAAGTATAGTAAAGTTTTGATCACATCAACCAGAGCAAATCCGTTGAACATTATTCACTCTTAGGAAGCTTAGATCCTGGATTTAATGTAGATGCAATTCAAACTCAAATAAGTAAAAGGGAATGAATACGCTTAAAATGCTTAAGATTCAATCAAGTCAAACGTCAATTTCTAATCATCTGATCCCAGCGCACTCGGCGAATGAGTAATTAAACTTAATGCATTACGTATACGCATCCGTATGCACGGGCCATTCAGCAAAGCACTCTCTTAACTCTTACAGCCACAAGAAAGATACTAAAATTATGTTTGACGATAGCAATAAAATACAATAAACTAACTTCTTGAACCATACATAAATGACGTTCATTTAAAAAATTGTAGAGTATAAAAAAGAGGAAAGTTTAACTCAACTTGCAGCTCAGTTGCAGCTAGACAAGGGGTCTTCAGGGGGGAACGACATTCTGACTTCGACTTTAGAATTAATCCACAACTATGGAGCACAACATGACATCACAGCGGGGATTTTATCTCACATTCTTCAAGTGCAGTACGAGGAAAGTCTCTTTGATACATATTCTTGCTCAGCAATTTGTTATTAAGTGCCAGGGTACTTGAGCGTGGCAACGAGTCGAAGTGAATTATGAATCTACTCATGCTGCTATTCACTCACCGAGTAGCTGTACACGAATGTCAAGCGAAGCGGTTGATAAATTAATGAATATAAATATCATTCTTGTTACTCGTTTTTCTAAACGCCTCATGCTTCATTGCAGTTAATCAATAAGCATTTGATTAGCCTTATCATTGAGTATGGTGTTCATATGGCATATGGGTTGGGGTCAACAACAGTTAACTAGATGAATTGACTGTCTACATATAACTCAGCTACCTATGAATGTATCAAAGTAAAATTTATAAGAGTAAACCTAATAAAATCTTATCAGTGCGAACTAAAACAATATGCAGAAAAATAGATAGGGCTCCATTTACTTTTTTAATTAAAATAAAATATATGAATGCCAAGCTTTCAATAATAGGCTAGCAGTTTCATGAGCTTCTACAAAAATGCTTTAGACTTTTCTAAACCAAAAACACAGATACCTAAAAAATTACTTCTATCAAGATAAGAATAAGTTACCCAAAAGTTCTTGTTTTTTTTTGTCGAAGTCTTTACGACCCGAGACATTTTATGCAGTAGTTAACACCTCAAAATGCTAGGCTAAAAATAAGACATATTCTTTATAAACATGCAAAACTAATAAAAAAAAATCGAAAATATGAATTAACATACTGACTTTTAGATGCTCTTAAATATATATCTTAAAGCAACTAAGTAAGTTAAGCTGAAACAACTTTGTGTTTAATGGAAAGTTCGAACAGTTTTGTGGAACATCAAACGATTTTCGTGTAGGTATTTAAGTTTGTGTACTCTCTGTAAGAGTACTTAAATATCTGTCTAGTTTTCTGTGCTTTTTATTTATTTTGAGTATATTACGCGAGGTTAACACGCGCACCCATTCACAAAGTATTTTCTATTTTTATTTTATTTCTACAAGTCTGAGTCCCGAAAATCAGACTAAGCGCAACGGATTCATATATGCGTAAATATCTACAAAACACGTTATATATTTTTATGAAATCCAATTGAACTAGCTGCCATAATTATATATAATTTGTATTCACTTTTGATACGAGCACATTGAAATATGTAAAAATACACACAGACCAGCACAAAGAACAATTAAGATGCCTGCGGTCGGACGCCAATGTATGTGGTATGAAAAGTACTTCAAATTATTGCAATACCCTTTAATCAAATAAAAAGGGAATTTTGGATATCATTAAAAAGTGAATAGCAAAAAGTTATGAAGTTACATTAAAAAATTGAAAATATTTTAGCGAAAGTAAATAAAATTTTAATATCTATAAAATGAATTGTTTAAAATGTTTACCAAATTCTTTCAAAGTATTCTACATACATACCTATAATAAAAGATATCAGCATAATTTTTTTACAGTGGGCTTCAACTCAAATGCCTACTGTGCGAGCAAAAGATACAACAACAGCAATTTTATACAATACAATTTTTGAGCGACATTTCTTATATACATACAAACGTATTTCTCAACTCAACGTGAGCGTCATATTAAAGAGAGCAACAACAACAACAGCAAGAAATACTGTCAAGAATCGACTGAGTTTGGGGACTGAGTGCACAAAATGTAATGCCAGCCAGTCAAGCAGCAAGTTCAGCCAGTCTGACTTTATAATAAACTCATATACATACAACAAATGTATCTTGACAGTGTGTATGTGCGTGTGTGAGTAGGTGTGTGTGTGTGTGTTAGACTTTGGACAAGTTGTGTTGGTCAAGCGGAGCTTGAACAGCGTTTCTCGCCATTTTTGGCAATTGCAAGTTACGCACTCACATTGTTGAGTAAACATTTTACAACCCACGGCAAAGACTTAAAAAAAGAAAATTTGAAATTTTCGAGATACCACATTTTTGACAGACTTTGTGGGCGTGCATTTGAAATATTTCTGTGGCGCAACTTGAAGCAAAAATTTTTGCAAGCCAGTCAACTACTGCAGTTCCGAACAACAATTTGTGATAGTCAAATAAGAAAAGTAATTGGCACGCCCCCTTTTAATGCGCCTCTTTGAACTACTATAAGACCCAGAACCTTGTCATTTAATAGAACAAAAACTTTACAAATTTTTCTTCATTTGCAAGTATTTTTAAAAATCGTACAGATACGTGATACGGCGAAATAGATACAGTTGCAGATACAGATACATTTACAGCAGCGATTGAAATATTGTGCGCATTAATAAAATTAGAGCAAATCGCCAAGCACACAGTCATAATAAGATAAACATAGCCGAACAAGCACACAGATACACCTACACACAAACACACACACACACACACACACACACACACACACGAAGAGTAGGTTAAATGTGTTGTGATATGAGTCAAGTCAAATAATAAAATAGCGCAAGAGAAACGAAGTAACAAAATGAATTGAGTGGAAAATCGTGTAGCAAATTATTTATACAAAAGTTAATGGCTTGAAAAGTGAGTAAAAAACCGAAGAATCGGATTGATTGCTATTAAATATGCTATATGATTGCTATAAGATATGTTTATAATATTTACTGATTTAAACTAAGAAAATGTATTTGTTATAATATATCCAATATAATTATTAAAATTATAAACATATAATAGTTTGGCAGTTTAATCCAACTTGACAATATTATTCTGACGAGACCTCTATTAAATCGAAATTACTGGCTCATATTTAGCTCTAAAATTATCAAATTAAATCTGTAAATTATTGCAATTACATAAATTAATTATTTGAAAAATTATTTGTCAGCAAATATAATTGGATAATTTTAATAGAAAATAAAAAAATATACATTTTTTATACTACATAAATTTAGTAGATCTACTTAATTGTTGATATACATAGGCGTAATCAATCAGTTACTTAGTTACTCGTATTATAAAAACTAATAAAAAGAATGACACAATGTCTGTGTAACTTTGCCAATACTTACGAAGTTTATAATTGTCTTGTGTAAACTATTGCCAAATTCCACTTCAAGTAAAGAAAATAAAAAACATAAGAACTATTTTCATTTGTTTTCTTTCAACTGATTTAGCTTCAGTTGACGGCATTACATTTAATCTAATCAAAGGCACAAACAACAACAAACCAATTCATATAAATGTATTTTTGTGCGTATGTGTGTGTGTGTGTATAGATAGCTTGGCTTAGATATGATTGCCACTTTGTTGCTATTGTGGGCGCTTAAGTGGCGCCGCGTGTTTTTTTTTTTATGTTATTAATTTTATTCAACTTTTTTTGTTAGCCATGTTTGTATGTGTTGAGTTGAGTACGAGTTAAAAGTTTTATAGCTGCGATGAGTGATTGTTTTTTAATTGAACATAATTATAGACTGACTGAACAGATAAGCAGTCGCTGAGCTGCTGACCCTTAACATTCGATCCAAATGGTAATCGATATGCAGTCGTGCATAAATATTTCATTAAATGGGTCGACAAGAGCCAAAACCTATTGAGAATCGGACTGGCTGTAAGCTCGTGCCAGTTCGTGTTGTAAGCTATAGAAGGAAATCGACCCTGAACTGGCGAGCTGCACCACCGAAGGGTTTACAATTACAGCCCTCAATTCGCCCTTTCTCTCTCCCTCTCTTTTTCGCACATACATTTAACCACATTTCAATTTCCGTTTTGTTTTACGGCTGAAAGCATCAATTTTCATTTTATTGATTTCGATTTTTATTGTCAGCCAAAAACAACAAGAACCACGAGAACGACACGAGAACAGCTAACACTGAAATGTAAATGACAGTTAAATTACAGTAACAACAAAAACACCAAACAATCGAAGTATTCACCAAGAGAAACAGCAACGCCAAATGATTTTCATATGCAGCACAAATTGTCAAATAAAACCACTCACTTGAGCTTTGTTCCCATTTCCTGATATTACTACTACTACAATTACAACGAATCGATAAGTAAAGGCTCAAACAAAGCACTCACTAAACTGGCAGTAGTATTTTTCTTAGATGTAGACTCCATTTACAGCTCAAACAATCTTATTAAAAGTTCCTATAAAAATCGGTTTAGCTTTCATAAAATTATGAGAGTCCATTCGATCACTATACTGAACTTACGAGTAGTTCATCAATTGAACGAAGCTGTTCAGCTCTAATGTTCATCAGCCGAAAACTCGACAGCAACTTATTGATTTTTATTATTATTACATATTTTAGCTGCAGCCCAGAATACAATAGTAGATCTATGGCGAGTCCGGCCTTTGGGCGATGGCATTTGCATTTTCTTTTAATTTTCTTTATCTGCGAGTGTCTGTTTTCCGCTTTTGCAACTTCTCCTTTTGCTGCCGACACCCTGCGGAGTTTGATATGCCGCCCTCGGCGCTGCGATTGTTAAGCAGATTATCGCAGTTGGCAGCATTTCTTCCATTGTTGTTGATATGCATAAATTTCCACATTGCTAGATATCTAGAATCTAGAGATTGCCATTCCACATATTATCCACGATTCAAGATTTAAAATTCTATTGTTATTTGTTTTTGTTTTCATCTGCTGATTCTCTTATAGCTTTAATGAAAAATTCTGAGGGAAAATGCCGAAGCTAAGTAAACACATTAATTATTGTTAAATAATATCATTTAAAAAATTATATATTCTTTAGTAAATTACCAAAATTAAATGTGATAAAACGTAATT
The DNA here is from genome assembly GCA_035043635.1 of Drosophila rellima. NCBI lineage: Eukaryota > Metazoa > Arthropoda > Insecta > Diptera > Drosophilidae > Drosophila > Drosophila rellima. The sequence continues at coordinate 610,919 of JAWNMV010000312.1, read as the reverse complement.
AAATATTATTTTAATAAATAAATTATCAGATGTTCCGAGTGCATCATCATTTGTTGCTATTTTTAATGGCGAGCGTAAGTTATCAGGAATTTAAAAGTGGAGCCCTTATGATAAACAAGTGCCCACTTAGTTGTATTTATGGATCATTTGTGAGGCTTTATAGCCAAGGGCAACTTCAACAGATTATAATTTTTTATTGCCCTTTAATCGTAGCTAATCAAACGCATTACTCATACGCCCCGTGTGCTACCATCGAATGCAACAACAGCTACAATAACTAAAAAGCGAACGAAGTATAACGAAAACAGAAATATGATAAAAATATTTGTATATCCAACATTCAAATGTGGCATGAAGAACAAACACAGTTGGCTTAAAACGACAGAGGCGAGACAAAGCGCTGATATCGAACGTCCAGTTCACTTAGCGCTAATGTATTTGGCTTCAAGGATACATGAACGGATAACGACTGAAGGGTCTGAAAGGTCTGAAAGGGCAGCCGTTTTGGTCAAGGATTTTGAGGTGTGTTCGCTGACAATTGTTGACATTACGCATACGCCGCGTGTGACAACGAGCGGACGAACAAACACGACGCATATTGATTCGTTGTCGGTGCGACGCGACGCGACGTTTAACATTTTATAGCGCAACCGCATCAAAATAATTGACTTAATTAAGTATTCAAACGTTCAATATGTGGGCTACCAATGGCATCAGCGCACCACCACGCCCATTGGCCACCCCTTCTATTCATTGATTTATTATCAGTCAGCACGACTGCTATTTTTCATCCTGACGCCAGCTTGGCACGGCCAGCAGCACCTGTGCACCTGAGTGTAAATCAAATAAAATGGCAGGCGTGCTAAAGTTTAACTTCGGCGTCATTTGTTTAACGAATTCGTATGCGAATTCGAATCCCAACCAGAAGCTGAGCAGCTGGACAGAAGGTTATGCTCCAAGGACACCAATAGCTAGGCCACTTTGCTTTATCCTTTTCAGCTTCACAGCGCTAATGGCATTGCCATTGCCTTGCTTTCGCTTTCGCTTTGGCTGTAATTGCTTTGCCTTTGCGTCTCAAATTGCCACTGAAAAGCTCGCTTTTTGGGTGAACCGGGCGCGTCCTCGCTGAATAGTTGACTCCTAGACTCCAAGACTCCTCTTCATCGATATCGCCTTCCCACCTCGCCACTTGTGATGCTGAAGTGTGCGTGAAATCGCTGTGAGTTGCCAGTCATTGAATTGAACGGTCTTACAGGTTATGGCTTTTTCAAACTGCAGGCAGACAACTTTTCCTTACGAGTAATTAGTAAAGTTTTCCATTTTCAAGCATGCTTCATATTACACTTTCTCTAAGCTCTTGTTGAGAACTCTAAAGTTGAATTTTGGTTTTATATAATGAATTGTAGTCAAGTTTTGGGGTATCTCTTCTTTGTACAGATGTAAAAGAAATGCCTTGGCAACAACATGTTATTAGGTTGGCCACGACAATTTGCGGAAATAGGTACATTTTGGCTTAGAGTAAAGGTAAGATATGCATAAATTGGTAAGATTAGCATAATTAGATGCATATCAGCTTAAGTAAGCTCGAAAAAATTAATTTTTAAAGGATTCTTCCGATGCTTTCCATCTAGCTGATATTTATAGATACAGCATGTCAGTCTTATCCCATCTGCTTAGTTAAATATAGACTACAATTTGTTCGGTACAAATAATTTTGCACTAACAGATGTGCTATTTAAACTATGCTCATTTATATGATTTCTATTTTTGTTGCGTATTTATAGTCTTTGTTTTTTTAGTACGCATATTTTGACGCCATTGACGCGTGTGGTCTTCCATTTAATTTCAATTGTTGTTGTATTTTTTTTAATTGTTATCATATTTGTAAATGTTGTTGACGTTGTCAGTTTTAGTGGCTTCATGCGGTTCAATGAGTTTCATGCGAGTGACGCGAGCAAAACGCATTGTGAGCTCCGAGTAGCGTGAGATGAGTTAAATACACTCACATACACGCAAACATAATCACACACACACACACACACACACACACACATGCATACAAGTGCGGGTACATATAAATAGATATATTTATTTATGGGTGACTGTTGCATCATGATTATTACTATAGAAACTACTTCAAGTAAAAGGTACTTTTATAATGAGTGCAAATATTTGTGCAAATTTTTTATAATTTTAATACAAAAATAATTAATATGGTAATTAAATAATTAACAGATTTTCTCAGTATGATTAAATACAGCTATTCTACGGATAACTAGAAAGAATAAATTTGGAGAGCAATAGGAATTCAAGTTGTAAACAACTTGAAGCTTTGAACTCAGTCACCTTCGCTAAATTATGGATTTCATAAAAATATTTTAGATCAATTAATAAATTAATTCGTTTAAGTTTCTCGTCACTTTCTGGCCAGTGAATAAAGTGCAATTAGTGCGAATAAGAAATCCCGTGGCACACGCCTTAAGCGCAATCAACGAAATAATCTGAAGATGGCTAATTAATGTGCACATTCTCAAATAAATATAGGTATACGAGTATATTTTGAACAATTTAACAATGAGCTCATCCGCAACTGACAAAAACACAATCCACGCCCCAATTAAGACGGCAAATCAAATTAGGGGCAAAACACGTTTACCGTTTTAAGCGTTCGCTCGAGTACGAGAAATGCGAGAGATCGACTCGAGGCAATTACGGCGACATCGTTGACTCTCTTGCGAGTAGTTGTTCGATGGTAGCGGGGGACCACACGGCGTATGAGCTTTATGCTCGTATATATGTTTCGTTGCGTTTATCTCAATTAGCGAAAGATACCCGTACTCGTACTCGTATATATGTTTATTTTTAAGACATATGTAGGGACAACAGATACGAACTGGTTGCATGTGTACACAATATGATATCTCAGAGATAGTCACGTGTTAACATCATTTCTAATTATGAAACAACAACAGTGAGCTTTACGACTACACGGTATGTTTTCATATAAGTCCAATACGTGTGTGTTTATGCTAGGTAAACTTTGACCGCGTCGTAATAAATATAGTTAATGAGTTTATTGAACTGTAAACATATATTAATAGAAAATAGTAGGCAGATTGCAATTTTAAGAAATTCTATTCCAATATTTCAATTATTTCAATTGATTTTCTAAGAAGATAAAAGGGTATGCATATTTTCACTCACCCTTTGTCTTCTGGCTGTAATTAATATATTCAATACACTCTTTTTTAATTTTCCCCGTCCGAAAGTCATTAACTTAATGACTTTGCTCAGTTTGCTTTGACTTTTATTGTTTTCTCTACCTAATGTTTATTTACTTAGATCATACCTATCCCATAACTGTGGTATGAACTGCCCATCCACCTCCTAAATTCATAGAAAATTCTTTTGCAATGCGATTCTCTATTTTACTTTGTCTCTTATTTTAATTGCATTTCGGTTTGGCTTTCTATTCGATTTTGCTAAATAATCACAAATTAATTGAATCGCATTCTTTTTTTTTTGCTGATATAAAAACAAAATTAACCAAAAGCAACTTTTAGCCTTCATATTTGCCGTCAGCTTTGCCTCCGCCTTCGACTTTTGGCTTTGCCAAAGTGCAAACAATTGTAATTTGCCATTGTCATTACATTTATCTGCTTTCTTTTTTGTGATGCTTGTTATTTTTTGGCTTTTGTTGCTCTTGGCCACGTGCCTTAATTAGTTGACTACCTGTCACTTTCCTGGCCAGACCGGACCACACCGTGCCGTGCTTGGATCACCCTGTCTATTGGCCAATTTTAAGCAACGACGCATATTATTTTGATTAACTTATGTCGTCATGATTCAGCAGTTTTCGTTTTGTCTGAGCCAACAAATTGACTTGTTGCCTGAAAGCGTCAATGTCCTTATAAATATAACTCGACGAATTTCGAATGCTTAAATTTTGCGCCATAGAGTATTATTTCACTTTAATATTTAGAAACTGTTAGTTTCCTATTAGTTTGCTAACCTAAATAACACTGTTCTTAAAATAAAATATTATTGTAATGATCATAAACTTTTTATTATTAACATTTTTTAAATATAGTTTCCTATTAAATAACATTTATAAAAAAATCACGACACAGCTTTCACATTTCACATACTTTTATTTATTTTCAAACTAATTTAAAAAAAATAATTATTGTGTAAATTTACATAAACTTTTTGTATTTAAATTAAATTATGAAAATACTAATAAACCATTTTTGATAAAATACAAATTATACTCACACCACAAATACAAAATATTAATTTTTTAAATCCACAAATTTTGAGTTAAGACATATTTATAGGTAGGTGGGTATCCTGTAGGGTATAGAAATAAAACATATTTTTTATTAGCCAAATTATAAATTCGCATAAAATAAAGCATTCCAATTAATTCGCATAAAATGTGGGCATCATCAGCAGACCACAATATGAATTGTATAATCATTTAATGACACTCAATAAAATTGAAAAATATGTGCGAATATGTGCGTGTGTGTGCCATCAAAAATTTAAACAAACCAATGCCACAAATGCCATAACACTTTATAACATGTACACATATACATATATTGACTATGTATATGTTGTTAAATGTAGTTATGTGTATATTTATGTGTGTATGTAAGCCCAACAGACGTATCCACCTCCACAACGAATTGCCTCAAAATAAACACACGTGTGAACATGAATTGAATGGCTGGCTAAAAGATGTGCAGCAGATACAATCTCACAGATACACAGATATCGATACACACACACACACCCATGCAATACAATACTATAGTACTGAAGAAAATCAGCGCCAAATTGACGTAATTGTCACAATTTTTGTCTGCCCACTATAACTGTGTGTATTTGTGCGCGTGTATCTGTATGTATATGAATGTATGCATGTAGTTGGGGCCTCTGACGCCAAATAATGTTCCACGTATAACACTAGCATAAGTATAGTTAAACACTGTTTTAACGAACTGTCAAAGTATCGTAGCACAGTCATTAATCATCAAGTGACAACTGCTCAAATTAGCTGTAATCGCCAATGACATTAACTTAAAATGCCATTTAGTCATTGCATTATAAAAATTTCCGCTTTTTTTAAATATATATATTTCAATCCATTCATGCTATTAAAAAAATGTAAAACCCTTAAATAGAAGAAAAACACGTACTTAAATAATAGTTCGATTAACAAATAAGCTTTTAGAAGCTAGAAGGACATCGAAGGACCTTTATCCAAATCTGATTTTGATAAGCAAATGACTAAGTGTATTTTATAAACCACTCAATCATTTAATGAATCTCTCAAAGCTTCATAAAACTTTAGTTAATTTGGTTGACTTTAGCAAAGCTTCACTGTACGAAAAAATCACTTTTATAAGAATGTATTACTTTGGATATGGCGCAGGCGCAGTGATAAACATATTGTGATGTGACTAAATGACTGACAGTCGAATGACGGCTGGCAACAAGTTTTTGTTGCTGTGTCAGCTCTGTCCTCCCCATCAATTAACACCACTTTGCCGCACACACACACACACACACATGTGGCACAAACACACAAATAAATTGAGCAAATAGAATAGAAATACAAGCGGACAGGCCAGACATCAAGTCGGATTTAATATATACACTAATGAACTGGCCCGACCGAGATGCGTATTATCGTCAGCACCCACTCCACGCATAACTAATTATAAGCAAATTAGCAACATGGTCATTAATTTACAATTTTACATACAAATGTTTTCACAAGCATTTTATTTCAAAAAGCAATCGTCTGTAAACTTTTCATCAAATTTTAACCTGTTTATTAATACTTTATATTATATGATTAAATTGCTAGCTTTTTTTTATACAAATGATAATTTATCATATTATTGTAAAGTAAATTAAGTTCAACTATTTTAAAAAATAAAGAACGGTATGTAAGTCTTCTTCATTATAATGCAATTTTAAGCATATTACTCATTCGCACTGTTAACGCATTTTATTCATATTTTAAACTATTTGGGCAATTTCATATTCCATTAATCAATTTGAAAGTCTTTGATTTATCGTTAGCCATATTTATTATAGTACAATACATTTTCACTCCAAAGTTCTCATACACATAAATAGCAAAAATACTTGTTTACATTATCTCTCGACTTTCAATAGTCTGTGTTTATTTAGCTATTCGTTTCAGTCAATAAAATCACTTTTTATTGCCATGACTGGAAAATATTGTATTTTCTTTTAAAGAGTGCATATAATACACATTTCCAAATAGCACGGAAAGTGTGTAAAATTCTCATATCACATCGTCAATTCTGTTTGATATTTTTAGCAATTTGTTTTGTTTGCATTAGTTTATTTATTTGTCCTCAACTGAATATATTTTTAAAATTCTACGTCTGTGAGAACAAAAATAAACATAAAATACAAATAAGTGAGCATTATGCATTCATGGATAAATTTAAATGATAATAAACTTTTGAGTAAATATTTGATTGAAGGGTATCTGATCAAAATAAATAAATAAAATGATATAAATACAATTACTCTTACGATGTTCATTAATGATTGTGAATTTTATTTAATTTGGATTCAGGTTGTATGTGCTGCCTTGGCTTCATTAGGTCTCTGATCTGGTTATCTTTATCTAATTAAGAAAACATTTTTTCACTTGCCCAAAGTTGAAAAACATTTACAGAATTGCACAAATTAAAAATCACAGTGCACAACTGAAGTGTGTTAAGTCGTTGGGAAAAGGTCGCAAAAAAAAACGTTAAATATATAGATTAATTTGAAAATTCAGGCAACAACTGTTGGTAGTCATATAATGGACTGCCACGCCCATTGCGGCATCGTGGAGGCGGCAGTTGTGGCGCCATTATGTGCACGGTATATGCAGCCATTTGGAAAATTAAATCAGAAATCATTTAAGCAATCAGCCAAGCGACCAAACTGCCAACCAACCGTCAGCCAGTCTGGCTGACTCAGCTGTACCGAACAGGGCCCAGTTCAGTGTGGGCCATGCACTCATTTTGGCCCACTCTCTGGGCAGCTGTTCACGCTGCATCACGCAAAATGAAAATGAGCACTGACAGCTTTTGGCGGCACATGAACTGAAAACACGATGAAATACTCGTCCAACCAGCAGCGACAACTTTTAAATATAAATAATTCAGAACAGGGTGGGAAGAGCCATTTATTTTGTTTATCAATTGCGATGTTAACAATAGCATGTTAATAATTAACTTAAATTCAACCGGCTATTTGTGGAGCATTTGTCGATTCCTCGTAATAATATTAAAATGCGGTCATGGGGGGTGTAAGAGAGGGAATACATTAAGCAAATAGTCAGGCAATGTAAAACTCTAAAGTAGTTAGAAAAGCAACATCTGACTTTGCAATTCATTATCATTATTATAGTTAGAACTGAATAAATTTAAAATTAGGATATTTCTACCTAATCTCAATCAATCTCTTTGCATAATATTACTATTACTATTATTTAAATTAGCCTATTCCCCAAATATTCCGAAAATTTGAACACAAACTACACGATATTTTTCTTACTTCTTAAGCTTTTAAGTCTGAGTATTTCCATTAAGTATCTTCATTTTATTTATTACTTATTCAGTATAAGTAACTCCATGTTTATATAAATTTTAACTTGGAAATTCATCTGAGAAATTGCATTTCTCTTGTTTTTATGGTATGATTCTTAAATATTTACTCATAATTCATAATCTTAAATATTATCCACATAGTGTACAAATCGAAATGATTTTTAATGTGGCATATTAATAATTGCTAATGCAGAAAATTTACCACATACCTTACCTTACGTGAAAATATCTTAAATTCATTATACGAAAAATTATAAATATTTATAGAGATAGAACTAAAATGCTCTGGCTATTTCTGCAAATAGTTGTTGGTTATTTTGCGGGCCGAGTAATATTTCCACAAAATATGTACGATAATACCCTGTGAAAATGCTTAGTCGGGCATATAACTGCAAGAAACACTATGAAATAACTTAATAATTGAAAAGTTATAGCTTTATATTATTAACTGAGTATTTTTCGGTCAAGCAGACTTCTTAATAGCGCATGTTATGCTAGTTGTTTATGTTTCCGTTATAAATACATTATAAATAATTCGTAAGGTCTCTTATGGATTAGTTATAAGTTCTGGCTGCTCTTCAAGACTGACCATCCAAATATTCAACCACTCGACCATCTGCTTTTGAATTTTATGATAATTTATATGTCTGATTGTTGCCCGTTTAATATGGCCAATAAATAAAGTTTATGTTTTTGGCGCGGCCTATGCTAATTATAGATATAAACCATTAGAATTATAAAAAAAAGAAAAATTTAGATCATTTTGTAAAATTTTCCTAACTGAATTTCCTTAAACAAAAAAATAATAAAATCCGATGAATACTTTAAGAATGAGTAATTTTAAGAATATTTATAAGGATATAGTTTTAGCTGAAATAGTTATTGGAATTTCTCCAGGTTGTCGAATATAAAGGCGACTCCCTGTCTTTTAAGTCCTGGTCAGGCACAAAACCAAGAAATTGACAACAATTTCGCAAAAGTAAAATATAGTATGTATGTGTGGTCTTTTCAACTAATTGGCGTTGAATGGCAACACAGATAAAGAATTTGTTGTTCGCTTTTGTGGCGGCATTTTTGCAGTCCAAGCCAGAAATAACTTCAAACAAACAAAGCCAACTACTTATGGGTTGTGTTCCGGCTTCGGGCTAAGAAGAAGGCTTTACAATGGAGTGCAAAACAGGAACTATACATGGTATATATGTATGTATGTATGTTTTTGTTAAGGAACTAAGGCTATGCTTTTAAATTTCTGAACCAATCCCTGTCCAGTGGCCAGTATGCACATGTCTCTACTTCTGTCGTCGCCTTAGGTATGTATTTATGTCGGGGAGTGGGGAGGTAAATCATAAAGCTGCTTAGCTGTTGTTCTGCCCAGCAAGTCCTGGCCAAGTTGGCAGCAAAAATGGCAGCCAGACAAACGAGGCAAAGTAATACGTGCCCGAAAAATGGTGTGTTGCTATAAATAACCTTACGACAAGCTCTCAGTACTTGGAAAACGACCCATAAGCCTCGCCCTAACCTCACCATATAAGTATGCATGCAAGCATACATACATAAATATGTATTTATATATATAGATAAATACATGCATATATTTGTTTGTGTGAGCTAAGTTTGCGCCTGTGTCGTGTATACATGCCAACTTTTGTAACTTTTTTGTCTGCAACTAAAATCAAGGAAACAAAGTAAAAACTGCTTTTCGTTATTCTCTCGCTTTTTTCGACGTATAAAGTAAAACAAACCCAACGGCAAGTGTGTCAAAGCTGTGTATGTTTTCCTTGGTGTGTGTGTGTGTAGAAAGTACCACAGAAAAATTATGCAAAAGTTTGGCAGTCTCTATATGGCAAATGGCTGTGAGCTCAGTCCTTGTAGGTTGTCCGGTTTCGTAAGTTTTGTTTTATTGTTAGCTTCGTTGTTGAGATAGTTGAAGAACATCAACTTTCGATTGAGCTCCTATTGTGCTGTGTTACGAAACTTTAAGAAGCTATTCACATATATCTTGATAAGTTTCATATACAGGATGGCTCGATAACTAAAATGTAATTATATTTTGATAGCAAATACAAAGCAGCTTTGTCTTTAAGTGATAAATAATATTTTATTTGACATTTATTAAGTGCTTTATAAACATATATAACATAAGGCTAAATGTTTGTTGTGCATAATTAATATATTCTTATACATACTTAATTATTAGTACATTTTAACCGAAGCCATAACTGAAAGACTTTGGTTATATAAAAGAAGGAAAGTCTGCTAACAGATTGATTTAATGTGAGGCAGCAAATAAGTGTTACGAATATACCATTGTAATAATTGACGCATTCGGAGACTCTAACTCAACCGCTTTTCAATAAGAATACGGTTACATAATCAATTATGCGGCAACCTACTGGACCCTTTTGAATAGAGACACACACATGTTTTTATGAGTAGGTGTGTATTTTAACTAGTATGGTCAGCAGGTGTTTCCAGTTGCCACTTTTGGCACCTATGCCATGTACGAGAACAAACATATTTATTTGCCAGCAGTTCCTTGGCGAGTAGTTTGCATATGTGTTAGTCCTTATTGTCATTTCGGTTGTGTGTGTGTGTTGAATACTTACTACCTTGCCATCACTTTGGAGCCGTTACAAAGACCTGAAATGAAGTTTTGCGCTTTCAGGAAGAACAAAGTAATTAAATTATGTTGGATAGGATGGAATGAAATGGATATGCTCGTACTTAGGAGGTTGCCTTTTGGGATACCTTCATCAAGCATGAATATAATAATAGCTGAAGGAAGTTTTCACATCGGGGACAAGTTGTTAGCACGCCACAACAGTTGCTAAATTAGCATATATGTATGCTCATATTTCCATGGCAAGTTTGCCCAAAGTGTTGCCTCGATAAAGTTTTAAATGATTCAAACTAAGGGAATTTATATCCCCAAGTCCCCCAGCCCAATGATAACGCATATATCATTCTCATATATATTTTTTTAAGGATTTCAAATTCATTTTATTGGTTTTTTTTTGTTGTTTGTTTGTTTGTTTTGTTTTTTGCTTATCTTTTCCTTTGTGTTTGTTTCTTCCTCATATTTTTTCCATCGTTACTTATAATTGGTTTACTTGCTCGCAAATTTTTTTTTTTAATTATTGTATGCTTGGATTTTGTTTTTTAAGACATTTCATCTTGTTGTTGGTTTTTTTTTTTGGTTTTTTTGAAATATATATTTATGTATACGCACTTGCTATATAAACTTAAGTGTATAAACTAAATTAAATAATT
>JAWNMV010000307.1:0-23257 GCA_035043635.1 Drosophila rellima | reverse complement strand
TTTTGTCGGATTTTTTTCAAACAACATATAGCGTTTAAGTTGATCAATCGGGTTCGCCTTATCACTATCGTGTAAATGCCTCTAATTGTATTTTTGGACCTTTAATCCCTGAAAGCTCGCTTTTAAATGATCTAAGGGCCGTTAAACCGGAATTTTCACCGGGACCGGACGGAGTACCAAGATGTGTTCTTAGGTACTGTGCTGACGGTGTTTTGAAACCACCGTATAACTTATTTAAACTTTCTGTGGAGTTATGCTTTTTCCCTAGAATATGGAAAGAATCATTTATTATTTCTTTACTTAAAAAAGGAAACAAGTCTGATGGCACTAACTATAGAGGTATATCTAGTTGTCTGCTATTCCTAAAACTTTTGAGAAACTAACCACTTCTCAGTTGCAATATCTTTGTAGATCTATAATTTCACCCTACCAGCATGGGTTTGTGAAATATAGATCTACTACCACTAGCTTATTAGAATTCACCTCATTTGTTATACAGGGTTTTCAGAGTAAAATGCAAACTGATGTTATTTACACTGATTTTAGTAAAGCATTTGACTCCGTTAATCACCATATTTTATTACGTAAACTCCATTTTATAGGTTTTCCAAATAACCTAATTCTTTGGATTGCAAGCTATTTAAATTTAAGAAACCAAAATGTCTACTTTAATGGTTTAGTATCCAAACCTGTTCAAGTTTTTTCTGGAGTACCACAAGGAAGTCATCTTGGCCCCTTGTTATTTACGCTTTTTATAAATGACCTGCCTTCTGTAATAAATCATTCTCGGGTTCTAATGTATGCCGATGACGTTAAACTATGTATGTCGGCCACTGACAATCTTCTTGGTGTCAGGTTGCAAACTGATCTTGACAGTTTTCAGACATGGTGCAAAGTAAACTTATTAAATCTTAATTGTAGTAAATGTAAAGTTATCTCGTTTGGTAGGCGAACATTCGCTTGCCTTCTTACCGAAGTAGACTTCTATTGTTAAATCTCCCCTCTCTTTCTGATCGGAAAATAATGCTGGGTGTAGTCTACCTTCATAAACTAATTAATGGTGAAATTAATTCGTCTGAATTAATTAGCCAGGTTAGTTTTGCTGTCCCGATCAGAACTTTTAGAAATGTTCTTCCTCTTTCTCTTCATACTTGTAGTACTAACTATGCTATCCATAATCCTTTCCGAATTCTATGCTCTAATAATAACAATCTGTCCCATATTATAGCATAATTCTTCCGTTCCTTCTCTTAACACTTTAATAATTTCGCATTTAGCTAGATTGTAGTTAATTTAATGTTTAATGTTTTTTATTTGAAACTAGTTTTAGTACTATGTTTAACTGTCTTTGTCTGTTTGTCCGCGCGTCAACAAGCCCGTGCTTGGTGTCGTTTGGGCCACTTGAGTGTGCTGCTCGTATAGTACATCAGCGTCCAAATTAAAAAAAAAAAATATTAAAGTTTAGTCTTTCTTTTAAATTATAAATTATGTGTCATAAGTTTTACAGCCTCAGTTTTATAATTTGAGATGAAGCAACATTTTGTCAGATGAATGTAGTGAAACTGATGTTTATTGTGATACTAATCTGCTATTTATATTAAATATACTTATATGCTTTTACAAATAAATTGAAAATGAGGTGTATTATAGCTATCCTTTTTTGTTCCATTGTATATGACATGGGTAATGTTGCTCTCCGTTAACTTTTTATATGTTGTCTTAGGAGGAAAGAATCTTACAAGTGCCTTGGGTAGAAAACTCCTTAAAGGCTTGCCTTCATTATTACGCAGATAAAGTGCAATTTTTTTTTTAAAAAGTTTCACGCGGAGGTAGAAAAAATGGAGAAAAAAGAAAAAAAGGGAGGAAGATATAGGTAATCGAGACACTCAAGATGTAAGCAACGCCCTCTAGCGGGCTGTGTTCTTAGTGAGGACATCAACACTTAGCAGAGATCCCTTTGCAGAAAGCCATACTTTATAGCGCAGACTCACACCATAATAGCATATTATTTAGAAGAGACACAAACCTTTTAGCAGAAATTGAAATCATTTTGCAGAGACACAACATTTTTTAAAAGAAATCATTTAGCCGAGGCACAACCCATTTTCGATTTTCTACCGCTATTTGGCGCTTTATCTACCGCCCGCTAGATGGCGCTTTGGACACGAAATTCCCGGTTGCCTATATCTTTACTACTTGTTCTTTCTCTCTTTTTTTGCATTTATTTGAATTTGTTAATAAATTTGTTTCATTTTATTTGCTTTTGGTTTTTTGAGTTTAATGGCTGCCATTTTTATTTTTCTTCTTCACCTGGCTTAGTCAGGTGCAGTATGGCTGCACAATTTTGGAGTCACAGTTCACAATTTGCTTTATGCTTTTGCCCCCGAATGAAAATATGGCCTTTTTTTCCCTCCTATCGCTTTCGCCTTTTATTGGCGCTTTACTCTCACATACTTTGTCAGTGGAGTGCGCGCGCGTATATATTTAATTGCTTTACTTTCACATACTTTGTCAGTGGAGTGCGCGCGCGTATATATTTAATTGCTTTACTTTACTTAAAGTATATATAAATTTTTCGGTTTTCCGTTTGATTAGAACAATTATTGGTTGCTATGGACTAGTCATGGTTGCTATTTATAAAAGTTAATGCTAATCACGCAAGATTAGCTTGCACAATAGAAGCCGATTCGGCTTGCAGTTTACATTTTTGTTGGCGCGATCGGGTAGTGGGTCGATGGAAACGGGTCGGAACGGTTGGAAAAATGGTCATCTTGAAATTGTGCATGAGACACTTTGCTAACATAGCCGATGGTTCTGTTAAGCATTTAACAGAACACCAACCAGTAGCGAGTAACGAGAAGCCCATGCGATATATCGTATACGAGTGCGAGTGAAAAGTTCTCAAACTTACATTCATAACTATCTCGTAATTCTTCCTCTTCTTAAAAAGTAGAGAGTGTTCGTATCTAATTACTTATTAAATAGTTATTTATTGCTAGAATTTTACAGGTAGAGGGATACAGATATTGGCATCAAGGGACAAAATATAATTGGCTTGACTGGACTGGCGGCTACATAAAGACAATCAGGTAAACGGTGAAAACAATAATTGTTGACAAGTTGTGCTTTACATATCCGACAGCTGGCACACAAAACCATAGTATTAATTTATGATTTTCTTTTTCATTTTTTCAGTTAGATGGCGAATGGAAGGTGCAAAATGCGGTCAAGACTAGGTGAGTATTTATATTTTGGAAAATTTGAAAATACAAAGTGGCTAATTATCAAAAAATTATTTGCAGGTACTACAACAGCTGTTTTCTATGGGCCTACAGTTGCTGCACGTGTATTGGCGGGTAAGTATGTAAAATTGTATACATTTTAAATACTAAATATACTAATCTCATTTCTCATTAATTGCCGTGGCTGGGACGCCACTTGGATGCTGCATACAGAAGTCGCTGCTCTTCTTCTTCTTGCTGATTGTGCTGCTGTCTTTGCCGAGGCCACGGCAAAGGCGGCATAGCTGCCGAAATTGGATTAGAGACGCCCCCAATGGGCATCAGAATCGTTGTGGCCAACAGCAGCAGTGTACCAAGTGCGCCCATATGCACCTGCGATTGCTGCTGTGGCCACGGTATTGGCTGCCAAAATGGCCAAAGAGGCCGCTGTCGCTGCCGGCGTCGTTGATTCAGTCCCGGCTGGATTGTGCTCTTAATTTCCCAGGAGGGGAATAGAAGTCGTTTAGTCGCATCGTCGAGACGCCGCCACACCTGCATAACGCCACAGAGGTGGCAAGTGTGTGCTGTCGTTAGAGGATGCTGCCAAAGAGGATCCAACTGGTGAGGTTCAAATTGCCCATAATATCAATTTGCGGGCAGATTTGCCTGCAAATATTTGAAAGTGTAAAAAATAAGTATGCTAATGCCATCTCACACATTTCTAGGTGCCGCCAGATGTGATTCCAGCTGACCCGATTGCCATTAGAACGGCATTTTGATTCGACGGGATCGTTGTGGAAAAATTGCTGCAACTGTTCAGAATTCCCTTGCCGCTGTCGTTGCCCATAATTGCGTACGTTTACGCACAGGCAATTGGACGCTTGCCGGCTCAGGATTATGCCCTCATCGTTGTCACCAGAATGGCCAAATGGATGATCGGTGCCATTCAGGAGTTGCTTCGATATGTTGTCCACGATCTGCCGCCACCGCTGGAGCCGTCACTTGCTCCAGCATGCGGTTTGTGGCCCAGTTGTAGATGCTGCATAGTTGCTCGCTGGATGCCTCATGATTGTGTTGCTGTTCCAAGGGCGGAGCGTCAAGCGGATGGCAAATTGGATATTCGCCGTTGAAGTGATGCAAGTGTTGTGTAAAATTGTGGTTGTTGCTGCTGCTGCTGTTATGGCAGGATTTATGGTCCAGTGCGTGTTTCCCGAGATGCTGTTGTGAGTCGTCTCCGAGTTCCATGCAGTATTGTCCGTGCTGCATGCAACTTGCTGTTGCAGCTTTGAATCGCGGGGACGTCTTGTGGCCGAAAATTGTGTTTTCCCGTTTCGCGTGAATTTCTTTGTGATAATCACCAGGCGTTCCCAAGCATGCCCAAGTGTTGCCCAATTGCAGGAGATAGACGATTTAGTTGAAGTGTTTTGTTTTGATTTACAAAAAAGTGTTGTGTTTTTACTTTTGTAATTAATTGCTTGTTTCTTTTCCTCTTTTCCAGGTGTTGCCGCGAATTTGCCTGGATGCCACAAAGGCCACTGGATCGACGACTTTGTGTACCAGGACAGTAGTGGAGAATGCCTAGCTACCCTCTGGATGACTCGTGCCTGTGTTGCTGCTCCAGAAGCCAATTTGCTACCGTTTGTATGGCAATTTGGATTTGAAGCAGTCCAGGCTCGTTGTCAAGATGAAGGAGCTGCGTGTTGGACGAGTTTTGCTGATCTGGCTGCCACACGCCGAAGATGCTACTAATGTGGCAATTGATGAATTTCTGTGCGTTTTGCTGTCGCTCATAGTGGGCCGGACTCTACGTTGCCGCCATTCTGCCATGAACGTGCCCATTGTGCCGATGCACTCGTCCGGTGGATGCTGATGCTGCTGCTTGAAGTTCAGTTGCCGTTGTGAAGTTGCATGCAGAGTGGATATTGGATGCTTAGTGGTGAGTTGTTTCTCTGTTGAGTTCTTTTCAATTACATGTTGTGTATGCTTTGACTGATGTTGTTTCATATCTTTTGTTTTCATGTCTGGTGACTGCTGCCTATGGTTGTGCTGTTGCTGCTGCTGCTTATGAGAAATTAATTCTCTCGGCTGCAACGTAGACGTGGCCATGCCAATCTCACTCTGGATAGGATCGTAGTCTGGAGTGGAATTGGAAAACTGCCGTCAATCGATGGTTAATTGCTCGTGCCAATTATCTTCAGTTTGCTGTTGTTGTTGCTGCAGATGTTGACGTTTATTTGTTTGCGAGGACAGACTCAACGGAGCAGTTAATCTGTTTTCGAAATATATGCACATATATGAACTGGCATTTATCGTGGGATTTACCCTGAAAGCGCTTTTCATGCGCTAGTGGCGTCCAAATCGATTTCGATGGGCAGCTGCATGTAAAAGCAAACGAGTAAGTTTAGTCGATTGTATTTTTATTTGTATTTATCGCATTTTCAATATCTAATGATTCATTATATATTCAACTTTCAGGATAATGGCAGTCGAAGTTTTCCTCAAATACTTCGGGGCTGATGGAGAACGCAATTTTTCATATACTGCCAGCGTTCAGGTTCCATATGTCGGGATCGACATACTGTACGACGGTTTTTGCGGCAGTTTCCAGAATGGATCTCTTGTTCTTCGCGGATTTGCTCAGGTGAGTGTCTCTGTGTCCATTTGTTGTTGCTGCTGGTGGTATTTGGGCAGCAGCCATGGTAGCATAGGTAGTACTGGGTGCATTTTGTCTATTGCTTCTGCTGTAGTTGTTGTTGCTGTTTAATTAATGTTTATTGCATTCATTGGCTGTTTGACAAATCTGATTGACATAAGTGGCCGCATGCTCAGGTATGCTATCCACCGACATGTCATTAGGATTGAGTGGGGCAATTACAACAATTGGGTCAACGTGCTCTGACCGTTGTTGTAATTGCTGTGGCTGTTTCTGTTGCTGTAGTCAAGGAAGACTTTGAGCAAAATTTGTGTTTGTTAGTAATTCTTTTATTACATTCAACAGTGCATCCATGTTTCTGACCATCTGGGTAATAGTTTCGGTGTTTTGCTGTAGCGCCGCTCCAAATCTATCATCTCGTGGTTGTTGTTGTTGTTGATGCTGCTTGCCAAGCTGCTGGCCTAGATTGTGCTGTTGTTGCTGTTGCTTTAGTTGCTGCTGCTTCTGCTTTTGTTCGTTTCGCAACTTCTCCTGAAACGTATGCAAGTGCCGGCTGGCAGGCCCAGATGCCTTCTGGCAACTTGGCTATAGGATGGCTGCTTCCAACTACTGCTGTTGTTGTTGTTGATGGTTATGCCCTTGATGGGCCTGAATCGTTGCTGTTGTTTTGGCGTCGGCTGCTTCTGTTGCTGTTGTTTTTAGACCCCGTACTTAAAAAAAGTACAGGGGTCTATTAACTTTGTCATAAAAAAAAATGTGCGTAACAGGCAGAAGGAGGCGTGGCAGACCCTATAAAGTATATATATTCTTGATCAGCATCAACAGCCGAGTCGATATAGCCATGTCCATCTGTCTGTCTGTAAGAGCGCCTAGATCTCAGAGACTATAAGAGCTAGAGGCTTCAAACTTGGTATGTAGTTCCGTCTATATTGCAAGCAGATCAAGTTTGTTTTATATTTTGGCCACGCCCACTTTAACGCCCACAAATTAGAAATATCTTATTTTAAACGACAATTTAAAGGATATCTCAACCAATCTAACAGAATATGCATAAAGGATAGTTTTATACATTCTGACCAGGTTTGGTTGAAATCGATCCGCTATATCATACAGCTGCCATAGGAACAATCAGTCGAAAATCAAGCTTTAGTATGAAAAACTTTTTTGTTTATTGAGATATCTCAACTAATTCAACAGAATATGCATCTGTAGTGATTTAATACATTCCGACCAAGTTTGGTTGAAATCGGTCTTCTATATAATATAGCTGCCATAGGAACAATCAGTCGAAAATCAAGCTTTAGTATGAAAAACTTTTTTGTTTATTGAGATATCTCAACCAATTCAACAGAATATGCATCTGTAGTGATTTTATACATTCCGACCAAGTTTGGTTGAAATCGGTCTTCTATATAATATAGCTGCCATAGGAACAATCAGTCGAAAATCAAGCTTTAGTATGAACATTTTATTTGTTTATTGAGATATATCAACCAATCTAACAGAATGTGCATCTGGGGTTATCTTATTTATTCTGACCGAGTTTGGTTGAAGTCGGTTTACTATATCATATAGCTGAAATAGGAACAATCAGTCGAAAATCAAGCTTTATTATGAAAAACTTTTTTGTTTATTTATGTATCTCAATCAATTATACAGAATATGCATCTGGGATGATCTTATACAATCTGACCAAGTTTGGTTGAAATCGGTTCACTATATCATATAGCTGCCATAGGAACAATCAGTCGAAAATCAAGCTTTAGTATGAAAAGCATTTTTGTTTTATTTGGTTGAAATCGGTCTACTATATTATTAAGCTGCCATAGCTTCCTATGGCAGCTATATGATATAGAGGTCCGATCCAAATTTTAAAACAAACTTGACAACCAACGCCCCTATCCAGGAACTTAAATACCAGGTTTTTAGTCTCTAGCTCTTATAGTCTCTGAGATCCTTTGGCTTAAACACACGGACAGACAGACGGACCCTTTTTGACAATTTTCAATGGGCACAGGGTATGAAAAGTAATTAAGAGAATAAGAACACATTTAGTCAAAATGCGTTCTAGGAAGACCCTACAAGTCGAGCTCATTTGAATAAATTAAATACTGCCTTCTTGCAAAACAAAAACAAACTATCTGGCATCACTGAAACAAAAGCTGTCAGCTGTGGGTTCTATTCTGCACCGATTTCACTGCTTGCAATTCTTGCAATGCTTGCATTGTTGCTGCTGCCATCATTCAATGCTAAGGAATTAAGATGGTCAGGCAATACGTAATATCTTGCCGACACGAATTTTCACAGATATGTGTTATATGTCAAAAAACGCGGAAATAAGCTGACTATAACATATAATAATTTCATAGTGATTTTTAGTGAAGATTTTTTTTAAATCGCCAATAAAATCTTAATTCACCTGTAGCTTCTTACCCATGAACTCCAGAAAAAAATATTAGCGATTTCCCGCTAAACTAGATTTTTTTCGAAAAAGTCGTACAACAAAAGTTTCTAATTTTATGATTGGGAATGAATTGGAACAGACAAACAAATAAACAGACAAACTGAATTTTCATCTCATTTTGAGAAGGCCACTAAAAATTTCAATTTTAATTATCTTTTGAACCAATGAACGGAGTTTTATGATTGAGGTGTCATTCGACGCGTATTTTTGATAAGAATCGTAGAAAACTAAAAAAATGTACCGAAAGGCTCCAACGGCCCCATTTGCTGCAATCATCTAAATTTCGTCCCTCCCACTTTTACCTGATTATCTTACGAACCAGGTGAGTTTTCAAAAGTGTTAGTATGCACTTTTGTTAGATAAAACTATACCTTTCGATCGGTATATAAGTCGATCTGATCGGACAGTTATAGCAAACTTTCCATTCTTCCTGTATATATTGCTAGTCGCCTTTCGCACCCTTCGTGATGCTTTCGTCACTAGCGGGGACTGCCGTCCGCAGTGATGATCCTTGGCCTCGGTCATGTTTTGCAAAGTCGTTTTAGGGGCAACAGTTGGCGTCGTTGCTGTTTTTGGCGGAAATATTGGCGCCAGCAATGTCGGACATTTTCTGCTTCTTCTTCATCGTAGTCATCCCTTTTAGTTCCGCATTTGGCGCCTTTTTCTGCGCTTTTGGAGCGAACGTCGGCGGCGTGGGCGTCTGCGTAGGCGTCACAGACTTTCTTGCCGGGATCTGGGGCTCATCTGGCTGAAATTTTCTCCCCAGCTGATTATTTAACCACTCACGTAGTTGCACTTGCTAATCTCTATTAGTTTGCTGCTGCTGATGATGGTGTTGATTTTATAATTTTTCACTTTTTACCTTTCCCATTTTCCTTTTTTTTTTTAATTGCTTTTTTCTTCACAGTCTTGACATTGTTTTTACAGCCTGCGAAAGTTTACAATATCGGTATGCGAAATTTGGGGTGGCTTGGCTACTCTTTGTTTACAATTGCAGCCTGTGAAAGTTTACATTATTGGAATGGGGAATTTGGTGTTTAGACTTATGTATAACGTGGACATATATTATGTATAACGTAGACATAGAATATGTCACTTCCCTCTCCTTAAGGGTAAAGTTTTGGCAATGTTGTTTGTGTCATCTCGATAATTGTGTCCCTTTGTTCTTCTTCTTCTGGTTGAACCGATGGCGTTGTTTGGTTCTTGGGTTCGTGAACTTGTTTCTTAAATTTTTTATGGATTAACATTATGGGATTACAAGATACATATTTTAGATATAAGAATATAATTATGAATATGATGGTTATGATTATGATGATTGCATATGTAAAGAGATTATTTTGTGATACAATTTTTACAATGTCATCATGCTTGATAGGTTTAACTTTAATTATTTCTAAGGGGGGATACAATGGTGTAAGATCAACTTCTGGTTGTAGATAGTTGTCGCTTAAAATTATGTCATTTATTTGCATTTTGCATTGATTTATACTTATAATTTTATTGCCCTGAATATTAAGATCAACATTATTTTTCTGGCAATTTTGTTTTACAGTTGTATTAGTTATGTTCCAAGTTACAATGGTATTTGGTTCAATGTATTTTATGATGTCTTTGTTATTTATGCGTTCAAAGTTACAAATTGGTGTTGTGTGTAGTAAAATTTTTGTTATGCATTCGTCAATTACTGGTTTATTATCTCGATTATCAATTTTATTATCTTTATCAAAATAAGAAGTAGTACTAATGTAATCAAGTTGATAGCCATTATGATCAGGATATGGGATAATTTTGATAGTGTTAGTGGACTGAAAGTCAATTGGGATATGGGATATAATTAGTATGATATTATCTTGGTAGTTAATCCAAGTGGATGTTTTAATTAGTAGTATGTTTCGGTTATTGACGCTGTGAAGTTTGTCATAGGTAAGTAGTTTTGGATTGAAAAGTCCTAGTCTTGACAATTGCTTACCCATTTCAATGTCTTCTATGTATTCTATAAATTGTGATAATTGTTAAGTAAAAGTATCTTGTATATTTTTCTTATTTTGATGTTCTTGTATTCTTTTCATATCATTGTTGATTTTGTTTATTATATCATTTATTTCATTAATTTGAACAATATTTAAAGATAGATTATTAATGTTTTTTTCGAACTCGCGTTTATTACGATTTTCATGATGAAAGATTATACCATTTAGTTCTTGCTGTAATTTGTTGTATAAGTGATTAATTTGTGTTGAACTTTTAAATAAAGGAATAGATCTACGGAAATATTCGTTTGCTATTATTATTTCAGTTACGTTAATTCGCAATGAGTGATGTTCGAACCTTGTTGGTAATTCTAAAGGTTTGTCTGAAAATAGCAAGTATCCGTGATCCGTGTCCAAGTTATTTATCTGGATTTGTTGGGTGTGACATATGTTAAAGAGGGTGAACGATAGTATGATTATGAAGTAGAAACCTGTGGAATTTGAATTTGGTTAATTTTCTTTAGTTTTTTAAATTGTGTTTTATAGTAGCGTGTAATTCTATTTCTGTTAGTAATTTGATAATGGCCTGGGTCTGTTTGTTCAACGTTTTTATTAGATTTAAAAGGGTTTTCTAATTTTCCTTTTTGTAATGATCGATATCTAGTATCATCTTCGTATTCTTGTCGGTCACTGTTAATTTTATTTATTACTTTTTCTTTTTTTTCTTGGGTATCTAAATTTGGTGTGCAGGAGTTTGTCCAGTTGTGTCATGTTTTGTTTTGTGATTGTAAATGTAAAGAATTGTTTCTATTTTGCTGAGTTTATTTTCTTCGTAATTTAAAGTGTTAATTATTCTAATTTTTTCATTTATTGTTTTATGTAGTCTTTCGATGTCTGCTATTCCTGTTTTTGTTGTATTTAATTGTATTTCTACTGAGCTTTTAATAATATTGGTTTTGCTTACTGATTAAATATACGCATTAATGCATTTTTGCATTCTATCCAGTCTTTTGTTTTAATATTTTCAAGAGTAGCGAATTTTGAATAAATGTCCATGCAGCTAAGGTAATGTTTGCCTTCAGAAGAATAAATGTCAATTACAAATTTGTCACGACGGTGTTCGGGCTTGGGTGTAATTTTCATTGGCATTTTTGTGTTTCTATGTTCTAATTTGGTAAGTTGCAAATATGACATTCGTTTATTATATTTTGTGTTAATATTTGGCTGTTAGGGAAATAGTAGGTTTCACAAAAAAGTTTATTTGTTTTTTGAATTCCGGGGTGTAGGAGTTTTTAATGGGTTTTCAAAATAAGTTCTTTGAATTCGGCATAGGAGTTAATGTTTTTTAATTGAATGAGACTTCGAAGAATTTTAGTATGGCTAGTGTTAATAATTTCCTTGTGTGCGTTTTGAATTATTTCAAAATCTGCATCACTGTCTATAAACATTGCACTGGTTTTTGTGCAAAAATGGTCTATTAAATATTTTTCGGCTTTATCTTTAGTCATGTTATCGTATGTAATGTGAATTATTAATTTTTTGAAGTAGTTTTCTTTTTTTATGTTTGGAATGCTTTTAGAAAATATAATTTGTCTTTTAAATGTGTTTATTGGTTTCTCTGTAGTGAATATTAAATTACTATTGTCTTCGTCAGCGCTATGTTGTGTTTCTTCTCCGAAATAAGTCTGTTCTATTTTTACTCGTGATAGAGCGTCAGCTATGTGGTTTTCTTTTCCTTTTATATATTTTATGTCAAAGTCATATTCAGATAATTTAACTCTCCATCGGGATAATTTTGGATTTGGTTCTTTCATTTTGTACAGCCAACATAATGGTTGATGGTCACTATTGATTTCAAAATGTCGTCCTAGTAGGTAATGTCTAAAAGTTTTTGTTGCCCATACAATGGCTAAAAGTTCTTTTTCTATGGCACTGTAGTTAGTTTCGTGGTCATTGAGAGTTCTGCTAATAAAACTAATGGGATGTCCGTCTTGAGAGAGTACTGCTCCAAGAGCTACATTACTTGCGTCAGTGGTTAAAACGAATTTACTTTTGAAGTCTGGAATTTTTAGAATTGGGTCATTAGAAATTAGTTGTTTTATTTTTTCAAAAGCTCTAATGTATTCAGGATTTTCAATGTCAATTTTTGAGTCTTTTCTAAGTACTGCTGTCATTGGTTTTGCTATGTCTTCAAAATTTGGAATGAACTTTCTGTAGTAACCGGTTAATTCAAGAAAACCTTTTATTTCTTTGGTTTTTGTGGGAATTGGGAATGGAATCTGGATGCATTTCAAGTTGGTGGAATCCTTTTGCAAGGTCGATGGTAGTGAAATAATTGCATCTACCTAGCTTTCCTAAAATCTCGTCCATATTTGGTATTGGGTGCCTATCGCTTATGGTTACTTCATTTAATTTCCCGAGTCAATTACGATTCTGAATTTTTGTTTACCTGAAGCATCTTGCTTTTTCGGTACGATCAATATAGGACTACAATAAGGAGAATTGCTAGGCCGTATGATATCTGATTAAGCATGTCTTGAATTTGATGTTCAACTTCCTGTTCATATGCTTGTGGATAACTGTATGGTTTTGTATGTAAGGCTGAATTGTGGGTAGTATTTATAATGTGTTTTTCTTGATTACTGAAACTAAGTTGGTCGCCTTCTTTATATTGTATGTGTTGATATTGTTTCAACAAACTGATTAAATTGACTCTTTCTTCTTCATTTAAATGATCTAATCGGTAAGGGCTGGAGTTTGCAGATTCTTGGTTATCGGAAATTTCTCTAATTGGATTTTTAAAATGTTGATTAGTTTCAGGATTTGGTTGGGCTAAGAAGTGGTTCGGATTTGTGATTGGAATATCGTTGGTTAGTTTATACTTTCTATTGTATAAAGTAACAGTTTGAGTTTTATAATCTATAACGGCTTGTGCTTCTGAAAACATTTTTCTACCAATTAATAGATCATAGTCTGAGGAGAATTGGTGTAGAAGAAATTCATTATTGCCCTTAAATAGGTTATTGGAAAGGACGTTAACTTTCTTTGTGATAGTTAAAGGTCCGTTGCTGGTTTGAATGAAACAGTCGGTGTCATGAACTTGTAAATTGAAAACATTTGATGTCATCATATTTACAGTAGATCCTGTATCTAATAAACATTTCAGATTTTTGCCTTTATAAGTGATTACTATGTACTGTTGGTTTCCAAGGCTGGCAGCTAAAAATTTTCGGCTTGCTCGATTTCTATTTCATTTGGTTGTTCTGTCTCGTATTCGGCTGATTGTGTGTATGTAAAGTCTGGGCTTTGTGGGTAACTTTCTGCTTGATAATATTGTGGATAATATTCAGGATAAGCAGCGCATTGATTATAGTATTCTTGTTGCATGTAATCATGATAGTTTAGCTCTTCCTGATTTCTAGCTTCATGGTCAATACTCATCTTACTCTGTCCACTTTCTGCAGGTCTAACTCGTTTAGTCGGTTGGTTGGCAACGCCAGAGTTATTGAAAGAGTTTTGTTGTGGAGTTACTTGTCCGAAACGATTGTTGTCGAATTGGTTCTGTCGGAAGTTTGATCTGGGTGTAAAGTATGTTGGTCTGATTGGACTAGGTATTTGTTGCATTGGTTGAGGTGATGGTTGATGATATGGTTGTTGAATGTAAGGTTGATGGGGTCGATATGGGACATAGGGTTGATTTGGTTGAAGAAAAGTGGGGAATCTTTGAATATTTGGGTTTGGTTGATACAATGGCTTCAAATATTTTTCTTGTTTTACTTTATTTGCGGTTGGATTAAGACAGGGCTCGTTATAAAGATTTTTTTCTTGCAAAATATTAATTAGAGATCTTAAATCGGGAATTTCGCAATTTATAATTCGAATGCAAATGTTTGTGGGTAATTTTTGAATAAGGTCGTCAATGCTAGATTTGATTAGTCGCGTATACAATGTTTTTTCGTCAATGTTATTTTCTAGTTCTAGCTTACTCATTAATGTCTGCCTACGGTGTTCTGCTTCTTCCAGAAAGGTTCGCACGTTGCCTTTAAACGGGGTGCTCCTGAATTCCTCCAGTAGGATGTGGTTCTTAGTTTGTGTCTTGTAGTTCAGTATTAGTTGCTTCCGAAGATCCGTCCAGGTCATCAAGTTGTTTACGCCAAGGGATAACATCACTTCACTGCTGATGCAGCGTTCCACAAGTCCAAAAAGAATTGACCTCTGCCTTGCATCGTTGGTGGTGTAGAGGGCCAAAATGTAGTCGATCCGGTTGATGAACGTGTACAAAGCGTTCTTATCTCCAGTGAACTTCTCAACGTTTTTAAGTTGGTTGATCACTTGGGCCATGCTGGCATCGGTCAGGGGTGTTATTGCGTTGCCTTCCATTATTGTTGTTTTTTTTGTTTGTTGGTTTTATTATAATACATTTTTGTTTTTTATTTAACTATTTTTATTTAGTTGGTTTTATTTTTAATTTTTCTTATCTCTTAGTTTTTGTTGTTTCACTTCAGCTGTTCTTATTTTAGGTTCAGTTTCTTTTAGTTGTTGATTATATTTTTATTGTATTCACTTCATTTGTTAACTTATAGTTTAAAATGTTTGATTGGTTTGCACAGATAGCACTTTCGAATTTTTTGAGATAACCAGAAGTTTCTGGAATTATTTTCTCTTCGAATTCTATTGCGACTTCTTGAATTGTTTTTTGCACAATCCGCGGCTTTGACAATATGCGAATTTTGGTTTACACGTCACTGTCGAGGTTTAATAAAAACTTGACGCGATATTGACCGTCGCTTGGGTTGCCTTCGCGTTGGTTGTTTTAGCGGATAACAGTAAACGGGACACAAGAATTAATAACTTAGCTATTGCATCAGGATCCACAATTTATTGTTATCCTACCGGCTGCGCCAACTAGATTTTTCTTTATTTACTGTGAGTTTGAATCTTATAAAAACCGCGCACAGCTCTAACGGTTAAGTTGAATTTATTATAAAATAAAAGACAAGGCGATATTACACGACGAGTTCATTTATTCAAGAACAACTTAAGACTGTTTACAATATTATAAAGGCTGGGAACGAAATTACTCAGCGTTGGCTGGGAACGCAAATCTGCTGACAGTGAGTTATTTCGATCAATGCTGATCGATGGGGGAGAAGCCCGGCTTAGCTGCTCTTTGTTTACAAGTGCAGCCTGCGAAAGTTTACATTATCGGTATGCGAAATTTGGGGTGGCTTGGCTACTCTTTGTTTACAATTGCAGCCTGTGAAAGTTTACATTATTGGAATGGGGAATTTGGTGTTTAGACTTATGTATAACGTGGACATAGAATATATTATGTATAACGTAGACATAGAATATGTCATAATTTAATGCTGTCAAGTTACTTGAATTTATTTGAATTTGTTAATAAATTTATTTCGTTTTATTTGCTTTTGGTTTTTTGAGTTTAATGGCTGCCTTTTTTCTTTTTCTTCATTTGGCTGGCTAAGTCAGGTTCAGTATGGCAGCACAGTTTTGGATTCACAGTTAACAATTTGCTTTATATATTTGCGCCCGAATGAAAAGATGGCCGTTTTTTTTCTCCTTTCCTTTCGCTTTTTATTGGCACTTTACTCTTACATATTTTGTCAGTGGAGTGCGCGCGCGTATATATTTAATTGCTTTACAGTTTTTTACTTTTAATATATATACATTTTGTTCCGGTTTTCGTTTGATTAGAACAACTTCTAAATAAACCTCTTTACGAGGTAAAAGTCTAGTGACGAAAACATTTGCATTCCCATTCGATGTTTGATGACACGCACATACCAAGGAGTGAATCCGTGTGCGATTAATTGCTCCTGTATCCACATCCTCTCCGTGGTATGGTGAAGGTGACGAATGACGATACGGTAGCCGCGTTTTTTTACGCAATTGATGCGTATGTAGCTTCAGAATGACGATTCTGAAGGACGGTGGAGATCGTGTTGTAGATTTCCATAGTCTTGGATGACAGCCGTATTGTACCATTCTGCGTGTACTTGGTTGTAAAGCCATTGTTGATTCCCTCAATGCTGTTGAGTTTTTCCAACAGTGGCTGTATCTCTTCCACTTTGGGCAAAAAATTGGTTTGAATTTTGCTACTTTTAACTAAATTCCATTTTTGTTGTTCATTTAGTTGCTGCTGTTTGGCTTCGCGTATCACCTTTTGTTCTTGAAAAAATTTTTCCAAGTCATTGGTGTTGGTGGCGACAGGAGCAGAAGTAGGGGATGCATTGTTGTTATTGTGGTTGCTGCTATTGACGGCTATTGTTGTGTAGGCTGGCAGGATACCAGGCTGTGGCATCGTGATAGCTTTTGCCGGCTTAATAGAAAGCATATTGGCATCTTGGACCATGACGAGCCACCAATAAACTCATCCTCGGATGTGCTTTGCCACGAGTCGTCCGAGGAGGAGGGACAACTGAGATCATCGAATATTGTGTCCGGATCCGACATATCGTATGCCGGATCATCGTCACCAAAACTGAAGCCACCTTTGTACATCCGTGGATCAGCGTTTTGGCCAAGGCTCTTCATAAGTTGCAAGAACACCTGCTCAGACATGGGTGGGCTGCTCGTTTGTTTGCGTTTCGGTCTCGGTCTAAGTTGCATTTTTGTTTTGCTCTTAATGCGCTTAATGGGGAAAAAATTTAATAAAATTAATAAAATTTCGCTCACCATTTGCTTTTGTATTTGTAGTTGCTGCTGCTGCTGCTGAAGCTCTAGGTGTTGTTGTTGATGCTGCTGCTGCTGACGTTGGATTGCTGCCTTGTTGCTGATGCTGCTGCTGTTGATGTTGTTGCTGCTGCTGTTGCTCAGACGGCATTAATGGTGACAGACGTCTTGTTGTGACTGCTG
This sequence comes from Drosophila rellima, assembly GCA_035043635.1. NCBI lineage: Eukaryota > Metazoa > Arthropoda > Insecta > Diptera > Drosophilidae > Drosophila > Drosophila rellima. The sequence continues at coordinate 6,070 of JAWNMV010000307.1, read as the reverse complement.
ATGATGATGTGCCGGTTGTGATTGCATCAGCATCCTCATCGTCCTCCAACAAGGTGTTGATAAAATCCATACCATAGGAGAATACCACTGGAGAAATGTGGCCATCCGTAGTGGCAGTGGACTCGGTCGATGTTGTTGATGATATTGTGACCACATCAACGACGACATCACTGAGTTCACTTGATGAATTGTTGCTATTATTGTTGTTGTCATTGCTGCTTCTATTGTTGTTGTACTTGTAATGATCCTTGGCCTCGGTCATGTTTTGCAAAGTCGTTTTAGGGGCAACAGTTGGCGTCGTTGCTGTTTTTGGCGGAAATATTGGCGCCAGCAATGTCGGACATTTTCTGCTTCTTCTTCATCGTAGTCATCCCTTTTAGTTCCGCATTTGGCGCCTTTTTCTGCGCTTTTGGAGCGAACGTCGGCGGCGTGGGCGTCTGCGTAGGCGTCACAGACTTTCTTGCCGAGATCTGGGGCTCATCTGGCTGAAATTTTCTCCCCTGCTGATTATTTAATTTGCACTTGCTGATCTCTATCAGTTTGCTGCTGCTGATGATAGTGTTGATTTTATAGTTTTTCACTTTTTACCTTTCCCATTTTCTTTTCTTTTTTTTTAATTTGCTTTTTTCTTCACAGTCTTGACATTGTTTTTATACCCTGTGCCATAAAAACAAAACAACAAACAAACAACAAAAAAGTTTTTCATACTAAAACTTTTTTTTGGACTGATCTTTCCTATGGCAGCTATATGATATAGTGGTCCGATCGAAATTTTAAAACAAACTTGAACTGCGCCCGCTATCCAGGGACCTACATACTTAGTTTCAAGTCTCTAACTTTTATAGTCTCCGAGATCCTTTGACTCAAACAGACGGACATGGCTCAATCGACTCGGCTATTGATACTTATCAACAATATATATACTTTATAGGGTCGGAGATGCTGCCTTTTGCCTGTTACATACATTGCACAAAACCATTATACCCTTTTTGACCATTTTAAATGGGCACAGGTCATAAAAAGAATGACGTGCGGAATAAATTGCACACACAAGAAAAAACAGAGGATGGGACATTTTCATAACGCACAAACCTTAACACATAACAAGTGGGCAATGCAGAATGTTCTTGAATTTTATTAACTGCTTAATTGCTTTTCGATTCAGCTCGATACGTATACTTTGGATATGGGCAATTCTCTGATGTCGAATGCGACATTCGAACGCATTCAAAGTGAAAAAAAACATATACCAAGGCACTTTTTGATTTTGACTAAAGGCGAATCCTATAGCTCTTGTTAAGCACTATACTTGGTACTAAGGTTGATTTTGGACAACAGTTCGTTTTCATGATAATTTATAAAAACCAAGGCATTCGCACGCGACTCAAAAAGAAGTCAATTTTTCGGCGACCAGTTTTAACACTGATTTCAGCGAAACCTGCCAGAATATTTTAATACGGCCAATATAAGAATGTAATGCATTGATTTATCTTAATAATGTCTTTCATTTTATTCAAAAATATTCAGTATTGTTTTTTAAATTCAGATTTATCCACTGTCGCACGCGACATGTCGCACGCGACATTTTGTTCCATCATACTTTTTATGTTTATTTGAGTACCTTTTAAGTAATTAGACGTGCTTAATACGGTTTTAAATAACTTCAAATATATTTAGTATATTTATTTTATAACAAATATTACGAACTTAACAAAATATCTTCAATAAAGTCAAATGTTAGTGAACTCATTTTATATGAGAAAAAAAAACAAAGAACAGAAACTAACTTAAGTGATAATAGTATCATTAATATCAGTTGGATTTATTTTTCTCGCCTTCGTTTTCACACAACTACATTAAAACAATTTATAATTTGATTTTTAGAAAAAAAAATTATTTATTATTTATACATTTTAGACTTACCATGTCGCACGCGACAAACTTTAAAAAAGTTTTAAGGACGGTGAATATTTTTATTCAACATTTTTTGTTATTAGTTTGATATAAAAATATATGTTTGGACTCAATATTTTATGCTCATAAGTTTAATACCTTCAACGCACAGAGAACAAATGTTCTATTTCAATGTCACTCGCGACATTGAAATATACGGTTAAGCAGATAAGAAATTCACCGTAATTGGCAATCGCATCGTCCCATTTAAATTTATCTTATATTCTTTGAACATAAACCGAGATTTAAGAGAGGAAATATCAATGCCTTATGTCTCTCATTAAGAACAATAATCAAAACAAAACGTGCAATAGAAATGTTTAAAACACAACTTTTGCACTTTTTCAACTTTGCACTTGGATATTTCAAAATGTGCTATGAGTAAATGAAAATTTGGCATTGATTTATTAAATTTCATATATTCCCTATAGTAATATGTTAAAACAACATACTTTTATAGACTTTGAATTTTTTGGCCGCGGTTGACTCTCTGTGGAATTGCCCATATATACATATGACTGCACACTAGTAATTTTATTTTAATATGTAAAAATTGTTTAATTTTGTTTTTCGCTTTACTTTCCTCTTTTTAATTTAATTTAATTTAATGTTGTCAAGTAACTTGAATTTATTTGAATTTGTTAATAAATTTGTTTCATTTTATTTGCTTTTGGTTTTTTGAGTTTAATGGCTGCCTTTTTTCTTTTTCTTCATTTGGCTGGCTAAGTCAGGTTCAATATGGCTGCACAGTTTTGGATTCACAGTTCACAATTTGCTTTATATATTTGCGCCCGAATGAAAAGATGGCCGTTTTTTTTTTCTCCTTTCCTTTCTCTTTTTATTGGCACTTTACTCTTACATATTTTGTCAGTGAAGTGCGCGCGCGTATATATTTAATTGCTTTACAGGTTTTTACTTTTAATATATATACATTTTGTTCCGGTTTTCGTTTGATTAGAACAACTTCTAAAAAAAACCTCTTAACGAGGTAAAAGTCTAGTGACGAAAACATTTCCATTCCCCAAAATTTCTGATATCTAATTTTGTGATGAACGATATTAGATTGTATAAATAACTTATGCTAAAAAAAAACAGTTTGGCATTCGGCACAAAATTTACCAAAAAGCCATAAAGCATCCATTTACTGCAATCATCTAAATTTCGCCCCTCTCACTTACACCTGATTATCCCACGAACCAGGTAAGTTTCCAAAAGTCAGAATGCACTTTTGTTAGTTGAAACCATACCATCGGTATATAACTCGACCTGATCGGACTGTCATAGCAAATTTTCTATTCTTCCTATGTATTATTACTAGTCGCCTTTCGTACCCTTCGTGATGCTTTCGTCACTAGCGCGGACTGCCGTCCGCAGTAATTATTGGTTGCTATGGAGTAGACATAGTATTTTGGTATTTCGACTGAGAATGGAATGAGGACTATGCATATAAGAAAGTATTAATGTGTCTTTTTTTTCTTTTCTTTTCAGATTAATTGGCAAGAATCAGGTAAGTATTATAATTTCTATTTTCTTTCAGGTCAAGACGGTGAGTATTATTTTTTTTTTTCAGCAAACCAATTATATTCGTAATGGGTAATAAGTCTTATTTCTTGCAGGTGCAGCAATCAGCTGTTTTTATATGTGATGCTACAGCGACTGCTAACTTAATTAATTAAGGGTGAGTATGTATTTAAATAATACATAAATTGTCAGAATAACTAATTTCTTCTCGTTCTTACAGCTTTCCTGTGTAGTCGCCGCTGTGGCCACAATGTTTGTGTGTGAATTGGCCAATTAGGCCGCCATGTGCCATGGACACCTGTCCATGCGGATGCTGATGCCCACTTGCACAGTGACAGCCACGCCTCCCTAACGCGATGGAGGCGGATGAGGGGAGTCGTGAGCTGTTGATGCTGCTGTTGTTGCAGCGGACAAGGCACATGAGTGACCCGAAGCATCGGGATAATCCCCACAGACGAGATCCAGGCACACTACAAAGCCAATACGTGATAGAGAGACGATGGCAGCTCAAATCCAGTCGCCTTATTACAAATATGTAGGACAGCAGGCTGCAACCAAAGATCGTGCGACATTGGCAAACGCACGAAAGGCGTCCACTACTTTCCTGGCAGACCAACAACGAACTGTCAAACCAGCTTGATTTTAATGAAATAAATATTGAACCATTAAATATATGCTCTAATCCTCAGCGGAACTTTGCTGGAAAGCAGCGTGACACATGTGGCTTACACTATAGGCCAAGAAGAATTATTTTTGTCCAGTTCTGGTCCTCACGCAAGCCAATAATCCAAGAGAGTGACTCCAAGCGGAGCCAGCAACAGCAGCAGCTTCATCCTGGATCACCAATTGGAACAACTTTTGGCCCCTCGGTCACTGCTGGCCGACGACGTACCACAACTCAATTTTGCCGCCTTCGTGACGATAGGGAGAAGTGTCAGCACCATCCAGGCGCACACTGGCGTCATCACCTACATGGACTGGCGTCCATGAGCAATTACAACGGCTCTTATGGCCCCTCATGGGCATCTAGGAGACGCTTGCATAATATCCAGCAGAGTCGACGCCGGCAGCAACAGCGGCCTATTTGACCAATTCAGATGGCTACACAGTGTCCACAGCGGCAGCTACTGTTACTGTGCTACTGTTGGTCGCAACGATCCTGGTGCCATTTGGGGACACCTCCACTCCAATTTCGGCAACATCCCCGCCGTCTTTGCTTTGGCCTTGCAAAGACACCAACAACCAGAAGAAGAGCAGCGGCTGTCGTATGCTGCATCCCTGTGGCGTCCCAGCCGCGGCAATTGGCAGCAGCGCGCCCATAGGAAGACTGTGAGGACGAGGAGGAATGAGATTAGTATATTTAGTAATTAAAATGTAAACAATTTTAAATACTTACCCGCCAATACACGTGAAGCAAAATAGAAATACTCACCTAGTCTTGACCGCATTTTGCACCTTCCATTCGCCATCTAACTGAAAAAATGAAAAAGAAAATCATAATTTAATACTATGTTTTTGTGTGCCAGCTGTCGGATATGTAAAGCACAACTTGTCAACAATTATTGTTTTTACCGTTTACATGATTGTCTTTATGTAGCCGCCTGTTCAGTCAAGCCAATTTTATTTTGCCCTTGATGCCAATATCTGTATCCCTCTACCTGTAAAATTCTAGCAATTAATAACTATATAATAAGTAATTAGCTTCGAACACTCTGTTTTTTAAGAAGAGGAAGAATTACGAGATAGTTATGTAAGTTTGAGAACTTTTCACTCGCACTCGTAACCTATAGAGAACTCATCCCATACAAACGAAATGGGACATGCAGAAGGTTTGAGATTGAGTCCCCCTGAGAGAATTTCCCCGGGGACGTGATGTCAGGGACTTTATTTTTGCGGCCGCTTCAGTCGACTGGCCGAGCTAAGCAAATCAAAAACATGCGCACTATGAAATACCCTTTACCCTTAAAAATTTTTATTCTTATTATTTTTATCATAAGAACATCGAAAAATAAATAAATTTAAAATGGTTGATGATTAAATAAAAAATATAATATGTTATTTCAGTTATAAATATTTTATTCACCTAAAAAGTGTTATATTAAAAATGTAACATGTGCAGGGTATTAGAGTTTACATACAAAATTAATGGCACCAAAGAAGAGGCAAAGCAATATTGCAAATACTCGCATCTCGACACATGCAACCCATACATATGTGCACACTTATTGTAAGATGCACACAACAATCATCATTCTTGGCTCTCGGTTATTTCTTTCTCTGTCTGGCTATACCAGGGTTCGTATGTGAAAAAGGATGGAAGTTGAATATTCTCATTCTGTTTGACTTTTCAGCGCGCGCCGCTCTCGTGCCAACAGAGTTTCTTCTCATTCCCTTTGACACACATACACTGATCTTTTTTCATGTTTCGCACATTAGGTATATGAATGTGTGCATGCGTGTATCATCATAGACGTATTCGGACACACGACCTACCCCAATTATTTAACAGAATTAGGCCACAGCAACAAATATTCTATGACGGCGTAATAAGAATAATAAAGTATTTAAATATTATGCTCTTCATTTATTTTATTTA